>JAIEZT010001214.1:16287879-16500244 GCA_019594935.1 Periophthalmus modestus
CCAACGTGACCCATACTCCTGCACGGCTATTTCCCATAAATATACAAAAGTATGACACAAAACGATACACTACAACTTAACAAACCTGACGCAATGCACAGTAGTCTCATTAGCAGAATGCATGCTGATTATAATGTGATAGCGCTCTGAAGGGGGGGTGACTTAGCATGGAGAGCAAATGGAGTGACTCAAAGTGTCAAAAACAAAGTGAAACTTATAAAACATGTGAATATGTCACTCAGCCTGCTCCATCCCTCCGCTCGCTCCATCCACCTTGCTCTCCGCACGGCCCTGTTCCCCGGACAACGATGGGTCTGTGATCCGGGCCCCTCAGGTAGAGTGGCCCTCAGAGTGACTCGGACTCCCGTACCAGAGCAGAGCTGGCCCTGTCTGAGTTGTTTACCACACACTCTCTTTAGCTGAAGTGGCCATTTCTGCGCTGGCTGCGGCGCTGTTTGGACCTCCCGACTACAGAGGGAGTAGAGCTCTGAAGTGGTCAGAAGAACCGCCGCTGTGGTTATGTGGGAGACAACTTTTGATAGTGAGAAGCACTGGTGGAACGAGTACAAATATACAGGACGCAGATGAAGTTATGGCTAGATTATAGATTTGCGTAGGCCTATCACAATAACACATTTTGAAGTGCGATACTGTATATTTTTGAAGTAAATATAGATGATGAACGGTAACATTAAAACCAAACCTTGACGCAGAATTATCCCCACTCTTAAGTACTTAGTTTGCGCCTGTAATGAGTCGTAGAAGTTCATAATTTGACCCTGTACACCTTAAAATATCAAAATGGTACAGAAAATTAACCACATTTTTCTCACTGTTGCAAATACAAAGACCCCACAATTTAAATCTAATTGAAATACTGGATAGAACAATAAAATAGAATAGAAAAAAACAACTGCAAGAGCATTCACATTTGAGATACGTCTGAATTATGAACTGATAAATTAATACAAGAATCTCACGCATTTCACATCACTTTTGTAGAGGTCTCAACTGCAGGTACAAGATTCTGCTATAAAAAGGGGAAAAAATATCTTTGCAGAGCTCATTCTATCATCGAAATATCTGCAGCCTTTGTGATTTGATGAATGCGCCTCAAACTGAAATTGTAAGTTTGATTGCAGCCCTATGAAATACATGTAAAAAGTACACCTACTAAAATGTGCATGTAGTATATACAATAGCATTCATTTTTCGTCGTATTTTTGGCATAGCGTGTAAAAAATTCAAGGCGCTGTTAGGAATTTTAATACGATTTTTCACATATAAGTCCTAGGCATAAATAAAAATGTGCTTAGTCAAATCTAGTCACAGCATTGCACCAGGTTTGGAGGTCATCACTGTAGTTTCCATGGGTCTGTTCCTACTCCAGTGCCTGGACTCCAGTCAGACCCGGGCCTCCCTCTGTGTGCCTATAGGAAGAGTAAACTGTTTCAAAACGGAGGAGGGTTAATAAATGGGTGTATTTTTTGCAGCAGGTCTTAATAGTTTTTGGTCATAAATATTTCAGATGTGTTTAGTCTTTAAGCAGAGGTATGCTTTCCATTAGACGAGCTCAACAGTGGATGACCTCATTATGAAACTCAGTATAACCAGAATATATGATTTCTAGATTCTTCCTATTTTTAGTGTTTGCATTAATCTGACTGCTGTGCCAATGGATGTGTTCTCCTTACAAAGGCTGAGTACAAAACAGTATTTCAGGTATTACTATTATTTAATGCAATGCTTCAGAGTCACAGTGTTTTTTACATTAGCGGTATACACCTCCTGGCCACAAAAAAAAGTCGCCACTTTGATTTAACTAAGCAAATAGGTACGAGCCTCCTCCAGTTGGTCAGATCTAGGTTCAGCAACAGTCTGTGCTCAGAGAATGAGGTCAGCTGACTACCTGAATATACTGAATGACCAGGTTATTCCATCAGTGGGTTTTTTCTTCCTTGATGCACGGGCATATCCCAGGATGACAATGGCAGGATTCATCAAGCTCAAATTGTGAAAGAGTGGTTCAGGAGCATGAGACATCATTTCACACATGGATTGTCCACCACAGAGTCCAGACCTTAACCCCATTGAGAATCTTTTGGATGTGCTGGAGAAGGATTTGCACAGCGGTCAGACACGACCATCATCAATGCAAGATCTTGGTGAAAAATGAATGGAGCACTGGATGGAAATAAATCTTGTGACATTGCAGAAGCTTATCAAAAACAATGCCATAACGAATGCGTGCCGTAATCAAAGCTAAAGGCGATCCAACGAAATATTAGAGTGTGTGAGCTTTTTTTTTTTTTTTTGGTGGCGAACTGTGGAGGGGCGAATAAGCCTATGTCTTTTAATGAAACGATCTATTTAAAAATGATTAACTGGGAATATCTTGCATTATTTAACACTTATTTAGTGGCATAAAGTAGTTTTATATTATAATAATTAGAGATTGTGGGTATTTTTGTTGTGCTACGATAAGATTTGAGCTGTGGAGGGGTGAATAAGCCCCTTTTATGGCTAATTATTGGTTCACTCTGCAGCTCATGTCTTCAAAGGAACACAGTCTATTTAAAAATAATTTAACATGAGTATCTTGCATTATTTAAATCATAATTACTGGCATAAACTAGTTTCAATATTATCATTTATCGCAGTATTTCTCTGTAGCGATATATCGTGCTTCATAATGTGTTACCGTGGCAGGTCTATGTAACCCACCTGCTTAAACTGCACTATCAAATTCAGCATTACACATGTTCCAGACACCACTGTACCCACTTTTGTTCCCCTGCGCTCTGTTAGTCTTTGTACGCCTGCCCCGTCTGTGCCTTCTCTTCAACGGGCACCACTCTGCTCTTTACATGTATTATTTATTCTGCTTGTCGACTGCGAGAGGCGGAGAGGGCACCCGGAGGTCAGTACAGCGGGTCAGGTGGAGGGCAGTGGGTGAAGACAGTACGCGCTCTGCTAAAATGTTATTGGCACGTGGTAATTAGAATGATCTTTCAGCAAATGGGAGGGAATTAAGAGGGAGCAGCGACCTTCAGAAATTATTGAGAGATTGGTTGTACATTAACGTGTATGGGTTCGTGGTAAATGCACAAATTGTAAACAGGATTTTTGGGCTGTTTATGCAATGCAGACGCTCCAAAATTAACACTATTTGAATATATCACATTTTTACATTATAATTTTTTGCACATATATACTTTAAAGAGAAGTTATTATGCAGAATCAACTATTTGGATCTTTCTACCATGTTATAACCAGGGATAGGCTGATATATATGGACTTTTTAGCATTTATCGACATTAAATCTCCACCACGGGTCGATATTCGTTTTGGGTGACCTGCAACCTAAAAAATACCCAATACCCACACAGATTTATTTGAACACTTTAGTGCAAAAAGACAACTTTTCAAAATGTGCCTAGGCAGCTCTCTTATAGGTTTGTGGTGGTGAATAGGACTCTGGGTGAGTTTTTAGTAAATTAAACTGACATATTTTGGGGAAAATAATCAAAATCAGTCCTACATATCAGCCCAAAAACATGGGCGGAGCTTGTCGCCCATTGTTCCCTCATCAAAAACATGTCTGGAGAGGTTTTCTATGTCATCCACTACAACTTTACAAACCCGATGCAATGTGCAGTAGTTTCATTAGCGGGATGCATGCCGATTGTAATGTGATAGCGCTCTGAAGGGGGAGTGACTTAGCGTGGAGAGCAAAGGGAGGCGGGACACAGAGCACTCAAAAACAAAACTGAAACTTGCTAAACATGTTAATATGACAATAAAAGTTAACATGGTGATCTAAATATGTTATATGTTGGCAATTAATACCAATAGAAGTGAATTAGCCCCTTTTTTATGTGTTTACCTGGATCAGCATGAAATAATAAATGGAAAAAGTGACATAATATATTCAAATAGGAACAACAATGCATTTTTTTGAGTGTAGGGTTTAGTTGTTTTTTTTTGTTTGTTTGGTTTCAAGTACCCAGTTATTTTGTATTTTCACTGCATTATTCCCTTAAAGTCTGTGTCACAGCTACCTCGCCTCTGTCTGGATAAGTACATGGCTGCCAATCTCTGCCAATTGATTTTTCCGACTACTTCATATCGCACAATCTCATTTCAAATTTACTCTGGGAAGGTAAATTGTGTCTTGCCCAGTCACACAATGGTGTAGTATTGACTTGGTGATTCTAACCCCTAATTGTACTTGTTGGCTTCTGTTTAGATCAAGAACTGGTAAGAGGAGCCAGGTTTTTCTGATTAAAAACACTTACACCTCCAGACTCCACCCCTCCTCTCCCCTCACTCTCTTATTTAGTCCTCCAGGTACTGCCCAGTTCAGCAGCTCTATTTGAAATGTGGTTATGGGTGGAGTTTAGGTGCTTAGTCCAACTTAAAAGTATCCTTAATTGTCCAGAAAAGTACTTGCAAATAAAATGTGTTCTTTTGATGTTGTGTGTTGCAGTGATGGTCGCGTGGAGGTGCTGGCGGGAGGAGTTCTGCAGATTTCTAACCTGACGGAGGAGGATACAGGGGTCTACACCTGTACAGCAGAGAGCGGGAACGCCTCTATACAGGCCCAGGCTCAGCTCACTGTGCAAGGTAAGTCTAATAAGGCATCACAGCAACGTCTCCAAACAATGTACTAGTGTTGTCATGATACTAAAATTTGATATTCAATGCTGATTCAGATACCATAATGATAATGAAAAACCCAGTGAATGTGATTTTCAGCATTAAAACTTAGTACTTTCTTTTATATTACCCTGTGGCCTTATATCTGTGTAATCCCTCAGTCGTCCAGGTAGGTTCCATAGTGGTCCATGGGGGTATACTAGTCTATGTGTCTTATACTTGTTCAGATACAGCTAAAGCTATTCAGTAAAGGTTAATTTCTGTGCTTTGAATGTGACTTTTTTAGTATCTATACCTGCTCAAATGAAAATCTAGTTTCTATACAACTTTTAGCTTTGATTAATATCCGATTTTCAATACTTTTGGCAATCCTAATATCTACTCACAATGTACAAATCCTATATTTCTTTAAGTCTTTTACAGTACATCAGCCTTGACTAAGAAATTATGTTGGTCATTCTAAAAAAAACAAAACTTTCTAATACTTTGAGACACAATTTATTCTTCTGTCATCAGAAGTGCTGTCGTTTCTCCTTATCACGTCTCATGGGCCTCGTCTCATTATTTGGACACATACAAATGAATGGAACTCTCCATTAATGAAATTCATTTTGTCTTTGCCCTTCGTCTGTGAAATAGGGGGCACGTTCAGAGTCTTGTCATCTAAAAATTCCTGTTTTGTATAGTCTACAGCTGAAGTACCACAATTTCAGAAGCAATGGTGTATTGTTTATAAAAGGGCATTTTTTTATTATCATTTTGGAGCCAAGGTGGGTAGTACTCCGTTACATTTACTTGAGTAACTTTTTAAAGAAATTTTTTACTTCTCAGAGTACTCTAGCAGCATACTTTTACTCCTACTTGAGTAATATTTTTATTGAAGTAACAGTACTCTTACTTGAGTAAAAGTTGTGGTAACTCTTCCCACTGTAAATAAGTATAAAACTGCCAAAAGCTTTATGCTGACAATATGAAATTATTTGAAAATTTTTGTTTCTTGCTGCGCTTCTTCAGATATAATTTAGCTTGTCTCATTTGTGCGTCTATTCTTTGAAAATACCAGATTTTGTGAATTATTTAAAGTCTTGTCTGTAAAGTTACATTAAGTTTAAATTATAAAACACAAGCTATGTCCAGACAGTTACTCTTACTTGCATAGTAGTTGCTGAAATACTTTTTCCTAGTAATTTTTAGGACCAGCACTTTGTTCTTCTATTTGAGTAATGTTATTTTGAAGTAATGTTGCTCTTATTTAAGTACAGTTTTTCGCTACTCTACCCACCTCTGGTATCAAGCCTATTTCTTTGTATCAAAATCAAGAAATTTTAGTTTTGTGATCACACCATTGGGTAACTCCAGTCTGAGCCGTGAGCAGAGAAACTTGCACCTTCAGAAGCCGTGTGTTTATATATTTGTAGATGTGTTACACACTGTTGCGTAGACTGCACAGTAATATATAGTGTGTAGTATCAGTAACGTCTGCATAGCCCAGTGTCTGCAGCTGAAACAGATGTGAAACATGAGCATGATCACATGACCTGGTCTGTGCTTCTCTGGCTCAGGTTTAAGTTATAAAAATAAGATGTCTGGTCTTAGTATGGAAATGTAAGTTATTATAGTATTTAACAGAATGCTGGAGAATAAAGATGACCCAAACATGCATGAATCACTCAAAATACAACAAATATAATATCGTTAAAAGATCTAAAAAGTCAATGGGTCTGCTTTAACAGTACTCATCCTGTCTTTAATATCAATGGACTATGCTATACGCCCAAGACGCCAGAGGTGGGTGACAGTTGGTTCTCAAAATAATGATAATACTAATTCCTGTTGACTTTAGTAACAGACTAACATTTGTCGTATCTAAACATAGCCTGATGCCAGCACAGCAAGCCCGCCGATATAGCTGTGAACATGCTACTCCGCACTCGGCTCCAGAGAATGTTTTTTTATGGAATATTAATTATCACCTTTTACAAGTAACAGCTGTTTCTTCTGTGCCATATACTGAGGACGCTAAGGAGGCTGAGAGGTGCCGGGAGAGTACGCCTTATTTTAGGGAAGCATTTGAGCAGCAAAACACCGTCAACAAGCACTTTAGACTGTAGAGGCGTGAGAAAGTCTGGGATGCATAGAGCAGGTTATGTCATTAAGTATTTAGCATGAAACAGAATCTTAGTCTGTCCAAACAAATGAAATGCCAGTGTGAATACAGCACACACAGTCATTATTATAGTCAGGGCTGAGCTTTGCACATTGAGCCCTTAATTGAACATCCAAAACAATGCGGCATCTAATATAGCTGAAAAGATAGTTTTAGTGTAACAACATCACTTAGTTCATGTGTATCCTGAATAGTGAGTAGATTTGAAGGATGTTGAGTTTGGAGAAGGGATGCGCTGATGTGGCCAAGCCTTTTCAAAGCCTGATCTCCTGCCACACTGGAGGGACCAGTGGCAAAACTGTTGTTGTGTCCTTAGGCAAGACACTTCACCCACATTGCGTAGTATGAATGTGGTGTACGCATGAAAGTTGGTAGTGGTCAAAAGGGCTGATGCAGATTGGCAGCCTCTGTGAAACATTATTATCTAGCTTTTTTCAAGTCTGGTACTAATGCGATACTTCGATTCAGGCCCTGCAGATGCACCGTAAGGTTGATTGAGCATGTCATCAAACATGAAAGAAGAAAACAATAGGGCTAGCCAGGACGCTAAGAGGTGTGAAACCACTCATTAGGGGCTTGAATGACTATGCTAAGTAGGACTCAGGCACAGTGCACACTTAGGGTTGCGCAATAGACCTGGCCTACAAACAGAAACTGAAGAACCATCTTGGGTGAGCAGAGAAACGTCTTCACTATTACAACGTTTTGTCCCGTCAACAGATTTTATTTCTCTTTTGCTATGTCATCCAACCTAAAATGTTAAGGATAGGTACTTCCATAATGATAAGCTACGATTAACTTTGCGGCAGCGCATTTCTTTATTCAGGCCTCTACTTTTAAGGTGTTATCAGGCGCTTTACAGTTTCATTTCCATGGTTACAGAGATCAAAAGAAGTAGGACGCAGTTTTTAACCCCGTACTCAATATTCACTTAAATCCAGCACTTGACCAACCAGCAGTGTGTTATCAGACATATAATGGTGCCTCTGGTGGTTTTGTTTAAGGTGGGGGTCAAATAAATAGCTTCTAAATTGCATGATATTCTGCATCATGTGAAGGGCTTTTACCTGAACTAAATCAAAGTCAGCTGCAGAACCTATAACCCAGGCCATCCCCAACCCCCAATCCACACAGATATATGAATCCTCCGCCTGCTCTCCCCTAACCTGCTACACAGCGCCCATCAACACCCCTCCAGCTTTATCATTTTTGCAATACAATAAAACAACACGGCCTAATTGTGTTTGATTGTGGCAGATTAATAACCAAACACTATTGCAGCATTGATTTTACTCCGGTAACAAGTGGCTGCGTAAAGGTCAGCCCGCACCCGTAGTGGAGGTAATGCTTGTAAAGAGAATGGAGTCAATAAATGCTGGATCTATACAGACAGCAGAGGCCATTTTCCACTCTCCACCTCTGTGTAAACTACCCAGGAGCCATTGTTTCTGCTGTAACCAGGAAATGCAACGTTTACGAGCGTAGCCTTTCCTAAATACTGCGTTTTATGCTCTGGAACTGTGCAAGACGGAGCTGTGATGGAAGCTGCAGAGGTGAGGAGGGGTCAAGTTAATTGTCTGTCATCGTCTAATTAATCATCTTAATTGGGTGATAATAACAATTGGAGTGCGTTAGTCTTGCACTGTGTTGTCTTTTTACAATTGCATGCAGTTTACGTTCTTCGTTTAGGTGAAGGTAGCTATTTCCAAAGCCACAGGCGCCATAGTGTACAGTAGTAATCATGAGGTCACGCTAACCTGCATACAGAGTCATACATATGGCCAGTAAAAAAAACTATAATAGTCATAACTAAATAATTCAACCTGATTGTTGGCGTTGGTTTACAAGTTAAGAAATTCTTGTTGAACTAAGTAGCAAATGTTCTCAAAACTATTAGGTATCTGTATGAATCTGACCCAAACTGCACTCCACCTGCACAGGAGTTGATGCAAAGACAACTATTTATCCAGAAAAAAAGTACTAGGAAACATTGCATTTATATAAAGACTGAATCATAAGTTCAAAATGTCTTTTTAAATACAAAAACTACAAAATCTTCAGCTAACTCATGAAATAATCCCACTAAATTACTAATAATATAAATAAAATGATTAACTGACTAATACAGAATTTGTTGACTATTGTCCGTCGACTGTTTAATCGACTAAACGACTACAGCCCTAGTTTATATGCACAAAAGAAACCTGGTAACATGTGTCATTTACTTTTACCTAAAAATATGTATTTGTAGAGTAGCTGTGAAAGACAGACTACACTGAATTTTAAAATGGCCCTTTCAATCTTTATTGGTGTCATTTTTATACAGCACTTTTCCACCTTCAAAGCTCTCAAAGCACTTTACATCAAGGGACCACTCACCCATTCACAGATACACATTCATGCACCAGTGTACACCAGACACTGAGGGTGAGGTGGGTTAAGTGTCTTGCCCAACAACAGTATTCATCTGTGGGAGCTGGAATCGCACCGCCAGCCTGTGGGTCAGTGGATCTGAATGGTCAACCGGTGATGTTTATGTGGAGAGCGAGATTCGAACCACCGACCTTCAGATCAGTGGAGAAGCGGAGTTTTTTTTTTCTTATTACATGATTTTCTTTGTCAAAACTTACAATCAGAAAGAAATCAGATTACTCACATCAGACACAACTATTTACAGGACATATAAATAAATATCTATATATATCTACATCATGATCTGATAACACTTGAAATCCAAAAATGTTGGTGTGCATGTACACGTAGCCATTGGCAACGTAGGTGTCTTGCCCAAGAACATAAAACAACATGGATTAGTCAGAGCCGCAGTCAACCCAGCAGCTTTCAGGTCTGTCACTATGCAGCTGATTCTCTGTTGAAAAATATCTCATATTTCCTGTAGCGTGAATTCTCCGATAAAACCTGCACAAACCTTCACATTCACTTGCATTAGGTTTGTTAGGGTGCTGTTTTTGCATGCTCACTGAAAATCTGATCTTTATCTGATTTCTGGAGATATGAGATTATTGAAATGTCATGTAAACTGTTTCGTCTGATGTGCGGGGTTTGACAAGGAAAATTGTTCAAAAAAAAGGCCAAACTAAAAGACAAAAGTGAAAGAAAAAATTAACTGCTTTCGGTTTATTGTGTCGGTGGTATTAGGGATGCATAGGTGCTGCTTTTTCAGTTCCGATACCGATTTTGATACTATTAGTAGTTTTCAGATTCTGCAATGCAATGATGTTAGAGCAAGAGACCATTTTTCCTATTGATTACATTGTACTTTGCCATAAATATCCAAAAGGCAAATGCACCGATGCTGAACCTGGTATTTTCAATTATTGACTAAACCTACGAACTCATGGTATTGCATAATTTTGCATTAACAATATTAATTTTACCTGCCCATCCGTATTAATTAATGCTGACCTGTAGAATGTCGTGATGCCATCTGAAACTCTGCAATAGCTTTAAGTATGAGCCAATACCTGATAGCAACAGATACCAGTGCAGAGACTATTTCCTTTAAACAAAAATAAAATAAGACAACACTGATCCAAATGTGTTATGTAGCTGTACTTTATCTCTCGAGTAACTACAGAACAGCTTTGTATTGAAAAATATGAGACTTTCTGGACCAACTACGACCAGTAAGTAGTCTTATTACATCAATTTATATGTTAAGCAAGGCAAGTTTGTTTGTATGGTATAATTCGTACACAAAGTAAATCAAATTGCTTTACAGAATAAGAAATATGTTAAAATCACAATACAAACAAGTAATCATCATAAAATTTACATAAAAATAGAAAAGTACAGAATAAAAAAACAGCTGGCAATGGGTGAGTGATTCCTTGATGTAAAGCGCATCGAGAGCCTTGAAACACTATATAAAAATGTGCCTGTGTCTAATATCAGTATCAGATAAGTGTATCCCTAAGTGGTAGAGAGTCGTGTCATTTACAGCGATATTTTTATGTAGCACTATATCACATTTCAGTCTCCGTTATTGTCACGGGCCTCCAGATGACAAATACACCAATAGTCAGCAGTCGTTATAATTGATCCTATACATTACATACATTACATGCTTCTCATAGTCTATAGGTGCAGCGTGGAGGTGTCTGTAGCTTCACTGTGACCTTTCTACAGGCTCGGCTCAGGTGTAATTAGACACATTCTCTCTACCTCATATAATCTGTTAGTGAGCGTGAGCTGTACCTGGCCCCATGAGCACATAAGCATACAGAGGGCTGGTCTAAATGGTCCTCTGGGTCATGGCTGGATGAGTAACCCACAGCTCATTTCATGTTAAAGTGCAGGAATGAAAGTGGGGGCATAGGACTACTGCAGTACAGTTTATCACGTACTCTGCGGTGTGCATATATCTGCTCATGGGTTATTATCATTTTCTCTTAAATCATTTTTAACCTTGTACTTCATTGCAGTGTATTAGATCAAATATGCTAAACACTGCTGGAACGTTTCGAGGTCTGATGACAACTGTGAGAACAATAAATGAAAAGGTTCTTATTATTAAGCATGTATAAAATAAAAATACCACCTAAACAAGTCTCAGCTAAACCAGGACTCAACCAAGGATCTAACCAGGTCTAATCCATGGAAAAGTCCACATAGAAGTGTCTAAGGTGGACTAAACCAGGCCTTAACTGGGACTAAACCAGGACTAAATCAGGACTCAACTAGGATTCGACCAGGACTCAGCCTAGGATGTAAATTAGTTCTAAATGATGACAAAATCTGCATAGAACTGTCCAAGGGGGACTAAGTCAGACTTAAATGAGCCTTTAACCGCGGCTAAACCAGGGTTAAGCCAGGACTAAGCCAGGACTAAACCAGGACTAAACCAGGACTAAACCAGAACTAAGCCAGGACTAAAATAGGACTAAACCAGGACTAAGCCAGGACTAAGCCAGAACTAAGCCAGGACTAAGCCAAGACTAAGCCAGAAATAAGCCAGGACTAAACCAGGACTAAACCAGGACTAAACCAGGACTAAATCTGGACACAACCATAACAAATTCAGGACTCAACCAAGGTTCAACCATGGTTCAACAGAACTCAACCAGAGATCTAAACCAAAGTATCCAAAGTTCCAATCAAAATGTCTAAAGAATCACTAAGTTGGACTCGGGCTAAACCAGGACTAAATCAGGACTCAACCAGGACTCAGCCTAGGATGTAAATTAGTTCTAAATGATGACAAAGTCTGCATAGAACTGTCCAAGGGGGACTAAGCCAGGCCTAAATGAGCCCTTAAGTGGGACTAAGCCAGGACTAAATCTGGACTCAACCAGAACAAATTCAGGACTCAACCATGGTTCAACAGAACTCAACCAGAGATCTAAACCAAAGTATCCATAGTTCCAATCAAAAGGTCTAAAGAATCACTATGTTGGCAAAAAAACTGCTCAAACCAGAGGACATGGAGGATACATCAGGACTAAACCAGGACTAAGCGAAAAATGAATCAGGACTAAATCTAAAGCATTTTGACATCATCTATCATGACATTTCTACAAGTTTAAGACCATCTTATTCTTTCCTTGTTAGAGCAGTGTGCAAAAATAGTCTGTCTTGTAATGGCACCTCTACGCTGTAATCCTCCTCCCTGTTCTATTCTTCCTCTTGCTCTTCTGTCGCTTTAAACCAGCCGTGCTCTGATCCTCACCCCTATGTGCCCCAACTCTGTGGAATTCTCAGAGCTTGCTAAAGTTTAAGAGTGCGACTGTTCCTGAGGGTTTTTACAAGGAGCTTTGACTTTGGTTAGCTTAGAGTTACAATTCAGTTCAAATGCAAGCACAGATAGGTTTTTCCATCTTCCTGCTGACATAGATACAAGTTTCCATAGAGATATTTAAAGGCACTAATGACGTCAAATTCTGCACCTTTTTCCTGTTTGTTTAAGTTGATAACCTTAAGTTCAAATAGGTGTGGTGTGGTCTCTGCATGTGCTGAATATGGCAACTGTATTCTGGGTTATAATAATACTTTGGACACCTTTTTATTGATAGTTCTTGTTTTATAGCTGAAGTAGTATTTATTTATGGAATATTTGTACATTTGTTGGTCAATTTCCATCAGAATTCATTAGTTTGGTGGTGTCTGCTGCCCTCTCCTGGCAACAGTGGATAATAAAACCTTTTGAAATGAGAAATTGGGAGCATGGTTATTTAAAAGCTTAAAGTTTCATGTTTCTACTTTGTTTGGGGGGATAGTACCTGTGGTAAATATTTAATTGTTTTGGATATAAATTAAGTACAGTTTGAGAATGTTGACGAAAAGTTGAATACGGCAGGTGATGCATTTGCATGGAATTACCTTTAGGTATGTCACATCTACTGCCTATGTCCAACCAGGAAGTAATGTTATAAAATGATTTGTACTATGTTGCAGGGCCTGTATCCATAAACTGTACAAAGAAGTGGACTAAGTGAGTGTGACGCCACTCGTAGCGTTCAGCTCCAGTCAAATGAAGCTCATCGAGGCTAGAAGTTATAGGGGCGAATTTGGAGCATAGTTTTTGCATATTAGGATTTCCGACTGCGAGCATCATGGCAACCAAAGAGCCAATCCAGAGCGAGGCTGTTGTGCGTGTAGCAGCGCTGTTAATCAAACCCATTGCTAACACTAGCTGAAGTGACCTCGGGGAATGAAGGCTCCTGATTTGTCTGTTATTAATGTTCATATCTTGAGTTATGGACACTGTAGTGAAATAAAAATACCAGGATCCTGTAAAGCGGATTAATACGAACATTTTAAGACCAAAATGACAAGCCTGACCCAGTCTTATCCTAGTAAATATATATTGTACATGCAGGTCTTGAGGTCAAAATAATATAGAGTATTTTATTATTGAATCAGGATGTGTGCACTAGTTATTGTTAGAATTTAGCGTCACAGCAGGCTCTTCTCTGGCCTCATTGCGGTGACTGATTAGGAGAATGTTCAGAATGCATAATGTACGAGTATGAGGAACAACTTTGGACCACTGCAAATCTTTTAAAATGAGCTAGTTCTGTATTTCACATTGTTAAGTTAAAATCGGGTACTATGTTTGTGTATAGAAAGACATACACTTCAAACAGCATTACTTAAGCTTGCGAATGAAATTGACCTACTCCAGATTCGATTTTTAGCTGGAAATATGACACTTTTGCTCATTCTAGACTCTGCGTGCTTTGAGCTACAGCAAAGGCCGTGAACTTTCTGCGTCAGCGCTCCATTGTGTGAAAATGACAACTTATCGCTCGCAACCTGTCACGTTGATTCCCTCTCACCTGTAATTTAGCAGGCAGCAGCGCTTGACAAATGTATCCTCCGCCCATATTTGAACTTCAATAGAACAATATTGCATGCTCTGTTGTTACGGAGGCGTGCACTGAGCGCCCTTGTGCCTTTGAGCTAAACGTGTCTTTTAGCTAGCATTCAGAGTGAAGCTGTTATCTTAGCTCGGAGACAATAGCTTATTAACACGGCCCCAACCACCAATGCCCTCGCAGTAAACCCGGCAGGCTAACAAAGTAGTCAAATAGCTTTCATGTTAGCATTTTAGCCTCTTGATATTACAATAGGCTTTAAAATAGCTGTTGTGTCCCTATTGTGTTTTCCAAATGTTTTCATCTCAGCACGCCATGTTGCCGGGTGCAAGAAAGTTCGCTTTGGTGCAAAAATATGCCGTCCATTATTTTCTGTTCAATTCGGATGCCTACCAGAGAGGCTTAAGGCGCTTAATCTTCCCGGAAACCCATACAGAAACCGACTTGTTTTTGTTTTAAAGGTCACAGATACTGTTAAATGGACTTATTTGAGCCTGTAACTAAGTGTTATCAATCAATAACATGTCTGCGGTTCTGTCAGTGTATATGTTTCAGTAATCCCACTGCTAAAGTTGGTGCCAGTGACCAGGTTTATCTGATCATTTCAGCGCTGAAGTTGAAATTTCAAATAGTTTAATGTAGAAAATCAGATGCTAATCAATATTAAAACTTGTATTGAAACTAGATACTTATTTGAGCGAATATCAGTACTAAAAAGACACATTCACAGGACAGAAATGAACCGTTCCTTGATCTTGTCTGTGTAATCCCTCAGTCGTCCAGGTCTGATCCAAAGCAAAAGACAAAGTTTAAATCCTACAATGATTTGTCCAGTTGACAGACTTTAAACTTTGTCTCTTGCTTTCCTTTATCTTGAACAGCACTAGTTTTATTTAAAAGTTACACAATTAGGCTTCAAAGAACAAATATTATGCATTATTTGTATTTTAATGGCCTTTAAACATGCTCTTGAGTGTGTTTGTTTCGGAAGTTTATGATTTGGAAGTTAACAATGCGTAATTTAAACACAAAAATCAATTCACGGCCTGATGCGACTTGCCGTCTACTGGCAGCAGAGGGGATTATGACGGCATAAACAGTTAAATTGCACAATGGGAACATGCAATCAACAGTAGTGAAGGCGATGCGATGGCAGAAATGCTTAAAACAACTCTACCGCTGACATACAGACTTTATAGACTGCACAGGGTTTCTATCTGTGACACCACAATCCCGGGAAATTTCAAAATGAGTGTTCGTTGAGGCTCAGAGGCAAAGGACTTTTTACTCAAATCAGCGTGAATGACGTGAAATACAGCTCCAGGTATGTTTTTAATAAGGGAACAATATTCAAACATGGTTAAAGGCTCAGAAAAGTCACATAATCTTCTCTGTTGGCTCTGTGGTGAAGCCTATCCGAGTAATGTCTGAGTTTAGTCTGATTCTGGTGGAAGAGAAGAAAGTGATCTCTAAATACACAGAGGAACTGATTGTTTTACAAAGGGACATCGTTATAACAAAGCTTTAAAAAGTCAGTTTAGCTGAAAAATAGGACAGTGAAGTTGCTTTGGCAGTCCTTAGTTCCCGACCTTATTCTAGCCCTTGTTTTGGCGTTTCATTGGATTAAGAGCGACTCCAGGGAGGAAACCAGGCCTGTGTGTTCTTTCATCTGTTTTATATGCGTCTTGTTTTGTCTCGTGTCTTGTTTATCACAGACTTTGTTGTTGCGGAGTGGGTTAAGTTTCTTTCATTAGAGGCGGCCTGCTTGGAGAAGTTCCAGCTGCTCTGTCTGGACTTGGAACAACATTGAACTGGGTCTTTGCTGTCAACCATATTTATGAACGGCCATATTTGGACTGGAGTTATGACTGTGATTTGTGTGATAAGGCTGTGTAAACATGGTAGGGTATAAATTTTAGATTGCAGTCAGTGTGTGGGATGTGAAATGGGTCATTGGTGATGAGTTTCTAGATGACTTTACAACCTCTTTGCTTTGAATAACGTTGGGATAAAGTCACAGAAAGGTGAAAAATCGAAAAGTTTAAATATGCAATGTGTAATTTTACGGGAGATGGGTCTGCTTGTCTCCCTGGGATGTTATTTTACAAGAATAGTCCAGAATATGAATTCAAACAGTTATCTCCATGAAGACAAGCATGTAACGCCACCAGGTCAGATCTATGGAGAGGTATAACGTAGTACATTCCAGGCAAGGCAATAACATCACCATGGAGACAAGCAGGTGGCTGAGACTCTTCTAGAAAAGTTACATAGTCCATCCATCCTTTTTCTTCCGCTTATCCGGGGCCGGGTCACAGGGGCAGCAGTCTAAGCGGGGACTTCCAGACTTCCCCCACCCCAGACATGTCCTCCAGCTCCTCCGGTGGGACCCCAAGGCGTTCCCAGGTCAACCGAGAGACATAGTCCCTCCAGCGTGTCCTGGGTCTTCCCTGGGGCCTCCTCCCAGTGGGAACACCTCCCTAGGTTGTTTTAAAGTTACATAGTGTACCTTTAACACCTTACCTGACATGTTTAACAGTAATCATAACACATTTAAGCGATAGCAGATCCAGCTATTTGGTAGTGGCTCAGGTAATAGTTTTTTTGCATATGCTACTCCAGACATTGAGGTAAGACGGTAAAGTCCACACTGAAAGATTTGATATTACCCTTGTGATTGTATAATGCAGCTTTAAACGAGCAAACAGACATTTTCCCACATACTTTCCTTCGTTTGGTCAGCCTCTGTCATGATCTGAGTGAGCGGCAGGTGGATTTAACCAATCACAAAGAAGTGTGACCTCTCAGAAGAATCAGATATTTGTAGTTGCCTATTTAAGACAGTATAAATCTACTCTGTGTTTATACTTTATGATAAGAGCGAAGTCGCAATAGCCTCTGGAATTTTTGGCCCCACACATCACAGGAATCGATGAGGCAAGACGGCTAGCCACTATTCACCATCAGTCTTCAGTGGCCATATCGAGTTGACTCATGAATAGCATTACCTTTCCTTTCTTATTTGCATCAACAACATAGCTACGCCAACATGTCACAGGGCTAGACTTGTTGAGCCTGTGGAATAAATAATAATGTGGACTGAGCCGTGTGACTTGTAGACAGCCAATTACAGAAGGTCAGTTTTCTTGTCGCTTCAAGGACCGTACTCTGGAATATTCTAAGCAAAGGGTTGGCATTCAGCGTATCTACCTTAATTCTGTTATGGGTGTTTTTATACCTTGCATTCTTACTCTTAGCGGCGTCGCCTCTCCACAGATCTGACTTACGACGTCACCTACTTGTCTCTTCAGAGGTAGATAATGCCATACTGTGTGACATTCCAGGCAAAGCAATAACATTTTCCTCATGACAAGCAGGCGAGGTATCCTACTATAGTTACTAGTTGCCTAACCTTTTCCTAAATACTAACTTAACCTATTTTAACATATATCTGAACTGTAAATAATAGAAAGGGAAGTGTCCCAGGGAGGTGTTATGGGCATGTCCCACCAGGAGGAGGCCTCGGGGAAGACCCAGGACACGCTGGAGGGACTATGTCTCTTGGCTGGCCTCGGAAGAGCTGGAGGACATGTCTGGGGTGAGGGAAGTCTGGGAGTCCCTGCTTACATTGCTGCGCCCACGACCCAGCCCTGGATAAGCGGAATCAAATAGATGGATGGTAAATCATATTGTTGATCCAGTTATAATGGATTCACTTGACAATTAGCTGATATAGTCGCTATGAGGGTGGCACATTCCCATGCATTGAGCGTGTATACAGATTTTAGTCCGCACAGTGTGGTAAATACACAGAGAGACAAACAGAGCCAGGGGGATCCAGGCAGTTCAAATCCACAGACATCCACTCACGCATATATCACACTAACGGTGACACAAGCAATGTATGCCTACACAAGCCTGCACCAGTGTAAGCAATAAGACGCTATGCATGCTCCGAGACGTACGCCCGCATACATAAACGCTAACATGTATTATGCATAGCTAGCAAGAGAGACCCAACACAATTATGTACAGCGTATAGCAGCAGGAGTGAGGAGACATGGGGAGACACGCAGATCTAAAGTCATTTGTATTCTGAATCATAAACAGGGACTTAAGAGTGAGTCCCCGTATAGCAAAACAAAACCAGAGACGCACCTCCACACATCCAGGGGGCAGCACAGTGTGAAATGCATTAGTCACTCGTCACAGTTGATAGTAGAGAATGTATACAAGCAGTTAAGGGATGGGTGTGACGAATGACGTGAGCGCGGATTGCGAGCAAGGGCGACGCGAATAGTGGCTACACAGGCTAGGCTAACGGTAGAAATATTAGCATGCAAGACGAGGATGGATATTAGAATTGTTGTGTTGTGAGTTTTCCCAAACTTAGTGCAAAAGTACAAGTTGACTGGGAAGTTTGAGTGGCCTAAATACATTTTATAGTCTTTACTGAGTGCAGAACAACTAAAAAGGAAGCTTTTACCTAACTGTACTATTCAGTTAATTGAGTATCTAAGTACTGCCTAATAATTGTAAATCAGGGGTCTCAAACTCAAATTTGCTGGGGGCCGCTGGAGGCAGAGTCGGGGTGAGGCTGGGCCGCACCCCCCCCCCCCCCCAAAAAAAAAAAAAAAAAAAAAATAAAAAAAAATAAATAAAAAAAAATTTAAAAAAGTAATTTTTATTTACAGCACAGTATAGTATTTGGCGTCTTTCTATAATACTGTGCTCATTTTTTTTTATCTACGAGGGTTTGAACTTTGAGAGTGTTTAAAAAAGAGAGAAATATGAGAAAATGTTAAAGCTTGTCTGACGGTGCGACCCTATAATTGGTCCGGGTTACCGGGGACTGTTATTGCCGATGGACCGGTGCCACTATGTGACTGCAGACTATCTCCCACTCCCATTTCAGCACGAAGGCAGAGGAGCACCCCGTCGTTGGCCGGGCACTTTGAACAGCACTTCGAAGTGTACTTTGAAACTGTGCATGAGGCGAATTGGGACACGGCCAATGACCGACAAAATGACGGTGTGACCCTATAACTGGTCCGGGTTACCGGGGACTGTTATTGCAGTTGCACAGGTGTCACTCTGTGACCGCAGACACAGGAGGAGCACTGAGCCCTTTACTTTTCTTTTATCCCACCACATAACCATCACTTTGATTTATTTTGTCAGAGAGAGACCTCATATGAACTCTCTAAGTGCCATTGACATGCGTGTGTAAATATATGAACATATTTATGTACATTTATGTACGTGTAATATCCCACTGAACAGCGTTGTGTTGTGAACGCAACGCGCTCGGACGAATGTGGCGTGTGCTCAATAGAAACGAGGCACCAGGCACAGAATACAACACTCCATGGCAGCGCTACAGTAACTTTCACTCAATGAGAAATGTTTCTCTGCATCAAACCCGGCCGATGTCCCGCCCCCAGAGCCATATGCCCCACCGTGATTGGTAGATTCGTTCAGCTCCGCACACAACACTGTAAAGTGCCACACATGGCAAACTCGCGGGCCGCATTAACATTAAAGTTTCATATCAAGGCGGGGGCCGCAAACTACAGGCCCGAGGGCCGCAATTGGCCCGCGGGCCGCGAGTCTGAGACCCCTGTTGTAAATGTTTGTTCTTGCCCAGGGTTTTATCTAAATAAGTAAGGATGGGACAAGATCTGGTGACACAAGATCTCAGTAGAAAAGTTTGTCATTGTCGGTAAAGATCTTGTGAGATTTAGCATATATAGCGTGCTAGCTTGGTACTAAATTGAAACGCAAAATATGAAAAACAACCAATTAAAATGTAAAGTAATGACTATTTGATTGGTTTCTATGTAGATTTTTGGCGTTATTTAAATATTATTATTATCACTCCTGAAAATTAGCGTTAGCCTTTCCACAAAAAAAAATATATTTTTTAAGCACCGGTGCCGTCATCCAGTGAAGAATCTGCCTTATTTCTAAAGTCTAACATGTCAGTTACGTCCACCCGCACTGAATCATCTTTTGGCATTTATTAATTGTGTGTGTGGCTCTGCAAAACAAAACATAAAGATATGGTTGGAGTGGAAGTAGTGACGCTAACGATGAGCTAGCCATTCACCTTTGTGCAGGGACAGTTGTTTAATCTGCTTCGAGTGTTGGTTAATCTTCCAATATAAAAACACTGTTATTTACCAATGACTGCTTCACTGTTTAATTTACTAACTTTCTGTTGGTTAACTCAATTTTATGAAGCCTCCCTGTGCTGATTTTTTTTTTTTTTTTTACATTACATACATACAAAAATACATTGATTTGAGTTTATTATAAATTATGCGAAAATCTCATCTCAGTCTCATCTTGTCTCTTGTTCTTCTTTTCCCTAGTAATAAGAGTCCAACATAAAACCACATCCATTCTGTCTTTATCGTACCTTACTGAAAGTCATGATAGCAGAGATCCAAAGGTAGTCTGCAGCCTGAAGTCCCAATAAATTGGCCCGAGCAGCACCGTGAGAATGAGGGCGACTTGACCTCTGCAGCCTCTTTTCTGTGGAATAACGACTAGCACAAGACTTAGCTAGCCTCCGCCGCTAATATCCAGTGCTTGATTTGAAAATTGATATTTACAGGAAGATTTGCCGAGGGAACAGGCCAAAGCAAGTTCCAGGTCTCTATTTTAGGCCTGGAATAGTAGCCGTCTGATAAGTTTATGAAATTTTATACATTTGTCAAAAAGTAATATTATTTTAACAATCTAGCGAGTAGTGGTTGTTTTAGGATTTACAATCACTTAAACCAATGTATAATAACCAAAAACAGATTTGTTTTGTTCCATTATCTTTTATAGAGCTAAAATGTATAGCAAAGTTGGGTTTTTTTGTTGTTTTTTTTAATTCTTTGGAAAAGCAAATAACTTCTACAGCTATTAGACTGCAACAAGATCATTCACATCCACACGTCTCCTTGGGTCTTCTCTCGCTCACAGGCCATCATTTTACCATTAAGTACTAAGTTGCAGTTATTTAGGTAAAACTACTGCTTTGCTGAAGGTTAATGATGTTCAAAATCTGCTAAAATACCCAACAACAACGTCTATTTGTTTTATCTACAATACAAAGCACATTCTGCAAATGCAACACCACTAAATGTGCTCTAAAAGTCCACTGGAAGTTTGCTAAATCCCTTCCAAGGTGTACTCTCGGTTTGCATGTTGTTTAGTTTCTTCATGAGGTCGGACATGTCGGAGTTGCTCTCACCCCTCCCTCGACCTGCGCACTTCAGTCATTACTGTAATACATGTAGTAAGTAGCACTGGTAATGTGAAAAAGTGCTTGTCAAATTCTAGTAGTAGCTCGGAAACTTATCGGATCACACAGTTACATTTCCCGGATCCGTGCCGACTGAAAACTGAGAGAAACGGGAACGCATTCTGGCAAACGCTGGATCAGTTTAAGGCCCGCTAATGTCCAATCAGCTGTGCGAAGGAGCCAGCGGACCAGAGGCAGCCAACAGGCCCGTGTGTGCGTGGGAGGCTGATGACCAACCTTGACACGCTGCGCAGCGACAATACATCCATTTAAACTGGGATCAGGAAGGTTACAGGAGAAGCCAGTGATTGTACTCAAGTTGATCTTAATTCAAGTAAGAAAACAGTTAGTTTTACAATTCTATTACGCAAAGAAGCACCGTAACCTTTCTGGTCCACCATCTGCTTGTCTCCATGGAGATGTCACTTTGTCTGGAACGATTTACAGTAATGTCGTTCCCTTATCAAAAACATGCTGGAAGTGGCTATTTGAATCATTCGTGCTTGATTTTGCGGTTTCTCACGGGCACTATTCAAACTCTCTGTTCGGTCGGGTGTACGAGACCACGCCTCTGGTCCAAGGCTCCGCTCACAAGCCTGTGTAACCGATGTAGTTCTCTGCTGCGCTCCCAATGCTACCACCCCACAGATCCTCCTCGGGACCTGGACAGAACATCAAAAACCAAACTGAAACTAATTTAACTTTATGTATAGTACTTTCAAGTCAACAAAAGGAAACATGGTGATCTAAATATGTTACATACTAGCAATTAATACCTCGATAGAAATGTAATACCCCCTCTTTAACCACCTTAAAAACTTCCATCCACTAGAAAAGTTACATGATGCACATTTAATTCAGTGTCTTTGTGTTTTGCTCTGTGAAAGAATATGTATTACTTTTCAAAATGGAGGCAACCCGGCATCATAGGTGTAAGAAATCTTCTGGGGCTCGTGTCCGTCCATTCCACATTAGCCGCTAATATGGCAGTTGAAGGCGAGCGAGCTATTGCATTATTTCTCTGTTGATTTCCTGTCAGCGCAGACTGCAGTTTGACGCGCCCGCTCTCCTGATGAAATTGGATTCTGATAGTTTTAAACTTTCCCAAGCCTCACTACAGCAGTCCTCCTAATGCGTTCTGTCTTTCTCTTCTTTGTTCTAGTTCCTCCGCAGTTTGTGAAGAGGCCTTCCAACACGTACGCTCACGAGTCCATGGACATCGTCTTCGAGTGCGAGGTCAGCGGTTCTCCGGCTCCTACCGTCAAATGGGTGAAGAACGGAGACGCGGTTATCCCCAGTGACTACTTCAAGATCGTGGTAAGTGGTACTTCTTTAGGTTTTGTGATTCCGCAGATCGGTTAGAAGTGCAAATAGTCCAGATCTGAACCTAAAAGAGTTGAGTTAGTGAAGTGAGCTTGGAAATTCTAGCAGATTCTGGTAATACTGGTCAGACAGAATGGCTGCAAGATTCATCGCAATCAAAATCGATGTTTTTAAGCACCAGAAGTTCCTCCACAAATAGCAAAATCTCCGATCTTATTCTACATTCTAAAACTTGCTAACCTTGTAGTTTATATCTGTACAAACATCTGAAATGGTCGTCTTTGTCAGGTCATATTTCAGTGTTTTTGTCTCTATCAGACAGTGTAAAGGCTCACATGAAGTTATTAGTTTTCGTTATAAGTGAGATCGGACATAACTGACATCCAGACCATTGGAAAGGCAAGATGAAAATGAAAGCAAAAATGTCAAGATAACCAACGTCGCTTTGTTAACTTTTGGAGATCCATCAAAGGCGCAAGGCAAGTTTATTTGTATAGCACAATTCATACACAAAGTAATTCAAAGTGCTTTACAGAATAAGAAAGACATTAAAATCACACAAATCAAAGCATAAATAATCACAAATAATCATCATAAAATTAACATTAAAACAGAAGAGTGCAGAATAAAAACGTATAAAAAAGTAGAGGCCTGTCTCACATCTTCAAGAAGATTGTTCCAGGTTTTAGCTGCATAAAACTGAAGCACTGATTCCCCGTGTTTAGTCCTGACTTTGGGCACCAGCAGGAGGCCGATCCCTGAAGTCCTCAGAGTGTGAGATGGTTCATATGCCAGTAACATGTGGGAGATGTACTTTGGTGCTGGGCCATGGAGAGACTTGTTCACAAGCAGAGCCGCTTTAAAGTCTATTCTCTGAGCCACAGGAGCCAGAGCAGAGACCTGAGCACAGGACTTATGTGCTCGTACTTCCTGGTTCTTGTCAGGACCTGAGCAGCAGTGTTCTGGATGTACTGCAGCTGTCTTAATGCTCGTTTGGAGAGAGTACAAACTTTTCGCTCTGATTAGTCTTTATATCAAAAACCTTTTACCACCTTGTCATGAATTAACTGAATTTAACTGAATAGATTATTTAAAATTACATTTGTATTTCTGTCTTTATTTTTTGGCATTTTTGCAACCATAAAACCATATATCTGTACAAACCATTATCATCGCTGTTGATATCTCTGCTGTATGAAATGAAAAGTAGTCCAAATGATTAGTCTTCATTTCAAGTTTAGGAGCTTCAATCTAGTCCCCACTTGTTCTTTTACAATAATGAAAACTATGACAAAATGTGTTATTAGACAAATTTAACACTAGGGGAGTAAATGAATAATGCATGAAAGTGTAAAACCATTTGCAAAGTCTTGAAAAGTGCTCTGTAAGACTTAAGGAGTTTTAGATTCAAAAACTGACCGCATATCAGCATTCAGTGATGGATGAAATATTTTAGTTTTGTACAATGTATAAATGTAAAAGATTATCTAAAGTTGGCATAGGCACGTTCAGAGGTATCATTCAAATACTAGCAACGTTAAAAAAAAAAAAAGTAGCAGTAGGTAAACTGAACCTTCTGAGATTTTTGGAAATATATACGGTTATAATTATTTACTTACACTTGAACTTATCACTACTTGAACTAGGGGAAGTAAAAATGACAAAATTAAAAAAAAAAATGTTATAAGTGTCCACAATTTTCGGTTTCACAATAGCCCGATCCAACACACTTTGGATAACATTTAAAGCATTCCCGGGCTTATGGCTCTTACTTGATCCTTGATATTACGTTTTAAGTTGTTTATTGTCTGAGGTTTATTCACAAACACCTTTTCTTTAAGATAGCCCCACATGAAGAAATCAGGACTAGTCAGGTCTCGGGAGATCACATACTGCCCCCTGTCTTTGAAAACGACTTATTATTCCTTTAATGACATTTACACTTGGGGCATCTCTGGTATTAAAATGTCGACAGTAACACCGATGGGTTTCTGAATTTGACCCATGTGACTCAAAGTACCACTGCACAATGAGTGTTTGTTCCTCTGTGTTATATTTGCTCATATTAATGTCGTAAGGGTCGTTCTAAATGCTCTGAAAAAATAAAAGACAGATATTTAGAAACAAAAGAGTAATTACTTTTTTTTCAAGTGTCAGAGACTTTTGGGCCTGTATTTGTTTCATGTAATTTGTCTTGCTGACAGATGTATTGTAAACGCAGCTGTTTGGGTGACAGTGAGACCGCTGTGTGCTGTCTGCATATAAACGGAGCATTAGATCCTCCGTTAACCAGGAAGTGAGCATGCTAGTTGTTTTAGCTATACTATGGAAGAAACTCCGCTCTGGTCTCTGAAAGTTGTGGAAAGCGCTTATATCTCTTTGGTGAATAATTAGGATGCATTAGGAAAGTGAAGAATACGTTTGGTCCGCATCTTTAAGACAGTAAAAATCAAATACAGCATCATTACTTATCCCAAGTCTCATCTTTCACACAGCTAACTCTCTACACCCCATTTCCACTTCCACAGAAGGAACACAACCTTCAGGTGCTCGGTCTGGTCAAGTCGGACGAGGGATTCTACCAGTGTTTGGCGGAGAACGACGCGGGGAACATCCAATCCAGCGCTCAGCTCGTCATCCTGGATCATGGTACGTGTTCTCCTTTATTTTCTAACTCAAACGTATTCACCAAAGCCTTTGCGACGCCCTGTGCTCCTGTCAGCTGCTGTAACCTGTAGATTTCAACACTTGTATACCTGACACAGTCCCTCAGCGGGCTTCTAAATGGAGGTAGATATAGGACGTCGTCTGTAAGCTTCCTCGCTGGTCTTATTTCTTATTTATTGGTCAGAGAGTGGTCAACAGTGAAATTAACCCAGCGGAAAGTAGTCCAAATCTGCCACTAAAAGAGCTGAGTTACTGGAGAGAGCTTAGAAATGTCTTGTCAGATTCTATTAAAGTGGAACTGAACACTAAATCCACTTTTTTTTTTTTGCTACCAAACTGTGTATGTGGTGTTTTAATAGTATTTATCTACAGTTCCTAGTCTTTTTTTGGCAACTTTATTGCGAACTAGAACATTTTGCAGTTTTCTGGTGGTCAAAAATATCTGAATTGAAGTGTGTGCTGCCTTCAGTGGCCTCTGCAATTTCCAGTAACTTCTATAACTTCTTTTACCTGAGGCGAATAAGAGTTTGATGCCCTGATTGTTGATTTCTTAGTCATCAGAGTTGTTTTTTTTTTTCTTTTTTGCTTTCTTACTCCTAACTAGGGATGGATGACATATCGGTATCTGTATTTCTATCAGCTGATATCGATTCTTTTTTTTTTTTTTTGCCACATTCACTGTGTGCACTTTTTGCGCAGACTAATGAGTCACAATTATTTAAAATCTTAGTAGAATACATTTTGTTATTTTTTTTTAGTTTATTTGATTGTTACTTTACTGTAAGATGAATTTGTGAACTTTGCTTTGACTTTTAAAAGCTAAATATCAGTATCGGCAAATATCACTTATCGGCCACAGCTGCAAGCTATGTATCTGACATGATATCGGCTCAAGAAAAAAAAAATCCATATCGGCCCATCCCTACTCCTAACCCGCCATTTTTGTTTTTTACTGGAACAGAGCACACGTCTCTGATTGGTTAATCCACCTGTCAATCACACCGTCTGGAATCAAGGAGACAGGAAATGCTTCCAAACCCACTCTTTGTAAAGTTTTGTCAAAGCGTGTGGCTCTGGCTGGACAGGTAGCATAGCGACATAAGTACTGTTGATTAGTTTTCGAAAACCAAGACATTTGACACATTTTACGTAACACCTTTCGGGGGACTTCTTAAATCGGATAGGTGTAGCAGATCGCCTGTTCGCTCCCTCGCCGGGCTTATTCCTTATTTATCGCTCCTCTCTACGCTGAGTTGTATGCCGATTGGCGAGCAGTGAAATGAACCCCGGTGGGATCTTGTTAAAGCAGAGAGGTGGCTGGTAGCGAACACAAACGCATCGTCCGTTACACATGCCCCAGCGCTGAAGTGTACAGAGGTCTTTGAAACGCAGCGCTGCACAATACAGCGACTTTGATGTGAGATCTGAAGAGATGTAAACTGCTTGATTCTCAAACGGAGCGTAAACATATACTGCGAGAAAACAGAGCTGAGGGCGGAAGGGAGAGACGAAACTCTACTTCGGTACTTGTGTACATGGTGGTGGTGTCGAAGTAGTGTTGTCACGATGCTTAAATTTCAAACTGATGTAACTGATTGATACTAAAGAATATACTTGATACTCGGTACTGATTCTGATACCACAATGATAATAAAAATACTCTTTCTTTGGACAATAGAATGTGATTATTAACATTAAATAATAATACTTTCTTTTATATTACCAGATGTGTGTAATTCCTCAGTCATTCAGGTAGGTTCCATAGTGGCCCAGGGGCATATACTAGTCTATGTGTCTTGTACTTGTTCTGATGCAGCTTAAGATTATTTTAAAGCTATTCAGGAAAGGTTCATTTCTGTTCTGTGAATGTGACTTTTTTAGTATCTATACCTGCTCAAATTAGTATCTCATTTCAATGCTAGTTTTAGTATCAATTAGTGTCTGATTTTTGATACTTTTGACTATGTAGATCAGGCATGCCCAAACTGTGGCCCGGGGGCCAAATGCCGCCCTCAGACCAATTTTTCTTGGCCCTCAAGCTTCCAGGTGAATTGGCCCATATCACCTTAAACAGTACTTTTTACTGTACATTTCTAAAAATCTACTTTAACAAGCCCATATCAAACATTTAATGTGTCCCACTGAGGATGTAAGCATGAATAAAGGTCTAGTGATTCAGTCTAACTTGTAATAATAACGCAGATTTGAAGTATTCACTGTATTGGCGACCAGTCTATGGTCCTCAGTTGGCCCTTAGCTTTGTCTGTGTATGTCTGTGTGGCTCTTAAAAGTTTGGACACCCCTGATGTAGACGCAGTGGTTGCAGTAGAGTAGCTATATGCATGTAAGTGTTTGAAAGGAGTAGCGGTAGTTGTTGAAGTAGTTGTTGTAGTAGTAATATTTGTAATTGCCATTGTTGCAGGTGTTGTTTAGATTGTAATAAAGGTTGCTGTAGTATTTTCTTTAGTAGCTGGGAGGTAGTAGTGTAATATTTAGCATCATAAAGAGGCTTAATAGCAATTGCAGAAGTAGTACAGTAGTGCGATTGTTTGTCTACTTTATATCCAGAGCTTGGCTGATTACAAGTTCAAACTTAACTTGACAACTAATACATCTTCATGAGCAATAGTATTTTGAAGTACAGTGCTATTGTCTGGCTCAAACTCTTGTGTACCCTTCTCGTTCTAGTTTTTTGTAGTCTTATTTTCTGAGCAGAATACAGTCGATACACAGTTGAGAAAAACAAAAGCTTGTCTGCAGCTAACAGGCGTAGCACCGCGGCGGAACTAAGTGCTCCTCCGGTACAGCAGATGGCGAGGTAAATATCCCCAACGCCTCCAGGTGAAGTAACTGTGCTTTTATCGCCTTTGATCACAGCCCGAATGCTAACACAAGTTTAATTTAAGATGATTTGAACAGCTATAATCATAGTTTCACCCGAGGGCACATCCGAAAGAACAAAAACAACATGGAGTTTACGACGCTGATGATTTCACAGAGTATCTTAAATGTGCGGAAATGTACCGAATGGCCAGAGGTGGAAGGAGTAGCCAAGAATAGTACTCAAGTAAGAGTTCTGATACTTCACTACTTCAAGTACTCCAAGAACTCAAATAAAAGTAAAAAAGTGTTTGGAGAGCGTACGACACAAGTAAGAGTAACTGTTAGGATGTAACAGCTTTGGGTAGAGTAGCCAAAAATAGTACTTGAGTAAGATAGGAGGATCAAGTAGGATACAAAGTCATGGTCCATGAAATTACTCAAGTAAGGGTAAAAAAGTACTTGGGGAAACTACTACTACTACTACTACTACCCTAGCTTTTAGAGGGCCCTAAGCAGAATTTTGTCCAATTATGTTTCTATTTATATGATCAAAAGACTGAAATGTTTTAATCTAACTTGTAAAAAAGCCATTCAAAAGTACCTCAGGGTTGTAAACACATAGCTGCCCACACGTATGCCTGGTTCAAAAACAAATGTAGGCAGCAGATATTTTGCTACTAAATATAAAAAAAAAAAACCCAAATGTAATTTTTATAGAGGGATATTTAGACTGCTGTAAACACCCCCGCACTGTTTCCTGTATAACATATTATATTATTTTCAATATAAATGTATGGGCTCTTTGGGGCCCCCTGTTGGCCTTGGGGCCCTAAACAGCTGCTTAGTCTGCTTATAGGCTGGGCCGGCCCTTACTACTAATAAGACTAACTTAAGGAGTAACTGTTGAGACGTAATATCTGATTTATATTTTAAAGTTAATATTATTGGAACCAAAACTTTTACTCAAGTAAGAGTACTGTTACTTTTGTAATAAACATTACTCAAGTACGAGTAAACATATGCTGCCAGAACAGTACTCTTTAAAAAGTTACTCGAGTAAAAGAGAGTACTGCCAACCTTCGCAGCTGTTTTTCACAGTGGATCCAAATTATGCACAAATATTACAAAACTGCAGAGCAATCAAGTCATTGTTTACACTAAATGTTGTTAAAGATGCAATCTGTAATCAAGTGCCGACCCCCGCCTCGCACCCCAAGCAGGTGGCTAATCAGGGAGCGTGATGGGCCCCCAGCTGTGTCAGGGGCCCCTCCATCATAGAGCGCCGAGTCGGATCTAATGGCGACCTGCTGCCTCTTTGTGGCTCTGGTCCGGCCCCATAGCGGAGATAAGAAGCGTGGTGCGTTCGCTGGCCCCGGGATAAACGGCAGACGCAGAGACGAGGAGGCAGAGTTAATCAGATTAGGCCACACCAAACAGTTGTTAGTTTTGAAGTGTCTGGCAAAGGCCCAGAGCATAATCAGGTTTTAATCATTCAGCTTTTGTGAATGTAAAAACGGCATAATGGGACGCCATGATTACCCAGTCCGCTTAAGCTCCTTGACTTTTTTACAATTAGATTTTATTTGGACAAAACAATATTTCGTTTGACTTTTTTAATGCGTGTGTGCGCTCAAGGTTAAATTTGACAACCAGGTATTTTATTTCTTTCTTTCTTTTTATTAAAAAGGGGGTATTTTACTTGGGGTATTAACTGCTAGCAAAGAACATATTTAGATCACCATGCTGCCTTTTATTGCTTTGAAAATGCTATATTTACGGAAAACGGCGTATTGACATGTTTTATTATTTTCACTTTCACTTCACTTTTGACGGTCTGAGTCTTCCCTCCTTTTGCATACCCCTAATGAAAATACTGCACATCACGTCAGGTTTGTGAAGTTGTAGTGTGTTGTTTTGCATCATGCTTTTGTGTATTTATGGAGAATTGTCACGTGAAACCATGGATGCCGTCGGCTTTTTGACGGAGCATTGGACAGAATCTTACAGCTAAGCACAAGGAGAGGGCAAATAGGGAGAGATTGCTAAATTACTGAAACATGCATGGATGATATAAAATCTCTTTTGGTGTATTTCTGCAAAGGGAACATTGTTAGAACATTTTTTTATGTCTCAAAATACCTTGAAAAACATGCATTTAGTGTGACTGGTGGGTTTCCTCGCCACTGATCTGACCTGTAACTGGACCACTTGTTTGTCTCCATGGTGATAAGTGGGTGGTTTCATGGAGATATTGTAGATGTCCACTTTGCATTCACTCTTTGGTTCTGATGAAGACTTCGTATGGTCCTGTTCTAGCCTGGTTTATTCTCTCTAGTCCACGTTTAGCTCCAAATTTAGTCCGATGTTTATTCAAATGTAAAGACAGTTTAGTTTCATTGGAAGCTCGGACCTATCTTCGCTCATCCCTTCTTTTACATTGACAAAGATGGTGACAAAATATGTTAGTCAACTTCACAAAATTACCGCTGGCTGACTGAATGAACAATGCGTGAAATTGTAAAGTCATTTAGATTGTCGGCAAAAGCGCTGTGTAAGACTTATGCCGTTTCAGTTTCCCCTCTCTATTCCACAAACCTGAGAAGAAAGTGATAAAACTGTCACCAGAATGTTGTAAACTGCTGAAACTCACTCGCTGCCTCGCTGTTGGTCTCTGCATTTTAAGAGTCTAAGTATTACTGAGCGAAACATGAGGCGTTTTAAAGCTGCGGTGATGGGGCGTCACATCCATCTGTATGCCCAGTGACTGATGTGGCCACTCAGCAAGTCTCTACAGAACACAACAGGGGCTGAGTGGACAGAACAGTACAGCCTGGGCCCGGCCGACTTCTCTTTGTGGAGGAAATAAGAACGAATTAAGAAGGAAAGATCATTTTTATCTGTAGAGCACTTTTCATGCACTCAGATACCTTGAAGTGCTTTACACACAATTAAAATCACAACAATTTACACAAAACTAACAGAAAAGATCAGTTAAAACCTTCCAATCAATAAATATATACATTCATTCATGGATAGCTTTGCCATTACTTACAGTTTTCAGGTTCAATTCATGCATTGGTTTGCCATGATCAACATTCCCTGGAGCTGTGATGCTAACTGGAGGCTTTGCTCTGTCTGAAACTCTGTTACTCAAAATGTAAATGGTCACATATTTATATAGCGCTTTTCCACCTTCAAGGCACTCAAACCACTTTACATCAAGGAGCTTATTGAGCTTATTTTGTGCTGTTAAACAAGTCTCTCTCAAAGAATGTTATAGTCACAAGCTAGCTAGCAACAGCCAACAGTTTTTTAGTTAGTCACTTTTTTTTTGTTGAAAATCAAACACCTGAACAGGACCATGAACGCTCAGATTGATCTCAAACTCCTTAAAATGTGTGGTTTAAGTCAGTTTTGTAGTTTTCCTTGAGCTTTCAGACTTTCTAAAAAACTATCAGGCTGTGTTTGCTATGTGTACATTGTGTCGCCATGGAAACTACTGAACATTGTGCCATAGAACAAACCAGCGCCCGGACTCCCTCGTCTTTATATAGTTTTGACTGGCTTGGTGGCATCAAATTCTACACCGAAATGGTTCAAACCGTTAGCGCTGGAGTTGGTGCCAAAATTTTGCCAAATCATAGAATCCATTAGGTAAACAATTTCTGTGTTTTTCAACCTGAGAAAATTAGGCTTTTAGGCCAAATTGATTTCGGTCAATTTGTTTAATTTTCAAACCAAATCAACTTAAATATCAGTTATGCATGATGGATTTCCTACGCTGTAAATGTGAGTCAGTGTTTGAAATGGTCTCATTGTCCTCCACCATTAGCTTCACTCTGATACAGACTCTATTGAGCCTTGTTAGCTTCCTGCGCGCTCTTATCTGTGCGCTTCACTGCGTGTTTGATAGTTCTCTGGTCCCTGCTGTGAGGAGACATCTGCCTCCTCCTCTCTCCTCCTCCTCTTCACTCCTCACACCTGCTCAGATCATCTACACAGGACAAGCCAGTGTACAGTGAAGATGTGCTCTCTTATGGAAGTAACATCACAGCTGGCTACTTCTGTCTGATAACTCGTCTGAAGTTTTGTCCCTGTGGTTTTAATGTGTTTACATCTATAAGGGTTATATTCTGCACCAAAGCAGCAAGGCTGTCAAAGTTAGTACAAGTATATGCTTCCAGCTCTTATGTAAAAAATATATAAAATGGAATAAAGGTGGTATACATGAATACACATTGAACCTTTTACACACTATGTTCGGGTGTTGACCTGGTCAGCAAAATGAATTCTCATGATATTTGTGAGTTCATAACTGTTGACTGGGCCCAGACCACCATCAGAGACTGGACCAATCACACAGCAGCATTTTGATTTGGCTGGAAGCCAATGGTGAAGTGCACAAATGAACCACAACAAAAATGGTCACCCTGACAGATGTTCTTCACCCTATTTTATCTGAAATATGGACTTTTTGTTTTTGAAAAACATACACAGGGGAGCAGATGTCTGTGCTTTTCTCTCAGCTAAATTTACAAAATGTTGATTCTCGGCCTGTTGTGATGCTTTCACCAATCAACTGCAAATATTCAATCAGTTCAGAGTGCTACCCAGATATATACCAGTAAGTAATATTTGCATAACAAACTTCCTTCTTGTAAAATGCCTTTGGATGGAAAACCATCAGATGGCACAAGGATTCCACTGGTCAGAATAACCAAATACACAGATTAGCAACCTCTCTTTTGTCAGTCTGCTGCCTACCATAGTAGCTTATCACCGCTGAGTGTGCAGTAAATGAATAATGACTATAGTGTAGCACTTTGAGAAGTTCAGAGAAGGTGAAAGACAGAATATTGTTATAAATTACAGTATGATTTTAGGAAAGACACAGACAAAAATGTAGGATTATGCAAACATCTGTTAGAGAAATAAAATAAAACTCTGGGTACATACCATGGTTAAAAAGGTAAAGTATGGTGAGTTTTTCTTAATCTAGACACTCGTAGACATTTGACCCCTGGCTGTGCGGCTGTGTCACCAGTTTGAGGCAGTGCAGATGGCTCTATAGGCCTGTCCAGACCATTACACTATGTTTATTCTTGATAACAGACTGTAATTACACAGCCACAGGAAATGGGTCATGTGTGCTTTTTTGTGATGTTTGAAGTGGCACACGCTCAGACAACCAGCGTGTTTCTGCCATTGTCATCTGAGAATGTTCACTACAAAGAGTGCAGACGGAGTGAGGGAGGAGAGTGGGCGCTGGCTGCTTCTATTTAAAGTGCGTATGACGGGTTAGACGACTCATTTCACTAAAACGTAGCATCATTCATTTAAGAGTTCATTAAAAATCTTGTCTAGATTTGTCTAGCTTTTTAATTTTGGTGACGTTTATAATTTGACTTGCTGTTTGGACAGGGGCGGCAGATATGACATATGCCGAGGTCTTTCTATACTTTTCTTTATCAGCTTTTTTCCACAAACTGCTGCTTGACTGATGTAAATTGATGTTGAGATAAAGTGATCTGGTGATATTCAGTAATAAAAGTCTAAGACACTGCTACCTGAGTGTGTTCTGAGGTAGACTCAAGGCAATTTCTATTATATAGTGACAATACCAGGTGAGTGAGGGAGACGGCAGAATAAAAAAACTGGCTTAAAGGTCAAAATATGAAGCCCGCTGTCAAAAACATACCTGGAGTTGTTTTGTCTTTGTCAGTAATATTTATTCACAGTACATGAGAAGTGAGAACAGTTCTCTCAAACACTCGGTGACATCATTAGGTGGTACTTTATATTTCTAATGTCCATGCACCTTCATCAGTAGAGCTGTATGAATTGCGATGAGATTTGACATTTATGTTTTATAAATCGGATTCTTTTCAAAATTTTAAAGATGTCCAGAAGAACCGACAAAAAGACTGAGATATGAGCTGCGAACTAATCCAAGAATCACATTTCAGAACATGTTTGCACAGATCTAAAATACAGGGTTAGCCGTTTTCTTTTTAGCAGAATAAGACAGGAGATTTTGTGAAAGAAATGGTGGTACTTTGTGATTTGCTAATTGTGCCCATTCAAATTGCCTTTTCGAATTCGATTGAAATACTGTTGTAGCCACTAGAGCAGTAACCCCTTTGTTGTTTAACATGTCGATGGCATCTTGGTCGACCTAAATTTGCCTTTGTCAGGTTAGATTATAAGGAATTATATGCACAACAGAAGAAAGCTGAAGGTATTGATTGGATTAGCTGAAGACTTGGGAGTACTTCACTCCTATAACGTATTTTCCAGTTGTGTATCCTGCCTCTTCCATATAAATACACTTTATCCTAGTAATTTTCTATATATATAGTAGTTTTGCATGAACTCGTAGTATGCTGAGTGCAGTTACATGCCCAGATCATGGAGATAATGAACTGTTAAAGAGCTTTCGCCATGCCCCCTTTTAGTCGACCAAGAATTTCTTTAGTGAATGACAGCCGTAGTAGCCACAGCTGCCCCCATCATCTGCACCATCAGCCACAACCGATCACTCACTCACACCCCAAATTAGATAAGATGAGTTAGGGGTTTTGCCTAAGGACACAACTTCAGTATGATTCAGAGCTGTGCCAGTCTTTTGGTTGTTGAAAAAGTGATTGCTGATTGTTGTAGGGCTATAGTCAACTAAAAACATGTCCTGCCGATCGATTATTTGACTACAAAGGGAGCGTGGCAAAAGCTCTCAAAACTATTGCACGTATCTACTGTATGTACATGACCCAAAGTGCGCTCTCAACGCTACACCTGCGTGGGAGTTCATGCAACAACAACTATTTATGCAGAAAAAGTACTAGGAAGCAATGTATTTATATAAACTTGTGAATCGTTACTTTAATCTGCCACTTAAGATACAAATACAGTGGTCCCTCGCTATATTACAGTTCAACTTTCGCTGCAATTTTGCGTGCTTTTTTACAGCTTATGAATGTGCATTGTATTCTGCGTCCTGATTGGCTAAGGGACTGTAGACCATTGTGAATCAATCTCCTCCGTGCCGTGTCTCCTGTACAGTACAGAATGTGTTCAGCCAAAATTTACATAAATGTTCGATCGGTGGAAAAAGACACTACAGCGGCGCCAAGACGAAGAGGCACGGTCAGAGGAACTGTGAAATACGTGTGAGTCACTATTGATTAATTACACAAGAGAGAAATGTGAGAAAATATTAACGCCTGTCTGAGAAAAGTGTGTGGTGAGGGGTTTTACAGCCTTAAAACATATATCATTGTAAAAAATAAAGTTGACTACTTCGCAGATTTCGTAACCCCAGCGATAAACGAGGGACCACTATACCCCAAAATACTAAATCTTGAGGTAACTCATTCACTTTTCCTGCTGTCCCATATAAATCCTTATAATTTCGACAAAGACTCTATCGACTGAACAACTAAAGCTCTGCAGCCCTAAAGCACTGAGTCACCCCCGCCCCAAAGCACACATTTACTCTCCCTCTCCTGTCCTCTTAAACAAGGCGGTGCTGACCACTGCTGTAACGGCTCCATTTAAAATCATTACACTAATATTTATACAGTCCAAAGCGTACAGTCTTCAGTTTACCATCCCTCTTCCCGAGCCAGTGAATAATATGCAAAGTTGTGCCTAAAAGCCTGAGCACACAGCGACTTCTCCATTACAGAGTAGAACAAAGACTAGCGCCACTCACGACTTAAGTGTACCATTTTGTTTTGTAGCATTAGCATAAATCCCGACTTCCATTTGCATTTCGGTACACAGCTTTTTCCATATGTTAGCTAGGCCGTAATGCGCCGCTCTCACTCCCACTCCACTCTCCCTCCGCTAACGTGAATTTTGCTTTGACATTTGCCTTCCGCGCTGTAGCTAGCCACTCCACATAAGAGCGGAGAGCTTGTTCGGCGGGTTCGGCTGTGCGCGCTCAAGCCGAGACTCTTGTAAAGTGAAGCCGGGCCTGTGATCCCGAGCTATTTTGTGATCAGCTAAAGATGACTCACTTTTGGTAATGGAAGTAACACTGCTTGTGTGCGTATAGCTGTGAGCGCCAGTAGTCAGTATGTTTCACACTGCTAGCAAATCAATTTTATTCATGCTAGTTCTAAAAAAAAATAAATAAAAAAAAGTGTTGCCTAAGTATTGAACTATTGATGTGTTTGTGATAATCTTTCATCTAATTTTACATTTTGGTTAGACTATGCTGTTTCAGGGTTCAAGGTGCATTGTGTAACTTTTTTGCGGAAGGCTCTTCTCCATGGTGATGTTATTGCTTTACCAAGAATGTTGGATTTTTACTTGATCATGGTTGAATATTATAAATTAGAGCTGCAAGATTAATCACAATTTGGATCGCAAAGGCTGCAAGTACTGTAATTTCCTCCACAAACTACAAAATATCCTGTCTTATTCTAGATAAAACCGCTAACCCTGTGGTTTAGACTTGCACATGTTCTGAAAAACATGAGATTCTTGTGATACTGGACGTCTTCTGGACTTGTTTAAAATGTGAAGTTATTTTTTCCCAAATTGTTCAGTCCGTGCTTTTTTGTATACTTTTTTGGCAATCCCCCTGTTGCATCTCAAGTCTGGCCAAACGTGTCACTGAAAATAAACAGATTTGATTGCACGATCACAAGTGAAACAAAGGAGCTCATTGGTCATTTATCATTTACAAATAAAATCAAGTTTCTCTCAGCTCAGATTAACATAGTTCAGTGCTCCACTCATTGTTTCTACAGAAATCTGCCATGTTTTTCAGCCCCTTGTGATATATTTTTTTCCTATTCTTTCAATATGGGCGGGCCATACGTGTCCCCGATTGGCTAATCCACCTGTCAATCACAGACTCACATCATAAAGTATTGAAGCGTGTTTTCTGGATCCCAGGAAGGTTCAGCCCTATTGAAATTGTACAGTTTTTGTTTATTCTCAAACTAAACTAAACTAAAAATGTTAATGTTAAACTTTGTTAAACAACTTGCAGGTCAGATCTGTGGAGAGGAGACCTCGCCCACAGCAAGAATGCATGTTTTTCGAGGTATTTTTGAGCAATAAAAACACCAAAAAATTAATACATGATAGATGGATGGATGGATGTTAAGGTTACAAATTGCACCTTTAATTGCAACTGAATAAAAAGGCCAATTAGCAAATTGCGAAGCATAATTACCTTAGATAACATAATATCCGCTGAAAAGACCAGCTTTTGAAAACTTTCTGTTGTTGCACTGCTATTAACTGTCAATCCTGTGTGACTTTGTGAATTGCATCCCTCCGGTGTTGTCGTAATTTTTCCCGCACATCTAATCCCTATCATTATCTGTCATTACCTGCAGAAGAACTGCAATGAGATATTTTTGTTCAGCCTCAGTATTTTTCAAAATTGATAAAAATACAATCTCCAAAGCGCGTCAAAGCACAATTAGACCTAACTGTAGTGCTCATTTAAGTGTCATTCAACTGCCTTCTTGAAAAAACAAGCTTTGCACTAAAACTAAACTTCTTAACATAGGCCTTAATGCTGGTGGCATGGGCTATAGAAGTCTCAGTGATTTGGGGAGAAAAAAAAAAATCTAATTTGCGATTTTTCTGACAAGCTTTGCGTTTGGATTTGCGATTTATGTTTTAATAATTGGAAGTTCATATTTTAAATGCATCCATAGCATGTTTGTACAGATCTAAACTATAGAGTTAGCAGATTTTATGCAGAATTAGACAGGATATCTTTTGAAGAAAATTATGATACTTCAAAAATTGCAGCCTTTTCCGATTTGCTAACTGCGTACATTCACATCTAATTTCTGTTGAGATCAATTTTGGTGAGCATACAAATTACTCTCTCAGGTAGTGTTGTCGATACTTTTCAAACTCTATATCTATACTAAGAAATAGACTCGATACTCAATGCTGATTCCGATACCACAATGATAATAAAAAATAGAACAATAGAATGTTGCTTTTAGCATTAAATCGTAGTACTTTCCCAACACTTCCCATTCTTCATCCTACCAAAACCTCTTGATATTAATGGGGTTTAGCTTGTTAGATGGTAGAATGTGATTTCTTGCATTAAATGGTAGTACTTTTTTATCTTCCCTTGTGGCATTATAGCTGTGTAATCCCTCAGTCGTCCAGGTAGGCTCCATAGTGGTCCATGGGTGTATACTAGTCTATGTGTCTTATACTTGTTCTGATACAGCTCACGATCATTTTAAACCTATTCAGGAAAAGTTAATTTCTGTCTTGTGAATGTGACTTTTTAGTATCGATACCTGCTGAAATGAGTATCTAGTAATGAGTATCTTCAAGACGAGCTTTAGTATCAGATTTTCGATACTTTTGACAGCCCTACTCTCAGGATCACAGATGGAGTTGGAGCAGACATTTTACCTCTCTGCTAAACCCTATAGAATTAGAGGATGCCTTAATTAAAACATGCCTGATGGTGGACCTGTAGTGCAGTGACAGGTTCATTTTTAGAGGAGCTGGACTTAAGAGTAGAAAAATGACTTTAGCTTCCAGACTGACAAAAGCTAATGAACATGAGGCTTCTTACACGTCCAGAACACTGTCAAGTGTAGTTGTCACCAAATGAAGTCCTCAAACTTTCAATTAGCCAGCACCAGTCACAACTCCTGTCTATTCTGGGACTCAAACTAGGGCACACTTAAATTACTGTCATAGTTTGAGTGGTGGTGAACTGGCAAAGCTGCAATTATTTAGGTAATATACTATATCTGTACATCTACAGCAGGCATGTCCAAACTGTGGCCCGGGGGCCAAATGCGGCCCTCAGACCAATTTTTCTTGGCCCTTAAGCTTCCAGGTGAATTGGCCCATATTACCTTAAACGGTACTTTTTACTGTACATGTCTGAAAATCTGCTTTAACAAGGCCATATCAAATATTTAATGTGTCCCACTGAGGATGTAAGCATGAGTAAAGGTCTAGTGATTCAGTCTAACTTATAATAATAACACAAATTTGAAGTATTCGCTGTATTTGCAACCAGTTTATGGCCCTCAATCGGCCCTCTATTTTGTCTGTGTTTTTATATGTGGCCCTTAATGGGAAAAGTCTGGACAGCTTTGAATATTGAAGTCTTTTCTCAAACATTGATGCTGCTGGACCTGTTTAAAAATGTGTATCTTGTTTATGATGTTAATTGACAAAAGAACATATACAGTGCCCTATGCTGGCAAAAGTGGGGAGTGAAAATGTTTAAATGTGTCTAAAGACAGCAGCTGCAAGTGTACGTTGTTAGTAAGGACAACATTGAGTCATGGGCGCAATTCATTGAAGAGCAAATTCTAGACAAGTGGACCATTGGCTGATGTGGAATAGTGGAACAAACCGTTAGAAATGATGTGACAGATACGCAGCGCATTCAAAGTATTCAAGATGTAGGGCTGTCAAGTTGCATGCACCGGACGCATCTGTGATGGAAGGAAAGTTTCATAAGAGCTCTATTAGTGCTCGAGCTTATTCAACCAGTGGACTGTTAAGACTTGGCAGTGGTACCATCCATAGACTGTATGTAAAATAGACATAGCTAACTTGCTAATTGCCGTGTTCCAAACAGTCGGCTCCATCGACTCTGGCTCCAATTCACTTTACACTGGAAAATTAGCACTCCTTTCTCTGTGCAGAAGGGGCGTTACCTTCAACCACTTCGCTCCAGATTGGCTCTTTGGTTGCCATGATACTCGCGGTCGGAATTCCAAATATGGAATTCGAGTCTGAATTCTCCCCTATAACCGCTAGCCTCGATAAGCTTCATTTGTATGGAGCTGAACACTGTGGTACCATCCCAAACCTTTCGCCTCAGCATGCTGCATGACCAGTATATCAGCATATAGACACATAGTTTTAATGTTAGGTATAATATCCAAATCTGTACTTGTTGTTTTTGTGCGCCTGTTTGGGTCAGATGGGTCATAGAGTTAATACATACTTTAAGAGCTCGGACCCGCCCCCTTTTAGCCATAGACATAACACAAAAGTCCTGCATATTTAGGCTGAGTTCTTCCCTCAAACAGAAAATACTCTGTTCCATCTTGTGATGTCATGTGGTAGTGCAGGAAGTGCTCCACTGTGTGTGTGTTTTTAAAGTCCATACACCTTCATTAGAATCATTTAGATAATTTCAGCCCTGGAATTTCTAATCTCCACAGACGGACAAAAGTTAAAAGGTAGCTGTTAACTTGAAAACTACCACTTCATGACATCACAAGGTGGAACAGAGTATTTTGAGTTTTGGAGATGTGGACAGACTAATAAATTAAAGGTCTTAAACATGCGTGAATGAAATAAAACATAACTCACGGTATGTTTTTGATGATGTAACAACATTCTAACATGTCTTAACGCTCACAAGAGTCAATTTTGCATAATATAGGACCTTTAACCATGAACCTAACAAAACAAAAATAATTTGTATTTCGCCTGCTTTACTTTGCAATCTTCTCTGCCGCCCTCTGCATACATGAATACCAAGTTGAAGTAACAAAACAGTGAAGCAGTGAAATCCCATTGGACTTGTAAAACCTTTTTGGCACATTGTGGCTCACACGTACGGTACACTCTGCGCGCTGGAGAAATCTGCCGTGCACAGACCCGTTAGCCAGCAGCCACACTCACACAGCTAACGACACGTAGCCCAGGACCTGCTACCTTATGTTCAGGCAATAATCCTATCCCCAACCACACGCTATTGGCAAATGCTGCTGCAGCTTAATATTTACATGTAGTCGGGAATTATTAAAGGCGCACCATGGAACTTTTCTGACTTCTGCTTCTTTTCATGGAGATTTTATTGTTTTGTTTGGAGTGTTCCACGATTTGGTATTAAATATTGCCACCTTCCATGATTTTTAAAGTTATATTTTGCAATTTAAATGCCTGTGAGCTGGCTCGGTTTTCCACAGATCTGACATGTAACGTGGCCTGGTGGCAGAGCTTGATTGAAGTTTAATGCCTTAATGTGGAATCCATCTCTATGGAAACAAAGGGGAAGCCATCAGGCAAAGTTACAGGTCAGATCTGTGGAGAGGCGAGCCCCCTCACTATAAGATTTTGTATTTAGAGCAGATGAGATACAGATGTCAGGACTCTCACTACTGCGAATACCGCTGCAAAAACCGCTGCGGATATTACTGCAGATACTAGTGTGAATCTTATCGTGAATACTACTGCAGATACTGTAACTTGGCCTGGTGGTGTAACTTGCTTGTAGTTTAATGTCATAATGTGCAGTTTCTATGGAGACATGAAGGGAACACCATCAGGCCAAGTTACGACCCCACTGACTGTAAGGTATTTTTGAGCAATTAAAGCAACTTTAATTGAAAACATTCAAGGCAGATGAGTTTAACGCTATACTGTGGAACATTCCAGGCAAAGCAATAAAATCTCCATAGAGACAAGTGGGTGACCGACCTCCCACCTGAATTGTTACTTAGCGCATGTTTAAAAATTGCATCAGCCTTTGTATTTGCCATGTCTTATAACTTAAAGGTCAGTAATACAAAATAGACCTTTGTGCCTGTATTTATGGTATAATACTGTTTCCTTTTTAACCTGCAGTTCTGCAGTTCATTACTTTATTATATTTAAGTCATCGCCCTCTCCAGAGATCAAAGAGGTCTGTTCTACTTCACGATGTCATCCGGTAACTTTTGCAAGACAAACCAGTTATTGTTTTTAGCCTAATTTGCCTGCATGACTAGTTCTTGTGCCCTCTGCATGTGTACTTGATTTTGATGACAACCCAAAGTTTGTCCAGTGCAATGTTCTTTGTCGGCACTTTTATTTTCATTAATAACTGCCCTCTAGTGGGATAAGTGGGGAGTGAAGCATTTTTAAACGTCAAATTGGCAGCATGACAATTTTGCCCTCCCTTTTTGACGTTTTGCCTCACCTTATAAAATAAAAATGAGATGGTAGATGAGGAGGAAAAGACATCCAAAGTCTGCTCGCTGGCTGCTGTCAGTACAACACTGTTCACGTTCTATTTCTTATGAGTCCATAAAATATCAAGTGTAACTAGATCATTAAACAACAAAGAGCGCTGCTGGTCTCTGCGGCTCTGACTTTGATGGCACAGTTTACCAAATCCCTCAGCACATTTAGAGAGGACGAGATACAGATGCCAGGACTCTCACTGCTGCCAATGAGAATACTACTACAAATGCTACAATGAATTTTACGGAGAATACAAGCCCCTATTCCCAGGGCAAATCAGGAGGTGTGAACAAGCTGCTAACTGCCATCACCACCTCCCTCTATCTCTCTCTTTCTGTCTTTTTCAGTCTCTTCTCCCACTTCTCCCATTCTCTCTCATCTCCTGTGTCCCCCTCTTTTCCTCTTTCTCCTCTCTTTCGCTCCATCTCTGCCTTTTTCTTTCTTTCTTTCTCCCTCCTTCCCTCTATCCCCGTTTCTCCATTCACTCTCTTTCCCTTTCTCTCTCCTGTTTCTGTCCTTTCTCTCTCCCCGTCTGTGTTTCTTGATCTCTGCACTTGATCTTGGTCCCCCTCCTCCATCTTTCACTCTCCCTCCTACTCTCTCGCTCTCCCGCTTTCTTCTTCCCCCCCTCTCTTTACCTCTCTCCTTTTGCCATTTTTTCCTATCATACTGTTCCTCTCCCCTCTCCGTCTATTTCTCTCTCCCGTGTTGTCGAGGTCATAGCGAGGTCATATCAAGATTGTAGCGAGGCCGTGGCTCCGATAGCGCGAGAATGTCGCGATAGCGTATAGTGTTAGCATGTTTTAGCCCAGGCCTCTCCGCTGTGGCCTGCGGTGCTGTAACAAAAGTGACAGCTCACGAACATATGCTCACAGTTAGTGTCGCTAATGACGCTAACGCCGCTAATGTGGCTAACGTTGCTAATGGAGCTAATACGGCTAATGCTGCTAATGCCTCGGGACCCGCGAAGTAACAACAGAACAGTTACGGCCAAGAGCTGGCACAGACGCAGGTATTGTCTCAGCTATTTTCTTAGTACAAGTCAGCAGATAGTGGTATTATGGAGCGGATTAATTAAGTTGTTAATTAAAAATGCATTCAACTTGTCTGTGATGACATTAAAGCTCCCAAATGGTCTCTTGAATTCTTCTATATTGAAGCCAGCACTAAAAGTTGAGCGTGTATATACCCACCTCTCTCTCTCTCTTTCCGCTATACAGAGCTCATCACGGCCCTGTCTCTCAAACTGACCTGCCGTCGCCACCTCGCTTTCCTGTCCCTTTCTCATTCTCTTCTCCCCCTTCTCCCATTCTCTCTCTCTCCTGTCTCAAAAGCAGAAATTCTCAAGTTGCGAATGACCACTCTGCCATCTCCCCACCCCAGCCTCACATTTGTGTTTACTACCACACATTCACAGTGCGGAGTGTACCCAAGCGTGCCTGTATTCCCCGCGCTCTGTGGCCATAGCGGACGTCTGCACTCTTGTTTTTAGTGAGAGCTGGTGTGAAGGTCAGCCTTGTTATCAACAGCAGTTTAAGCTTGTTTGGGTTGTTTTCTGACAGCTCCTCGGCCCGTCTCCGCTCCGTCTGTGCTGCTACTCTCACACATACACCAACATCATCACAACCTTCTTCCCGCTGGTCTCGCATGCTTTTGGATGTGGATGATAGTTTTTCCAACAGCGTTCAGCTCTATCGGGTGTTTTCTGAAGTGATGGCTGCATAACTTTATTGGAGAAGTGAGGTGTACGGTTTCAACTTTTTTGTGTCTTGTTTTGATTTTCTATCCAGGGATTCAGAATGGTGAGAAAGTATGACCGTTACCATAGGGACTACCTAAAGAAAAGTCTTTTGAATGGGGAAAAAGTCCTCAATGTTGCATATCGGTGTTGTCACAACATTAAAATTTCAAACTCAATTTTGAGAACTCGAAAGCGATTTTGATACCGCAACAATAATAAAAACACTTTTAGACAACAGAGTGTGATTTTCAACATCAAATCGTACTTTCTTTTATATTACCATTGTTGTAATGTCTGATTTGGCGGGCCAACACGCACGACTCAGGGAGCGGTTTAACAGTGTTTATTTACAGAAGTGAACATATATATATACAAGGTGCATAAGAAGGTAGAGTCTTTCTCTCTCGGGACTGGGAACAAGGTGACGAGCAGGGAGCAAGGTGACGAGCAGGGTCCAGTGTACAGGGATAGACAGATGAGACGAGGCAACGATACCAGTGAGGAGCGGGATCCAGGACGAGACACAGACAGCTGAACAGGAGGAGCAGGAGGCAGGATTCTGGAGACAAGGAGTAATCCAGTGAGTACAAGGTAACAGGTACAGAGCAACAAAAATAACTGAGCTAGAGTAGTCACGTTTGCACACGGACGATCTGTCTCCGAGTGACTGCTTCCAGCCCTTCTTATACCCACGGCAGGTGGAGGTAATTACACTGATGAGGTGCAGGTGCGCGTGGGAGTGACTGGAAGCTCCGCCCAGCTCCGGAGTCAGCAGGTGAGGGAGGGGGGAGGAGAACACAGGAAACAAGCAGGAACAGGCAGATCATGACAACCATTTGGCTTTATATCTGTAAAATCCAGGAGTGTCCACACTATGTAGCCCTCAGACCAGTTTTTATTGGCCCTCAGGCCTCCTGCTGAACGGGCCCAATTGATCATAAGCAGTACTTTTAACAGAAAATTAATCTATTTCTACCACTATATCCTCAAACATTACATCGCATTGTGATACAGACCTAAAGTGAATGTGTTTCAAGCCTTATTAATACACAGCGGCTCTGTCAAAACTGTGTATAAAGCATCACACTGTATTGATCACCGGTCTGTGGCCCTCCGCTTCGAATACGTTTTGAGATGTGGCCCTCGATAAAAAAGAAGTTTGGGGACCTCTGGCATAATTCCTCAGTTGTCCAGGTAGATTCCATAGTGGTCCATGGGCCTATACTAGTTTATGTGGTCTTATATTGTTCTGATACAGCTCCAAATCATTCGAAATTCAGGAAAAGGTTCATATCTGTCCTGTGAATGTAACTTTTTAGTATTGATACTTGCTCAAATAAGAATCTAGTTTGAATACAAGTTTTAGTATTTATCAGTATCTGACTTTTGATACTTTTGACAACTTTATTCCATATAACAAGAAGCTGTAACTCATGAATACATAATATCCATGAAGGCTAACTCCAAAACATACAAAACAGCCATTGCCTATGAGTATTACTTAATAAATCGGCTGTTTAAAAATAGGTTATCGTGGCCAACAGACAAATCTATTAGCTCCAATAACAGCATTCCTCCCTGGGCAGAGGGTGTAGCAGACAGCAGGGAGCCTTCGTCATTCTGCTCCCCTCTGCCTCTACTTTTAGCAGGAGGAAACCGGGGCGGTGCAGGGGGGATTGGAAAATAAACGCCCAGGTTGGTGTCGCTTACGCCGGGGTCGGCTTGCTGTGGAGTAGGGGGGGGTCTGGTGGGATGGAAGATGTAGCGTTTTATAGTACCCAGAGGTCTGTACACTACGGCTAATAAGAGGGATCATTTGAAAGTGCTGTTTGAAGTATAGTAGTATGGTATGCATAGTGGGAGAGTATGTAGATATGTAAGACGCATGAATAAAACAAAACTCCAGATATTATAGCCTTCTTGTATAATCACCACCAAGTTTTTTGAGAGCATAAAAATATAACATTTTTGGCTGTAGAAATTGGTCTGATTGGCTTAGGGCTGAGCCAATGAGAAGTCACGAGGTTTGGGGAGTAGTGTTGTCATGATACTAAAATGTCAAACTCAATACTCAGTGCTGATTCCGATATTACGACCATAATAAAAAACACTCTTTATTTAGACAATAGAATGTCATTTTCAGCCTAAAATCATAGTACTTTCTTTTATATTACCATTTGTTATAACGCTATAATCCCTCAGTCGTCCAGATAGGTTCCATAGTGGTCCGTGGTCCATGGTCCATATGCAAGTTAATGTGGTCTTATACTTGTTATATACTTGTCTTATACTTGTTCTGATACAAGCTCAAGATCAATCCAAAGCTATTCAGGAAAGGTTCATTTCTGTGACTTATACTGGGTATTGATACTTATTCAAATGAGTATCTAGTTTTGATACTAGTTTTAGTATTGCTTACTATTGGTTTTCAATACTTTTGACAACCCCTAACTGTCAATTTTGCATAATACCGTCCTTTGTCTACTCCATATCTCGTAGCTAACCCTTCACTTTTTAGCAACAGGCAAGAAGAAAAACAACACAAATATTCCCAAATAAAGTAATCACTGGAGTGTCTCAAATAGATTGTGAACGCTGCTGCTCTTTTTTGTGTAAACATCCAATTTGACCTTTTTGGGCGTTTTGGGTTGGCGCACTTGATACTTCACACAGCGACAAACAAAATAAATGAATCCGCTTCATTCCACGGTTTCTTTTTTCTCCGGGAAATGGCACAGTTTTGTTATACCTCCGAGAATATCCGATACAAAAGCTACAGCTACCCCGAGAGACCAGGACGAGGACATGTGACCAAGCCAGTAAGGAAAATGGCAGAATTTGCATGGAAGACCAAAGAGGAATTGGCATACTGTGTCCGGGCAAGCAGATGTTAGCCTTGTGCATGCTAAGCTAACATATGTAGCTACAGGCAACGAAACTATCAAAGGAGCTTGGTGCTGAAGGGATCAAGCAAGGACACGCATTTGATGAAGATGGCAGCGTTTTCAAACACTAAGTGATCATTAATATTTGATGCAACATTCAATTAGCAAGAGTGCACCAAATGAGGGCAGCTTTTTAGCCCAAGAATGTCTGAAGTTGGATCCTTTAGGGCTGCAACTAATCGGTTAATTGTTAAGATCGCGAAAAGCCTGTGACCATGACATTTTTTATAAATTTGACCTAGATGAAGGTGACGAGATGCCGCTAGAGAAATTCTTCGTAGTATATTTGCATAAAATGTTCCACAGTGAGGCATTAAACATCTAGCTATCTTGCCATCTTATCAATTAGAGATGTTTTTGATTGTCCCATAAGCCATTAATGCCATGTAGAATGTTCCAATCAAAGCACACACACACAAAAAAACCTGTAATGTTCCACAGTAGGGCATTAAACATACCTATCCAGCCATCTTATCAGTTATCGGAGATGTTATCCGTGCTCAAAGTCACCCCATATTGTCCCCATGCTATCAGATAGAAGTTAATGTCATGTTGCGGAACGTTTCAAGCAAAGCAATAACATCTCCATGGAGACAAGCAACAGCCAGCAAAGTTACATCGTCCAACTTCATTTAAAATATCCATAGACAATAGGAGAGTAAATTGTTTGCGACGGAAATGCACTGGTTCTCTCCAAAAAAAAACAACAAAAAAAAACAATCTCATTCATTTCTGTGAGTTATGTTCGCCAACAGGGAAATGGAGAGGCATTTGGCTCAGAGAGGGATGAAAAAGTGAACAAATTGCGTGGAGGCTGTGGGGCGTTCAGGGGCAGAGTGCTGAAGAGATAAACTGGAACATGCAGAGTCCAGGAGGAGTTCGCTCAGATGGAGATTTAAAGGACTTCATTATCTGGAAACTCTTTGTTTGGCTAACCTACTCCATATACTCCTATTTAGTGCATTTCGCCATGTTTTTGAAGATGCATTGAGCAAATTTGCAGGTGTAGGGTTAGTCAACACTTGTCTCCATGGAGATGTTATTTCTTGAGTGTTCTGCCATATGGCGTTAATCTCTGTTATATCCACGGAGACAAGCCAGCGGACCAAGTTACAGGTCAGATCTGCAGTGAGATGATCCCTTTCTCGGTAAGATTGCAATTTTCAAGGTTTTTGGACCGATATGAGTTTAATTAATGGCCAATAGCAATACTGATTGTTTAGAATCCAGAGAAACCAATGGCCAACAAGCTCTGCCGATATTTTTGGATCGATATTCAGGACATTCAGGATATATATATATATTTTTTTTTACAATAAATATACCTTTTAGGTGTACCTAGGGAGGGTTTCTGGGCATGTCCCACTGGGAGGAGGCCCCAGGGAAGACCCAGGACACAGTGGAGGGACTATATCTCTCGGCTGGCCTGGGAATGCCTTGGGGTCCCACTGGAGGAGCTGGAGGACGTGTCTGGGGTGGGGGAAGTCTGGGAGTCCCTGCTTAGACTGCTGCCCCCGCGACCCCGGATAAGCAGAAGAAAATGCATGGATGAATGGATATACCTTTTATTAAATCAATTGTATTGAGTTAATAAAAGGTATATCCATGGATACATTGAAAGCCATACTTGGGAAAATTTCAGGAATATCCAGGTGTTGACGATGTTGAATTCCACCTCAAGTCCATGATGCCTCAGTACATATGAAGCAACAGACTTCGCGTTGTTTGCAATTTGGGTCTTGTCTCTTTAAAATGATTAGCACGCTGTTCAAACGTTTATATTCATGCTACATTCATAATCGAAGCCCGACCCACATTCGAAATGAGAAGTCACAGCTTGATAGAAATCATTTAGTCTTTTTGAGGAAAACATCAAATCAAGTTTTAATTGGTACAAATCCATTCATCTTCTAAATCGTCTCAAATTTCTTCATCTCTTAATTAATATGGCGTCGTTCTCCCGGAGGATGTAAGCCACATTTGCAACAGTGTGTAGTCAGATCAAGCATCCGTCGTGCAGAATTATAGAAGGGGGAGTGAGTCTCTTGATAGGAAAGACTTGGCAGGTGATTGGTTGGGAGGCGAAGATGGTGGGCGGTGATTGGCTGTCAGCAAAAAATTGGGGAAAAGCTATAAGAGGTGGGTGAAGGTATTGTGATCATTTAATGTACCTCAATGCTAATCCTATATAGTCGTCCAATTTTCTTAAAACCAAGATGGAATAAGAACCAAAATATAGTACAAGCTAAAGGTGCAGTATATAACTTTTCTGGTTTGGAGTTCTGCCACGTTTTAATATCCAGGGAAATGGTATTGCTTTTCCAGAAATGTACCAGACTATAAACAGGAATGTACCAGACTACGAGTATTTTTAGCTATAAAACACTGGTTATTGTATAAATAGGCTAGTCCTTACTGAAAGCTTGCTTGATTCTTCACTGATCTGACCTGTAAGTTGGCCTGGTGGTGCTTCTTGCTTATCTTAAATAGAAATTGAAGTTTAGTGCCATAATGTGGAACACTCAGGCAAAAGCTAACATCACCCTGGAGACTACCATAAATGTTACACAGTTCATCTCTATGGTAAAATGATTAAATCTGGACTAGAAATGAATGAATGAATTGTCGCAAAGTATTGTCGTTTTAGGCTCAAGGGGTTCCATAGTATTTACACCACATCTCCTTACAATAGCAGTGTGTCTTCTTCTGATTTGTCTCTATACATCACTGATACAGACACTCCCCTTATATCCCTGTGGAGAATGTACGGACCCACCGCTGTAACGCTCCACACTTGAGCAATGTTATCCTGTATCTGTGCCAGCTCCCCCCAGGACTCTGATAAGACACTGCAGACAATAGGGACTGAGAGACGCTCCAAGAAACTGCTTTAATTATCTCTCTTCTGTGTAATCTGTTAGAGGTGTGCGGTGTTGACATAATAAGCTTACATCTATCCAACAGCAATAGCATTTATTAGTTTTCAGTATGGACGTTATCAGAGTCCAATGGAAGTCCCCCGAGCTACATTACATCAGGCTTATCTTCAGTTATCATATTTTATGTTATGAAAAAGACAGAAGGCCAAGTTTTCCTACTAAAAAAATAATAATAATAATCTTATCACTAAAATTACATTTCATTTTGTGGGGTTTGAATGTCATTGAAAATCATAGTCACCAATCTGCATTTAACCCATATGCAGTATCTAGCAGGGCCACATGAGTTGCGATTGTGATTCAGTTTGCAATATATGTTTAAAGTGAACACTAAATGAACTTTTTTGCTGCTAAGCTGTGTATATGGTGTTTTAACTGCACTTCCAAGTACTATGTGACATCACGCAGGACTCCCCTGGTTACAAGCAGGTGTTTTAGATTACAAACACCTGGCTGAGGAGGCGGAGTTTGAAGCGTAGATACATGTTAGACCAATCATAATTTTCTTACATTCCCAGACTCTGGCCCTCCTCCCTCCTCACTCTTTTCTCTCTTTTCTCTCTATTCGAAATATGCTTCTGGGCGTGTTTAGTCCCACTTTAAAAATTGTATGTATTTCATGTTTCAAGTTTTTTTAATGAAGAAAAATTATATTGCGAAAACATATTGTTCTTTGCACATTCCATTATGTAAATTGCAAATGTAGTGATTTTATAATTGAGCTAAATCATAGTCAATTTTTGATTTGATTGGTGATATATCGCACAAATACCTAGCTGAGCCCTTCTCCAGTTGGTGAGCCAAGATCTTGTTCATGACTACATAGAGATGATGTAGATTAGATTATGTTGTGTAATAAGGCTAACCACTCTGCTAACATGCTACCAATTATCTGGGTGTACACTAGCCCATCGGAGCTCTCAATTTCTTCAAACTTCCCACATCGGCTTTATATCCCTTATCCATCAAAATCCTTTCTACCAACACCCGTAAAATTTTTGACAACTCATGCTTCATATCGCCACGGGCAACGATCTTGTTTTCCTGAAATACAACTTCCCCTCTGGTTAAACGCTTGCTCAGATTTTGGCTGGTCTCCACGCGTCTCCGCTGGAATCGTTTGTCATTTCTTCCTTTGTGGGCACATTACGCCGCAGCTCTATTGTCTGGAGCTGTCAGGGAGCCGCTCATCCTTCCGGGTTTATCGGGTCCCAGGGCTGGTGCGTAGATTACAGGGAGAAGGTTCGACTGTCAGCATTACTCACATCTGTAGTTCATATTTGTCAACTTCTTCAAATGAGTAAGAGCAATAAGAGTGCTGCTATGTGCTGTTACATCTGCTCAATAGGGGTGTTGGTAATAACGAGTCATTACCTGTGGAGTAGTAGATGGAATTGTTGGTTCTGAGAGTAGTTGCAAATTGCTTTTTAAAATTAGGTCCAAAATCAATCCACCCTTAGTTTGGGATGGGCAATGTGGCGATAAAAGCAAATGGTTATCTCATTCCTGTGATGATATGCAATTTGGGAAAATTGTCATATCATGATTGACTCATTTTCATGGCCAAACCTCCTTGTTAAAGCCGGATCTGGTCAGATTTCGGAAGCTAAGCAACAGGCCTGGTTTGTACTTGGCTGGGAGATCGCTGGGAATTCCAGGTGCCACAGTGGGGCGCCAGTGACAAAAACTGTTGTTGTGTGCCTAGACAAAACACTTAACCTGCATTGCGTAGAATGAAAGCAATGTGTGCACGACTGTTGGTGTTGGTTGGAGGGGGCGATGTCGCAGATTCTACCTCAGGGCAGCTGTGGCTACAATCGTAACTTACCACCATCGTGTGTGGAGTGAATGAATAATGCATTGAACTGTAGTGATGTAGTAATGCATTAGTATTATTATGATTTTCTCTTGAATGCAGGTCCATGCTCAAACAAAGACACTTTTCCCCATCCACACCTCATATTGGTCTGCCTCAGCAAACAGTTTAACAAATTGCAGTGACTGAAGCATATGACTTTAGGGCAATATTAAGTAAGCAATACTAAGTTTACATGAATTGTGATAAAATTGGCATCATGATCTGGCGCTCAGAAAATTGTGATATAATTGTCTTGGCATATTGCACCCCCCCTACCTGTGTTATAACAGCTCTTGGTTAGTGATTTAGAATTGAATAAGCAACAATTATTTTTGAACATGCATGGCTTTTCTGTGCTGTGTTAACATGTTCTACCTGTGTCTGGGTGTTACCTCTGATTCACCCCATGAACTGGCCTGGTGGCTGAGCTGCTAGCGCTCTCGCCTCACAGCAAGAAGGTTCCACAGTCGACTCCCAGGTCACCCAGGCATTTCTTTGCTGACTTTGCATGTTCTCCCTGTGTCTGGGTGGGTTTGTCTGGGTTTCCTCCATCAACCCAAAACATGCACAATAGGTCAGATCCTCCAGTTAAGTCCTGACCAAGCCTGGAGATCTGGATATGGGTCCCCATATTGCCCCAGGACCACTGAAGGATGGGTCAAATGCAGAGGGACAAATTTTCCCTACAGAGACGCACTTTAACCTCAAAAATGACTGTAAGTGATTGATGGAGTCTTACTTCTTCTCAACCGATCTGATGTAATATGTTGTGATTGTACCAAAATGGACAAAGCACATCTTCAATTTATCTCAGTTTATACAGGAGAGACACAGATAAATGAGTGAGAGCTGATAGAACTTTATAATGTATTGATCAGGAAAACTTGGACGCTACACCCCAGCAGGTAGAGAAGTCTGCAGTGTGACATTATGATAGATTAGCCTCCTGTTTAGATGGCTGAAGAAGATGGAAAGGGTGAGGAAGCTGGTGGTTCTGCTGCTGCGGCGGGGAGGAGTAGATCTGACTCATAAACTGCAGAAAGAATTGTTGACTTTAAAGGGCCCATATTAGGCTATTTTCTGATCTATGTTATAAAGTTGTTTCCTTATCAAAAACATATCCGGCATTGTGTTTTGTTTCATTCACACATTTAACACGTAAACCTGCATATTTAGGCTGAGTTCTTCTCTCAAACAGAAAAAAAAAACTGTAATACAGGAAGTGCTTCACTGTGTTTTTAAACTCCATACACCATCACTAGAATCATTTGGATAATTTTAGACTTGGAATTGGTCTCTACAGAACAAAAGGTAAAATGCAAAAACTACTTCATGACATCACAAGTTGGAACAGAGCATTTTGCGCTTTGGAGATGTAGACAGACTAATGACAAAGGGTTATTCAAATGTGAGAATGAAACAAAATACAAAACAAAACTTACTACTAAACTGTGTGTATATGGTGCTTTAATTGTATTGTTCTTTGTAGTCTGGTCAATTTATTGCAAACCAGGTCAATTTGAAGATTTCTGTTCAAAATCAGTCAAAAAATTTAGTGTTTACCTCAAGTGGCCACTTCAATTTCAAGTACTATGTGACATCCAGCATGACTGCCCTGATTACAGCCAGGTGTTTATGATTACAAACACCTGGCTGTGGGGGTGGAGCTTGAAGCGTGAGTACCTGTTAGACCTGTGTCAAACTCATTTTCACAGAGGGCCACATCAACAAAATGGTTGCTCTCAAAGGGCCAGATGTAACTAAGATAAATGTAACTAAATGTAATGTAAAATAAATGCAACAAATTTTTAATCTTATTAATTAACTGTTTCTATATTTATTACTTATTCAAGTTACAAATATTGCTTATGGATTTGCATAGATATGAAAAAATGGCTGTGTAACTGTGCATCTCCTGATAAACTGATATTTTAAGAGTCATACCTTTTAATTTACTTTGTCGCGGGCCACATAAAATGATGTGGCAGGCCACATTTGGCCCACGGGCCTGAGTTTGACGCATGCGTGTTAGACCAATGATACTGTATACCTTAAATACTCCCTTCTGGTACTGAACAACTCTATTTGAAGTGTGGTTGTGGGATGAGTTTAGTGACTCTTTAAACATGTTTCATTTTCTTAAAAAAAAAAAAATCTCCTTCACTAGTCAGCTAATCGAAAAAAGAAAAAAAAAAGTCTGCTAAAACTGATTACAAAATTAACATTAGCTACAGCCCTAGTTTTGAGAAGTAATTGGTTGAAAGTCAAAATTAGCAGGTTGTAATTGGCTGACAGTGACACAACGGACTGGAAATGGTACAACTTATCTTCCTGGTTGAATTTCTTCCGTAGTATTTCTGAGAATCCATCTTGTACTCTCTGCCTCTGCTTTGTAACCCTCCCCACCCCCTCCACACATCTGCATTAGTTAGATTTATGCTCCTCTGTTCTTTTGGAGTGGTGAGCTATAGCCCCTCTTATCTCTGCTTTTACACAGCCATGAAAAACAGCCAACGCAACCGGGGGGACGCTAGCCTTATGAAGTTAGCAACACAAACAGAAAACGCACTCACTTATTTACATTCCCATATTAAGACGAATGACGTGCTAGCATGCGTTTTTGTCCCGGCGATTTGGTAAAATGGTTAGCCAGATTTATTATGCCGATCTAGAGTAACCTTCCTCGTTAAGACTTAATGCCAGCTATTCATTACCGCCGGCCAAGATGCTAATGACGCGATTTATCAAACCCAGAATAGAGCTTGTCAGGCGGGTAGGGGGCGGCGAGATTGTACTGTAAGAAGCAAGGCCGCGCATGTACCGGGGGCATGTACCGGGGGCATGTACCAGGGCCATGCTCCAAGCTGTCGGAAGGGCGCCCAACACTGGTCAGTATGTTAGTTATACACATATAGAGACTAGAAATGTCGAGTTTGACCATTGCTAGGTTTCAGATGATATCACAACATTCTATAGATAGAGGTGGATAGTACTTTTCAGTTCTTTTCAGAGTAGCAGCGTACTTTTACTCCTACCTGAGTAATATTTGAGTAATCTAAGTAAAAGTTTTGGTTCCACTTCCCACAGTTAGTAAGTCTACAAGTGGCAAAAGCTTTATGTGAAGGTTTGTGTTCTTGGACTGCTCCTCCAAATATGATTTTGTCTCATTTTTGTGTCTATTCTTTGAAAATACCAGATACAGATGGAGGCAGCTAAAATTAATATTGCTAAAAGGCAGATTTTTGTTATAACACAGTGGGTTCTTGGGTCCAGTCTCAAATAGAAATGATCAGGTTCAACATTTGCGAATTTACCTTTTAGATATTTCATTGCAAAGTACAGTGTGATCAATAGGGAAACCTGTCTCATGCTCCATCAGAGAATATTACATCATCTCAATCTAGCTTCTGAAAACCATCAATTCATGGGGGAGACGATAGTGACTTGAACTAATAGGGCTTGGAAATACATATATCTACTTTTTTTACACATATTAATTGATGTAGTAGTCCAGTTTCTCCATGATGTTATTGCTTTGCCTTAAATGTTCCACAGTATGACATTAAACTTATCTATCTTCATCGAGAAAAGCAGGAGATGCCACTAAGACAAGTTACTGGTCAGATCTGTGGAGATTCAAACCTGCTCACAGTAAGAATCTTGGTTATTCCAGGTATTTCTGAACAATAAGTATGACCCTAATTAAATACTTGCATTAATAGTATTTAAAGCAATATGCGTGAAGCCAAGTTGAATGCATATTGTTTAACTTTTCAGGTAAAGGGTGTGCTGTTGCATATTTGCCTGAAATGTTCCATAGTGCCTCTTTAAAACAACTCTAAATGAACGTTCTGGAGCGGTTGAGTGTACCGTGCGTCTCTAAAACACAATTTTGCCATTATAATTTCATCCATGCATGTTCAAAAGACCAATATTCTGCTTAATTGGGGTTGTTTGAACATGTTTTTGACACCTTAGTATTTCACATTTTGTAGTAATTGGAAAACAACTAAAATGTCAAGTAAAATAATTATGCCCTTTGTACGAGGTTCACACGTCCCACTGTTAAATTATGTCGGATTACGCAAACATGCACGAATGAACACTTATGAATATTCTAGTCCTTTCTATTCGGAACCAACAGAAATACAGAAGTACCAAGGAGATATGTGTTAAAATTCCATACACGTTACCAAGCTTCTAATAATTTCTTTGCCTAAATTGGCTTCACTATGAAACAATCTATCTGCAGAGTTGGGAAGAACACTCTGAATGTGTAATTAGCATTTAGAATCCTCAATACCTGCATTAAAATGTAGTTTGCAACTTTCTACACTGAGATAAGCAGAGGACGGACGCCAAATGCAAAGTTACAGATCAGATCTGTGGAGAGGCGTGCCAACTCGCAGTCGGACTTTTGACAAGGTGTATTTTTAGCAATTAAAGTGTCCATAACTGAACAGATGCAAGATAGATACACTTAATGCAGCACTGCAGAACATCCCAGGCAGATCAATAACATTTCCATTGAGCCATGCAGATGATGTACTTGCCTTCAGAAAGGTTACATAGTGCACCTTTAGATCTGTTTGTTGCATAAGAGGTGTTTACTTTCCTTCTTCACTATGGTTGTGCAGTTTGAAATTGCGTGATCTATGTATTAAGTTATTTTTTGGAAAGTTACTGTATTCTGAATGCACCAGAATACAGTTACTTTTTTTCAATGTGAAAAACAGTTAATTTTAAACAGTTTGCAGTGGTCCAAAGTTATTCGTCACTTACCCCATGCATTCCAAACATCCTGAATACTCACAGTGATGAGTTTATAAGAACTTTTCACAAGAGCGGAACAGAGTTTTGCCGTGACAGTAAAGCTAACATCTAACATTCCGACACACACTTCCTGATACAGTAAAGCTTGCAATAACTAGCATGTTAACTCACACTTCCTGGCTTCCAAGAGCTGCTTATACGATATATCTGTACTGGGGCTTGTGTTTGCATGATATTATACTTTCTCGATTTTAATATCAAGGAATAGACACAATACAGATTCCGATACCCCGGTGATTATTTAAAACTTTACTTAGACAATAAAATGTGATGATGTGGTGTTATATCTGTGTAATCCCTCAGTCATCTGTGTGGTCTTATACTTCTTCTGATACAGCTCAAGATCATTCTAAAGCTATTCAAAAAGGTTAATTTCTGTCCTGTGATTGTGACTTTTTTTTATATCGAGACCTGGTTAAATGTGTGTCTAGTTTCAGTACTAGTTTGGTTATCGATTAGTATCTGATTTCTGATGCTTTTGGCAACCCTAACTGGGCTAGGATCAATTTTTCTCAAATACATGGAAAGAATCTGGTACATGCCTTTAGTATGAGTATTAAAACATGTATATTGGTACATGCATTTAATTACTTACCAAAACAAGCAGGACTCACTATTGATTTCAAAATGCTTCACCGTGTTGTGTTGTCAACAGAGAGGGTTTTATAGACACCTAAGTGTTCAAAAGGAAAGCGAAAGCCAAATTGCTTGACAACAACGCATTTTAAGTCGTATAGCGTGAAATACCACGGCCAAACTGTCTGGAGTATTTTAAAAGGGATAATCAAGCACAATATGTCACATTTAAAGGTTAAATCTTCACAAACATGTTTTTCTCCTCACATCTGACTGCGTGAATGAGGCTTTTGTACCGCCAGGAACTTTATAATCTTTAGCAACCGAATACCTGGACTCGCAGAGCAGAAATGCCAGTGAAGCGGTGAAAGCTAAATGAGTGGTTAGCTCCTGACAGACAAATGGCACACAGGCGGAGGGAGGGGAGTGGGCTTTTTTTCCGAGCTGCTCCTGAAGTAATCACACAGTATTGAAACAGCAGTAGTGATATGTTCAGAAGCCTCGGGTCTGCTTGAACGCACAAGGGACAAATATAAATGTCACCTGGATGCGTTTTTTTATCATAAACATTCCATTCCCTAAGTAAGTTTTGAGGTCTGGTTTAGAGTTGGTTTAAGTTAGTTTTGGTCCTGGTTTAGCCCTGTTAATCTGGGTTTGTACCTGATCTAATACAGTACCCTCCTGGTATAGGTTGAGACAGGGTTTTGTCCTTGTTTAGTCCTGATTGGGTCAGGGTTTTGTCCTTGTTTAGTCCAGGCTGAGTCTCAATTTAGTCCCAGTTAGTCTTGGTTTAGTCCTGGTTAAGCACTGATTTAGTCCAGGTTTAGTCCTGGTTTAGTCCCAGTTAGTCTTGGTTTAGTCCTGGTTTAGTCCTGGTTAAGCACTGATTTAGTCCAGGTTTAGTCCTGGTTTAGTCCTAGTTAGTCTTGGTTTAGTCCTGGTTTAATCCTGGTTTAGTCCTAGTTTAGCACTGATTTAGTCCAGGCTTAGTCCTGGTTTAGTCCTGGCTTAGTCCTGGTTTAGTCCTGGTTTAGCCCTGATTTAGTCCTGGTTTAGCCCTGGTTTAATCATGATTTAGTCATGTTTTAGTCGTGGTTTTGTCCTCGTTTAGTCACGGTTTAGTCCTGGCTTAGTCCTGGTTTAGTCCTGGCTTAGTCCTGGCTTAGTCCTGGCTTAGTCCTGGCTTAGTCCTGGGTTAGTCCTGGGTTAGTCCTGGTTTAGTCCTGGCTTAGTCCTGTCTTAGTCCTGGCTTAGTCCTGGGTTAGTCCTGGTTTAGTCCCAGTTCGTCTTGGTTTACTCCTGGCTTAGTCCTGGTTTAGTCCTGGGTCCTGACCTGGTTTAGTCCTGACATGGTCTTGGTTGGTCCTGGCTTAGTCCTGGTTTAGTCCTGGCTTAGTCCTGGCTTAGTCCTGGCTTAGTCCTGGCTTAGTCCTGGCTTAGTCCTGGCTTAGTCCTGGCTTAGTCCTGGTTTAGTCCTGACATGGTCCTGGCTCAGTCCTGGCTTAGTCCTGGTTTAGTCCTAGCTTAGTCCTGGTTTAGTCCTGGCTTAGTCCTGGTTTAGTCTCCACATTCTAGAAAACCACTTGCAGACCTCTCAGATTGTATAGTGCACCCACAGTCTGTTCTTTAACTGAACCACTGCATTTCTGTGGTCGGCTCTGGAATGTCCCGGCAGAAGGCTTTAAAAACATCTGCTGCTTTGTGAGCACGCTCAGACATCTGCGGTGGTATAGGAGCAAGTTTAAAGTCTGTGTAAAACTCTAGGAGGATCAGGGGTGTGCAAACAAGGGCCAGTGGGATTCTGTTAATGCTGAAAAAATGAAAAATATATTACACAACACCATTTTTATTTCTATGGTTTGATAATTATTGAAATGTGAATGTAGAAGGACCAAAACTCCAAGTGTGTGGTAACAGTTTCACGGTGGGTTTAGCATGCACCCACTAACCAGATGGTGGCAGGTTATTTTAGTTTTGGCCCACCAACGTTCAAAACATCTCCCATGTATTTACTGTCATTGAGTCCCTTCTGTCATTACAGTATAAAGCAAGTTTCAACAGGAAGGGCATCCGACATAAAAAAAAAAAAAAAACAGACTGCCATTCGCTGCAGTGGTAACCCTGGTTTAACGTAAAGATAAGGTATTATGCAAAAGCTTTCTACCATGTCATATATGCCTGAAGAGGCTTTAGATGTCATCCATGCATGTTTGTTTTAGCCAACCCCCCTTACGGTTAACAGTACGAGGCTCCGCCCACAGGTCTACGTCACCCATGTTCCCACACAACAGTTCTCCATAAATATAAAAAACATGATACAAAACTGCACACAGCAACTTGACAAACCTGATGTGATGTGCAGTAGTTTCATTAGTGGGCTGCAGCTGATTGTGTTGTGATAGCGCTCTGAAGGGGAAGTGATTTAGCACGGAGAGCAAACCAGTGGTGGTTTCATAGCTTCAAAAATTAAAGTGAATATGTCATTTTCTGCAAATGTAACATTTTCAAAGCAATAAAATGAAACTTGGTGATCTAAACATGTTATGTGTTAGCAATTGATGCCACAACGAGCAATTCGCCAATCCTGTTTAGCTCTTACACATTTTATTCTTACATAAAACTACCCAAAACTGTATTCAAGTGTTGAAATCTATTACCCTGAATCATTTTTGGTAAAAAATGATTGGCGCTGGCAGGAGTTGTTGGAGAGATTGTTGCGTTCTGTAGTGTATAAGACCCTGTGTAGAGCTGTGTGTAGCTGCATGCTAGCCCCCTGTATCGTGCCTTATCTGTTAGCGTGTTTGTAGTACTAGTGTTTTTGTGCTCTGTCTCACGCCAAGAGTCCTTTTTGTTATGTTTTGTTTTTCTTTTTTTGTTTTTCTTTTCTCCCTTTCTTTCGTTTCTTTCACTGTCATTCTCATTCCATCACTGTCCCCACCCCTTGGCCCTCCCTCCTTCCTTCGTCTCCCTCGCCCCGCCCCTCAGACGTAGCCCTGCCCTCTGGCCCCTCCCCCTCACTGACTCCTAACACTACTGACCATGTAACGCCAGGCTCGGGAGGCGTGGTCGACTCCGCAGGCCCCACCCCCTCTGCGCCGCGGGACTTGGTGGCGGCTCTGGTGTCCACACGCTTCGTCAAGCTCACCTGGCGCCCCCCGGTGGAGCCCCATGGAGAGGAGCTCATGTACTCGGTGTTCTACAGCCCAGAAGGAACCAGCAGGTAAGAATAGGCTTACGAAACTGGGCTAGGGCATACGTACTGGAGTATACAAATCCTGTCTTTTAAAAACAAGGTAATGTGAGTATTGTTGTCACAATACTAAAATTTCAAACTCGATACTAAGGAATAATCTCGATACTCACTACCAATTCTGATACCACAATGATAATTAAAGGCCCCATATTACACTAAGTTCTGATCAAAAAATACCTGGAGTGTTGTGTTTCATTCACACATGTTTAACACACAAACACTGCATATTTAGGCTGAATTTTTCTCTCAAACAGAAAATACTCTGTTCCTCGTTGTGATGTCATGTGGCAGTACAGGAAGTGCTCCACTTTGTTTTTAAACTCCATACACTCCTTCATTACAATAATTATGACAATTTCAGCCATGGAATTTCCAATCTCTACTAAACAAAATGTAAAAGGTAGTCGTCAACTTGAAAACTACCACTACATGACATCACAAGGTGAAACAGATCATTTTGAGCTCTGGAGATGTAGGCAGACTAATAATAAAGTGTTACTCAAACATGTGCGAATGAAACAAAACACAACTCCAGGTATGTTTTTGAAGAGGCATTCAGAGACATTCTAAGATGGCATAAAGCTCACAAGAGTCAATTTTGCCTAATATAGGACCTTTTTCTATAGATGATAGAATGTGATTTGCACCACTAGCTATTAAAGTGCTTTATTTTTTGTTTCCAAGCAGTCTTCTATCTGTGTAATCCCTCAATAATTCTAAAGCTATTCAGGAAAGCTTCTTTTCTGTTCTGAGAATGTGACGTTTTTAGTTTCGCGGATCTAGTTTCGATTCTAGTTTTAGTATTGACATCAAACTGGTACCTCTCTTTCCTCTCTCAATATGGACCTAATGTCACAAAAAAGGACAGAAAACATGATGCTATAAATCATCTGACAATTAGCTGTCGCACAGGTAATTAGCCACTAAATGGGCCCCACATGTGAAAGACAAGATTTGCATTTGTGATAGCATCTTAAAGGGGCTTATATATGTGCGGACGCCTGAGCTTCGGTCTCTGATGTTGAATACCTTCAGATCGCAGGGATAAGTTTAGCTTAGTACTTACACTTTAATTGTGGCCACATTGTTTTGAATAATTTCCGAGTGGTGGGGGGTTCACACTTAACATAATTACCTAGTAAATTAGCACAGTTAATGTCCCAGTTTCCCCTGCTCACAGCAGGCTATGTGCTAGTTCTAGTTTATGAACAGTAATCTATCATTAAACCAAAAATAACTCACGGGGGAAGTTTGTTAACTGTTACGGAACTAAAAATTTGTGTTTCGTTATCAAAGGAATTTTGCATTATTATACTGTCTGCATCCCCAAAGATCAAAAGGCTCTATTCCACCTTGTGATGTCATTTAGTGGTAGTTTTAAAGTTAACAGCTATTTTTAGCCTCAATAGAACTGCTTTATTTTTCAATATTTTAGAGTAACCTTATGTTGTTGCTATTATTTTAAAATATTTTTGTTTTACCTTTTGTTCATTTGAGATTGTCAATAGAAAAAATCTGCTTGATGAGGAAACATTATAACATAGATTATAAATAGTGCAATATGGGCCCTTTAAATACCTGGATAAGTCCTTTTTTATGATTTTAAATTATTGTTTTAGAATGACTACTTACACTGACACTTGATGTGTGTACGCCCTCTAGGGAGCGAGTGGTGAACTGCAGTCGTCCCGGGGAGCTGCAGGTGACCATCCAGAGCCTCCTGCCCGACACGAAGTACCGCTTCAGGGTGGTGGGCCACAACCTGCATGGGCCCGGGGAGAGCAGCGCCCCGCTCAAGGTGGCCACCCAGGCTGAAGGTACGGCACCCTCACACTACTGCCTGATAAGAAGGACACTGTACTTCATGTTTACAAGCAGAGCAAAATAGTACATACTTTAGGATTTAGGAATGATTTTACAAAGGAATGTCACATGGCAAGACGGACTATACACAGTTAGTGCTATTATTAAAACTCTAATTTGTATATGGTCGACTCACCTGGGCCCTTTTAGAATAGAGCTGTTAAGTGATGATGTTACTTCTGGGTCCAACCAGAAACATCACGGCTGATTTCTAGCTTTGTGTTTGTTCGTTATTCATCAAACAAGAGACAATTACCTTTCAAAAGTGCATGTTTAAGGAGGGAGGTATTCTGAGCATGTCCCACCAGGAGGAGGCCCCCCGGGGAATGTCTAGTCTATGTTTCTCGGCTGGCCTGGGAGCGCCTTGGGGCTTGGAGCTGGTGGACTTGTCTGGGGTGAGGGAAGTGTGGGGGTCCCTGCTTAGACTGCTGCCCTCGTGACCTGGCCCCGGATAAGCGGAAGAAAATGGATGGATGTTTAACCACAGATTGTATCAAATTATATAAATAATCTATCATAACATAGGATTACCTGTCTGTACATCTCACTAACTGCCGGGCACCACTAACGCTGTCTTAGCCTAACCTAGCTTCTTACCGAAACCTCTCTTGTACACTTTCTTTCACAGTTATAACCATAGATCCATGCTTAGAACTTTGTTAGATTTAAATGACTGCAGTGTCTTTTTAATGTGAGATGTAAAAAAAAAAAAAAGAGAGGAAATTGTGTTTTAGTGTTTTCAATCAATTGATCAACCCGGAAGTGACATCAAACTTAACAACAGGTTATGTGCACGTGACATCACAGTGTTGTAGACTCTCTGTACTTTAAACTGAGCTGCACACAGGTCAGAAGTGTATGGTGGAGTTTGCCGTTTAACTGTCAGATTGTAGATTTGTTGACCAGGTTTATGGTTAATATCTCTGTAATTACTGGGACTATCCACATGAAACAAAAACTGGCAGAAAGGTCAACGCCTTCTCTGCCATTATAAATCTCACAAAGCTTCACAAAGTGGTGCCATTATTCAACTCCAAAGACATGATTGTCGTCACTTGAAAGAACTTAAAGCCCTAAGATTCATATGGCAGTTTGTGCAGCCACTCCCTGACAAATAAGGATAAGGTTCAACTTTTTTGCATCGTACGTTTGGATAATCTTTTCCAAAACAGTAAATCTCCCATAGTTAAGGCTCCTTTATCTGAAGTAATGACCTCATCAAATACTAGAACATGAACATAATCTATTGACTAAAGGCTCTGTGCACAAACGTCTGCCAGCCTCACTGTTAGCGTCATTACTTCTTATTCACTTTTATATCTGATGTTTTTGCCGTGTCACGCTAAAACGAATACATATTTAACCCTATAGCGTCGGATGCTCGCCAATAGAGTTGCAGTTGTGGATTTTTTCCATTACCGTAACTCCACAACCAATGGTGCTATTATGTAAATTCAAATGGCATCTCAAAGCAGAGGTATAGGGCTCTTTAAATATGTTACTGTCATTACGGTAATGTGCTTATGTTGTCCCTCGAAGACGACCAATCAGAGCACAGGTGCCGCCGGGATTCTCCCAGTCAGTTATTTGATGCATCAAAGGAAAAATAAGGATGGATATGTAAAATGGAGATAGTTGTGTGAAAAAAGGCAAAAGTACATGCTGATACTTCCTTTAACGTGATTTTCATGGCCAAAAAAAGAAAAGTCTAGGCAAGCTATAATGGTCTATAATGTGCTCAGTCCTTAAAGGGTTAAAGGTGAGGCAGTGGACAGGGAGCTGCGGGCAGATGTCACTCAACACATGTTAAACACACAAATAAAATGAGTACTTCACCCGAGGACACTTCTGTGTTTAGAAAGAGGAACGAGGGATGTTTGTGTCTCAATGCGAATGCTATTTTTAAGGGGTAATTAGTATTAAAACAGTGCCACAAACTGAGGTATTCAACATGTAGAACTAATTGGCTAGTCTTTATTTCAATTAATTTGAATTTTAATAGGTGGCTTATTTGATGTTTTCCCGATTTTAATAAAAGTGACTATTAGCTTTGAGACAAGTGAGCTAGCTAGACCCATGAGCGTATTCAAGAGGTTTTTGAGTAGAATAATGGACATGGTATGGACATAAAACGGTGCTTAAAGCTCTCCATATATATTACCTGATTCAAGTTTGCCAAAAATGTAAACATCCGAATTGACCAAGCTGCTGGGACATGCTGCGAAATGCACTTACTAACTTGTACTGACATAAACCCAGAGTAGTACCACAGAGACCAGCCTGCTGAGAGCGGTGCATTAAGACACCACCAGCACCACTCTAGCACACTGCCTGCTTTCACTCCAGAGGCTGCTCGGGTGCATTTAAAAGTTCCCTCTCTGTACATATTGCTGTTTTTTAAAGTTATTTTTGTAGCCATAGCAACCAGAGCCAAGACTAACCCAAGGAAGCGTCCTGAAATGGTCTGGCCCTTGTGCCCTTTAGCAAAACACTCCAACACTGAGCTAATCTTGATCTAATTCATCAGAGGAGGTGCATATAGCTGCGTTGTTATGTAATCAATATGCAATCTGAAGGTGCACTGTGTAAGGTATTTTTCAGCAATAAAAACACCCATAAAAAAAAAAAAAAAAAAAATTTTAAATGCCATATGGTGGAACATTCTGGGCAAAGCGTTAACGTTATATGCGTTATAGTGCTCAAAGTCGCTCTTAGGTTTGGATAATTGTGATTATTCTGGTCACAATATAATCGTCAGGACTAAAAGATGATAATTGTGAAAATCATTGCAAAAATAAGTCATTTTGGGTCAATCTATAGTCCTAGATAAGTAAACCTTAATTTAAAATGCTTTTTATTATTGTTATACTTCTCCTCGCAATAATCTTAACACTAAAATTTGATATCATGTCATCCCTTGACGCTTTACAATTTCATACATTATTCGTTCACGCCACACTCGATGGTGTTAAGTTACTATTGTAGCCACAGCTGCCCTGGCGCAAACTGACAGAAGTGAGGCTGCCAATCTGCGCCACTGCTCCCTCCAACCACCAATAACACGCACGCACACACCACATTTATACTACGCAATGTGGGTGAAGGACACACCAACAGTTTTCGCCACTGCTGCACCTGATATTCACAGCGATCTCCCATCCAAGTAATAACCAGGCTCTAATAAAACCCCCTTAGCTTCTGAAAACTGATGAGATCAGAGTGCACCTTTAAACTGTACTTTTTGAAGCATTTTATTTTGCATCCTTATTTTATATCCAATTATGTATTATCAGTTCATTTGGGGGCTCTTTCTTCTTTTCATTTAATAAACCTCCCCACACCCCCACGTACTCCAAACAGCCTCCTGTCCTCGAATTTTTATGGAACAAAATTGATCGGTACCCATACATTTACATCTGTGCCTCCTCTGACCGCCCCGCCCCGCTAACCAGCCCTGGTTGTGCCCCATTTCTGTCCCTCCTCTTTGTTCTGATGATTTAGAGAGCCTCATTAGCTGTTTAAACTCAAGGACACACACTCACTACCAGGACAACAGCGCTGTTTTAGCATTCTCTTTTGTTTACATGAAGAGGGAAGGCCTCGTCTGCTGGTTCTTGTGGCAATTGCATTTAAACTGGGGAGAGGGGGGGGGGGGGGGATTTCCCTGGACTGTCTGGCCTCCTAGTGCTCCATCACTGTCACTATCTAGGCCACTTCTCGCGTCCTCCCTAGGCCACTTCATGCGTCCTCTAGGTCTCCACATGTGTCCTTGCGTAGAGGGCACACGTTCCACATATGCAGAGTATGGGTCGGGGGGTTGTTATATTTGCATGTTGGTTTGGAAATGGAAAAGCAATTGTTTTTTTGAATCAAGCTTCAGTTCATAGCGCACTTTTTAAAGAGCCCATATTATGCTATGTGTAATGTCGTTTCCTCATCCCAAACATACCTGGAGTTGTGTTTTGTTTCATTCACACGTTTAACACACAAATCCTGCATATTTTGGCTCAAACACTCTATTCCAACTTGTGACACATGAACTACAGGTTCATGACATCACAGGGTGGAACAGAGCATTTTAAGTAAAGTCACTGATACTTTTAAATCTTCATTAGCTCCTATAATTCTTAAGTTATACTCACCAAATTTTAGCAGGAGGTAAACTGAACCTTCCGAGATTTTTGGCAATATATACAGTTATAATTGTTCACTTACACTTGAATTTATCTCTACTTAAATTAGGGGAAGTAAAAATGACCTAATTTTTAAAAATAATGTTTTTAAAGTGTCCATCATTTTCGGTTTCGCGCTGATTCGCCCGATCCAACGCACTTTGCTTAACATTTGAAAGCTTTTCCGGGCTTATGGCTCTTACTTGATCCTTGATCTAATGTTTTAAGTTGTTTATTGTCAGAGGTTTATTCACAAACGCCTTTTCTTTAAGATAGCCCCATAGCAAGAATCGGGACTAGTCAGGTCTCGGGAGATCACATACTGTCCCCTGTCTTTGAAAACCACTTATTATTCCTTTAATGGCATTTACGCTACTAATGTCAGAAGTTCTAAATGCTCTGAAAAAATAAAATTAAAATATTTAGAAACAAAAGAGTTATGAATTTTTTGGGCCACCCTGTAGATGGACTTTCTCAAACATGTGTGAATGAAACAAAACACACCTCCAAGTATGTTTTTGATGTGGTAACAGCATGACTTAGAGCTCACAAGTCAGTTTTGCTAATATAAGACCTTTAAAACATTTAGGAGCAAACTGAAATCTCAACTGGTTAACTAATACACAACTCACATGCATTTTAGAACCTTTTAGTTCCGCAACGATGAGAGCCTGGGCTTTGCCAGCAAATCCCAGCAACCCATGCCGTAGGCATGGGCCATATTTGTTACTGCTAAAATGAATGGAAGTCAATGGGAGGTCAATGGTGGACTCCGACCTCATGGCGGGTCGCCATGACAGTGTTGCCATAGCGATGCCTGGAAAAACCCATGTTGGTGCATTTTGTGCATCAGTGCTCCTAATGTCTTTTGGCTTTGTTTGGTTACAAATGCAGCTCAAACCAACAATAAAACAAGGAAAGGCGAGAGTCAGCGCCACCTACAGGGAGTGCCCGGTCGGCCGAGTGCAAAGCGCGGCCCACGAGGGCCGTTCGATGCCGCTTGCAGCTTTAATTTAGTCTTTGTCTTTGCTTTAAAGGTAAGGGTTTGCTAAAATAATTTTATTGTGATGAGGTATCGATATCATGTGAGCTGCTGTGTCAACATATCACAGTAAATATATTTTGAATATCATACAAAATATTTTTTGACAATGATACAACTTTGTTTGCATTATCAGAGAAGAAACTTGTTTGTGTAATACATTTGACACATTTACTGTTTTGGTGATTGAAATGGGTGTATTTTATCAAGTTTGTTTGGTCATTGTTTTTTAAACTTTTTAAACTGAAACGGGCAGTCATTTAACTCAGAGATTACATCATTCAAAGACTGGAATGCAGCAAAATCATTTAAATCCACATTTATTTGAATTATGACTCAAATAACCTTTTTTTTTTTTTTTTCAAGAAATCTTTGCATTTTTCCTGTTTTCACAACAATTAAATAAATACAGTAACATTTTTACTGTGAGTATCTGGGTTAAATACTATAATACATAAACACAATAAAATAAATGTAATGTTTTAAAACTTGATAAAAAGCCTTGTGTACGTTTAAATCTGCCAAAACACCTTTATAATGAATGAGGCTAGAATTCCATTGGTCCAGCAGTGATGACATCATAGCTCCACCAGAGTCATGTGACTGCTGTTGCCTGGCAACAAAGCTTTATGATATCATAAAGTTTTGTTGCCAGATTTTGTAAGTAAAGGTGCACCTAGCAGACACAAATAGTAGTACGAGGTAGCTTGTAGCTTGTACAAGCGATTAATTTAACTTAAACCGGCAAAACTACTACAGTTGACCATGGAGAACCAACCTGAAGGAACATCAAACCTACGCCGTTTTAATACCTTCGAGGTTCTAAATGAAATTTCAGAGGACTGTAAAGGCTCAGATGAGGGCGAGTTTGTGGAAAACAGTGTTGAGACATCCACTCCGCAGATTTCTCAAGTTATGAGCTTGTTAGAAAAACTCATGGAAGAAAACAAGACCCTTAAAGACTTCCTATTGAGCGAGCGGGATAGATTTGAGGAAAAATTGGAAAGAAAAAACAGGGAGATTGAGGAACAAAACCGAACAGTGAGGAACCTCATTTTGAGTAACCAGGTGCAGTTGGAGAAAAAAATTGAGTTACTTGAAAATGACATAGAAAATAATTTTTTCAGCTCCATAAATGAGCATAAAGCGACAAGGGAACATCTCGAAAGCCTTGACGAGACAATTCAAATTGTTATAGAGCACCTCAACCCCAATTTGGCTGTCCTTACTACACTTGATGCCCACTTGATCCTAAGTCAAGACAATGGGGTCGACTTGTTAGAGTGGTTGGAGCCAGAAGATCTTTGGTTCCTGACAAGTGATGTGGAGAAAATCCCATGCAACAACAACACGCCTGGGATCAGACATGTTGTTGATAATTTCCCATCCAAAACGAAAAAGATCAGTCAGGGCAGTTCTCGTTCACAAAACAACTGTGGGGAGACCAGAGATCACTGGCATGAGTGGCTGGAGCCAGGAGATCTGAGATTTCTAGAAAGTGAAGAAGTCAGTGGATTTGTTGAACATCGCGCTAAACAAAATGTACAAGACAATTTAGCGATTGTATCCTCGCAAAACCAACCAGTGGATGACCAAAATGTTGAACACAATTTGGATATTTCACCTCCCTCAATACCTGCAATGCCAAGTGACCCATCTATTCCTCCTAAGACTGCATATTATCAGCCCAACATGTTTGTAAAAGTGCTCTTCGTAGTCGCATTTGGGATTATGACGATTTTACTATTGGTCCTGTCTAGGTTAAGTGATCCATTTCAGATCCTTTTTGACCTTATTGGTGCATTCTGCTTCTTTTTGAGAAGTATAGTAGGTCTTTCGGTGTCATTCACAAGATGGATCAAAAGTATTACAGTTCGACAATCCCACATCACTCCAAGTTTGAACACTACCCTGGAGGTTAACGCAGAAAATGAAGAGACTGAGGATCACTGGTTTGACTGCATGGAACCAGAAGATCTGAGATCTCTACTGGATGAAGAGAAGGGTACTGGCAATGAAACGGATGCTGACACTAATATCACCAGTAGCCAACCAGAATTTTCAAATGGAACCCAAGACTCCTCAAACACAGTTCAAACCACCAGCTTTTTTAGGCGAGTTTTGATGGCTGTACCAAGAGTGCTGTGTTCTTTCGGTGGATACGTGCATTCTGCTTATTCGTCAAAACTTTGTAAATATGTTTGCAGTGCGTTGCTCCATTTGAGTTTTTTGGCTTTTGCCGCTTGGTCTGGCACTGTGGTTGGAATTTACGCCACCATAATGCTTGAAGAGACTCACCCAACCATTTTTTAAAGTGAGTCATTGACAGCCCATTACAATTCCATTAACCCATCCAAGATGGATTAAAGGAATTGTGAGAGCTGATCTGTGCCATGGGCGCTGCCATCACCAACAATAATGGCACGATCACACCTACACACTCGCACAAGTGAGTCGGGTAGAGTAATTTAAATGAGTGAATAGGGGATAGAATTGGTCAAACTGCAATGGCTAGTTCGATCCCCTGGATGCACTAAATGATGGCTGAAAACTTCATTCCTGTACTTTTAAGTTACACACTTCTGATTGGAGCTAATGAGTAGATGGACCTTGTACAAGGTTCAGGACTGTGCAGTCTGCAAAGTCTGGAGAAAAAGGAAATCATGAGGAAATAGGTCTTATCACAAAAATAATGACATTCAGATTGTCGCTTTTAAGCTGCTGGTGGCCAACACATGGAAAAGTTTAGTTTATTGGTCTGTGGTTGTGACCCAATGCGGAGATGATCCCTCTGAATCTGTGACTAGATTTATCAATCAATAATCAGACCCGTACAAAGCACCCTTCCTTATGGTCAGTGTTTTTCGTACACTGTCCATCCATCCATTTTCTTCTGCTTATCCGGAGCCGGGTCACGGACCTGTTTTCCATTTGTGACCCTACCAGGGGCCTGTATATACGTATTATACCGTATATCAACAGTTTTTTTTATTAGTTATTTATTATTACATAATGTTTTTGTAAATGTTGTGCAATGATAATAAAAATCATGCATCTGATTTATAAGGTGCTTTCTTGGACACTCAAAGATGCTTTCACGGAGCAGTATTCATTCATTCTACACTCGATGGGACAGTGGCTTTAAACCTTTTTCAGATTTTGATAAAATGTGCCAGTAACTCTATGGGCAGTATTTTTTGCAGTGCTTACATAAAACAAGTTTATTCTTAGCATCAATTTTAATATCTTAAATATCCTCTTTTTGACTTCAAATAACAAGCTCCTCTAATGCCCACTGACTTCTTAATAGTGTTTTTTTCTAATTACAAGCTCTGACTTCAATACTAGCTTATTTGCAGTACTGATATTTGCTCAAATGAGTATCTAGTATTGGCGACTCTAGATCACAACAAGGACATATGCAAATCAAAGTTTTTCAGTGCAAAAACCTAATTAAAATTAAAAAAAAAAAAAAAAAAAAAAACAGACTTCCATTTTTGTTTATTAGGCTCGAGCCCCCTACAGGGCGTAGGGCCTATTGCTTCCAGGCACTCATCGTTGCTAACTCGTTGCTAACCTCAGCCGCACAAGTTCGGCTGAGGTCGCGACCTTGCCCTGATTCCATTATCACAGCAACCCAGGCCGTAGGCATGGGCCATCTTTGTTGCTGCTAAAATGAATGGAAGTCAATGGGAGGTCAGTGGCGGGCCCCGACGTCATCGCGAATGACGGGCGCGTCAGCAGCAGAATGACTCATCATGTCATTACAATCAAAGTCAATCACACCTATGTCATATTTTTCACTGGGTTGCCATGGCAATGCGCGAAAGTCCCCATGTTATCCTAATGGGAAAATTTACAAATTCTTGGACATTTCAAAGTCTTATAATGGATTAATACCTTCAATGAAGAACATGAAATTTGGCACAATGATTCTTCAGGTCGTCCACATCAAAAAAAATCCAAGTCCAACTTTGTATTTTGCACAGTGTTGCCATAGCGATGCCTGGAAAACCCATGTTGGTGCATTTTGTGCATCAGTGCTCCTAATGTCTTTTGGCTTTGTTTGGTTACAAATGCAGCTCAAACCAACAATAAAACAAGGAAAGGCGGGAGTCAGCGCCACCTACAGGGAGTGCGAAGCGGGCACTTTGTTCAATTTTGATTGCTGTTCCCTTTGTAGAGATTAAACTGGGTTAGCTACCATGGAGCACTCTTGAACAAATGAAGGATTACACTGACATTATATTACCTACCATAAGCTATTCTTGACCCAGATGCCTTGTCGTGCGGTGTAGTGGGGACCAACATGTTTCTTCTGTATATAAGTGCTGTGGGGGGCATGCTAAATAAACCTGTCCACCTGTGCACCAGCAGACTCCTTTGAGACAAACTGCTAATGTGTGTGGTCATAGGGAAGTGTGGCTCTCCTGTTCACCACCTGCTGTTTAGAACATGCAGCAATGCTTTAGCTATTTAAGCAGCCACTCAGACATACTACATGGGGTTTAAATAATACCTCAAAGTTGCTTCATCATGTTAATCTCTGCAGAGCCACTAGCAATCGCTCACAGACGACATTCATTCATAGATAAGATGGGTGACGTGTTAAGGGCACAACACCACTGTGCACTGCTCCTAGCAGGGCACAAGTGTTGGGCACAAACTACTAATTAGCTCATACTATTTTAGAGTAGTACTAGTTGTTGTAGCTGCAGTAGGAGAATACAGGTGACTCAAACATGCATAAATCTATTATAAAATACACGTTTGGGTAAGTTAAATTGCATATGACAGGTTAGACTACTCATTTCACTAAAACATGATTAACACGATTATATTTAAGATTTGACTAAAAAAAATCTCGCCGTCTCGTCTTGTCTAGTTTTGTAATTTTGGTGAAGGTTATACTTTTACTTCCTGATTGGACATGAGTAGCAGATATGACATGTGTAGAGGTATGTAACCTAGCAACCATAATGTTTACAAAGGCCTAAATGTGTCTAAATTACACAACAGTTATGATCTGTCAAATACAAATTAATGACTCATTGACTTTATTTAATCAAAGTTTAAACTGCAGAAAAATGACTGCCTTATGTGGAAATTGCTCATAAAGTTAATAAAAGTTGATTTGGATAAATGTATTCTTTAACATTAAAACTCTGCCAACAAAAACTCTCGCAGGCTCTCCTAACATTAAAAGCAGATCCTTATTATGACATCTTATTTGTTTTTTCTTACAGTCCAAGTGCCTGGCCCTGCTCCAAACCTCCAGGCTGTGTCTAGCTCCCCCTCCTCTGTGACTCTGAGCTGGGACAAGCCCCTCACCGGGAACGGAGACATCCTCAACTACAGGGTCTACTACAGCGACGGCAGCAGCGGCACCGAGCAGGTAAGCTAACGGCTGTTATAAATCATTTGAATGCCTTCTCCTTGTAAAAGGAATAAGATATAAAAGATATTTTGTTATTTTCTTACTTCAAGTTCACTTTTTGGTGTTGTTAAAGATGCTTGTATCAATTTTCAAGATTCAAGTAATTTTAAAGCAGAACTAAGTAATTCAAATAAGGCAATATAATAACAAGCAAAAACATTTATGTAATACCTAGAATTCTCTTTGGCCATTTTTGCATGGCTGGTTTTCTGCCCAGAGACAATGGTTAATCATCAAAGGGACTAACGAAGATGTTTAATGAGGTAGAAGTGCTACTTTTGATTACACAGTTATACAGAGTTAGTTTAGTCAGTTTAGGTACAACTTCAGAACTAGGATTGGGTGATTTTGTTAAAACACTTCATATTTTGGGGGATAATACATTAATACATCATATTTTTCATACAGAACATAAACATAAAAACATAAATATTACAAAAAAAAAAAAAAAAAAAAAAAAAAAAAAAAAAAAAAATATATATATATATATATATATATATATATATATATATATATATATATATATATATATATATATATATATATATATATATATATATATATATATATATATATATATACATATATATATATGAGTTGAGTTTTCCCTCATCAAAAACATGCAATTTTAGATGCCATGTCCATGCACGTTTCAGTAATTTTGAACAGTGCCCATTGTGTTGTGAAAGTGATTTGGCGTGGGGAGCAAAGGGAGGGAATATGTTGTTTTGGCAAATACAGCATTTTCAAAACAATAAGGTAACATGGTGATCCAAATATGTTATGTGTTTGCAGTCCATAGAAGTAAAATACCCCTTCTTTAATTATTCTTGTATCTAAGGTTTAGTTATGAGTGATTTTAGATTATACTGTACTTCTATATGCAGTTTCTGTGTCATGTTTGATTTAACATGACTGTACTGTATTCCTGGCTGGGCTCATTAGATCAGCAGGACAGTGTTGTGAGGCCTAATTCCACAGTGATGATGTTAGTCCCTCTAATCATACGCTGCAGTAAACCTGATTGGCCTTACTGTAGTGAGAGAAAATCCCCCATGATTCAACCACTCCTGCCTCTGTGGATTGGTCCGGCCCAGAGACAAGGAACAGCCCTGCCTTACACAACTCGCCCTCCACACGCAGTCCTGGTCACAAAGCTTTTAAAAGAGGGTGCTACGCAAAATCTTAGCGTTTTTTTTTTTAGCTTTCTGTCATGTTATAACATTGTTCCCTCATCAAAAACATGCCTGAATAGGTTTTAGATGTCATCCATGTTTGAGTAATTTAGCAATCTCTCGAAAATATGATCCTATTCAAACCTTTTTTTATGATTAGCTGTAAGATTATCTCCAATCCTACGTCATCCACGCTCCCACACGACAATTCTCCATAAATAATAATGTGGCACTTGGTAGAAAGCAAAAAAAAAAATCTATTTTGCATAATACCCCCTCTAATAAAGGGTAATAAGGAGTTTATTAATTGGAAAGAATTAATAAGGGATGAATAAATTCTAATTAACATTTAATTAACCACTTATGCAAATCAGACGCTAGTCAGATGTTAATAAGCGTACCCTAAAATAAATTGGTACCAAAGTAATCTAAGCATTTTTCTACGAACTGTAAGGTAGCAGTTTTGGTTTTGTTCAAGCATTACTCAGCCCAGCACTGTAAAACACATTATATAAATAATATAAAACCTGTTACGGCACTGCTTATGTGTCCTGAAGTGTTGTCCAAAAGTCCTGAATAATACATAAAATAGGACCTTTAAAGCTGATCACATGACCACAGTGAAGGGCTCTGATTGGCTCCTTACACGTTTCCTGACAGATTCTCGCAAATGTCAGCAGGAGAGCTTTGAATGCAAAGTGCCTGCTGTAATGGGGACTGGTCTAACGGACACAGTAGATCAGCTAAACCGCATTCACACAACTCTGTTCACTAATAATACACAACACGCTCGGATATGTGTCAGAAAACGTCCAGCTGTTGCATTGTAGTTAGTGGTATTGCCTCATAGCATCAAGGTTCTAGGTTCAATTCCCATGACCAAATCTCAGGGGTGAGTGGAGTTACGAAAAAGGATAGTAAAGAAAGAGCAGCGTTACTTCAAAATAGTACACAAATAGAAGTATAAACTAGTGATCCAAGAAATTACCCAGATAAGAGGAGATGTATGTAGTAAGTAACTGTTTGGAGGTAACAACTGATATATAATTTGGAGTTGCACTGCACAGAATATTATTACTCATATTACTCAAGTAGGACTAAAAGTAGGGTGTCTGAAAACTACTCAGAAGTACAATTTTATGAAGTTATTGTAGTCTGATTTACTGATACTACCCATCTCTGCCAAATGTATGAAAGTAAATAACCTAACCTTCACCTGCCCATCTGCTCGCACAATAGTGATGTCACGATGTACTAATATTTTAAACTTGATTGAGATACTAAGGAATAGACTTGATACTCAATACCGATCCCATTACCATAATCATAATAAAATAGAATGTGATTTTGAACATTAAATTGTAGTTTCTTTTATATTCCCATGTGGTCTTACATTTGTGTAATCCCTCAGTCGTCCAGGTAGGTTTCATAGTGGTCCATGGGTGTATACTAGTCTATGTGGTTTTATATTTGTTCTAATACAGCTCACTTCTGTCCTGTGAGACCTTTTTTAGTATCAATACCTGATCAAATGAGTATCTAATATCAATACCAGTTTTAGTAGCATTTAGTGCCTGATTTTTGATACTCTTTACAACCTCATCCAGTGATGGCCTAGATAGAAAGATAGGTCAAAAGCAGAGGACACGTTCCCCTGATTATGACAGTATACTTTACCTGTGTGTCTGTTTCCGTCTCTCAGGACATAGATGTGGATGGACAGTCCCACACTCTGACTGGTCTGAAGAAGTTCACAGAGTACAGCTTCAGAGTGGTGGCCAACAACAAGCACGGGTCAGGCGTGTCCACGGAGGATGTGACCGTGAGAACCCTGTCAGATGGTAAGACATGGCACTGCTACGCTACCAGACACTTAAGCCTGTCATAACACGTCACACAAGTATGATATATTTACTACAAAAATATCATGAAATACTGTAATATTGAAACTTCTTTATGTTAAAAGTTGATTTTTTCTCAACGAATCAAATGGAGCGCCAATAAATAACAAGCACGATGAAACATTAAAAGTACATTGTGTAACTTTTCTGGTAGAGAATTCACCACCTGCATGTCTGTATGGAAATTTGCATAGATATCCGTTGCCTAGAATCTTCGACAGCATAGCATTAAACGAATCTGTGGGGAGATGAGTCTACTCACTGACTGCAAGGTTTTCATGGAAATTTCTAGCAACAAAAACATCTGTAATTGAATAAGTGCACAAAGTGATACTTTAGAACATTCTCTGCAAAGCATTTAGCATCTCCATGGAAACAAGCAGGTGGCAGACCTTCCACCAGAAGAGTTGCGTAGTGCTCCTTTACATATACAGTACAACCCTTTGCATGGGTATATGAGTATGTATGAGTAAGTTGCACCAGCTAAAATGCATAATAATGAAGAAAAAAACATATTTAAGTCGCACTACACTATAAGTCGCATTTTTTGGGAAAGGTATTTTACAAAATTTGAGACCAAGAACAGACATTTTATCTTTAAAGGCAAATTATAATATTAACAATAAAACAGAGAACCACAGGCTGAATATCAGTACAGCACGTTAACATAACACATTTACATTTATTCAGCCACATGAAGCATGAATATGTGTCTGGGATGTTAATGTAAGATATTAACAGTTACTCAGAACTAAAGCATAAAAAACACGCTAACAAGTTTACTCTTGATCTCACTTCAAATCACTAAATCCACTGAATTCTTCATCCTCGGTATCACTTCTGAACAACTCAACCTCTGAGGTAGATGAAGCTCCTCTTCCTCTTCTACCTGGCTGCCATCAGACTCAGCAGAATATGATTTTCTTTTAGGGGCATTTTTATTCAGCTTTTCTCAGATGTCTGTTAAATTCCCAACTAATGCAAAGAAGCCTAAGCCCAAAGACACTTAATTAATAATTTATTGAATGATGAATATCGTGATCTTTATCATGACAGGTCTAGCTGTACTTTGCCGTGATATCGCTCTCGGGTGGCTCTACATGCATCTCTATGGTGGAATGTTCAGTAGTAACCATGGAGACACAACGCACACATTGGCAAACACAGCCAAAAAAAGGAGCCTGTGATCAATGCGAGCGTTCATGGTCCTGTTTAGGTGTTTGATTTTCAACAAAAAAGTGAGAATGACTGAAAAAAACAGTTGGCTAATGCTAGCTAGCTTGTTACTGTAATTTCATGTGTGACAGACTTTTTTAACAGCTCAAATCAGCTCATCTGTTGTAGTTCTAACCAAGTCAGTTCTTTCTGGTCAGATTGTGTTCAAATAAAGCTCCGACTTAAGTCTAACAGAGCTTCTGACAGACTAGTGCCTTCAGTTAGCGTCACACCCCCAGCTAAACCAGAAGTAAACCAGGACTACACATTACACTAAATATCTTTTTTAATTCTCAACAGTTCCCAGTGCTCCCCCTCAGAACCTGACGCTGGAGGTGCAGAACTCTAAGGTAAGATTTGTGCTTTTTTCTCATTCTGCCCTTTACTGTTTGTTCTTCCATTTTAATCCTTCAAAAATATGAAGTAACGTAAGTAAGTATATAATAAAGTACACATATATTGTAAAGGCAGCTCTTCGGGTCAAAATGAGACCTCTGTGCGCTGTCTGCATCTAACTGAGAAAGAGTTTTTATCCTCCTCAAACCAGGAAGTGATTCTGGTGCAGTGATGGCATGCTAGTTGTTGTTTGCATGGACGTGACTGTAATATTCCTCTCTGGACTTGTGACATTTGAGAGTGCGTTAGGAAAGTAAGAAATAACTTCAGTTGTTTTTCGCATTTTTGTGACTGTAAAAATCAGGTACGTTGCCTTTAAGGTAAGATTTTCTTATCCAATACTTCACAAACTCTAGAAACACAACAGCATACATTTATCTTCCCATCTTTTTCACCTCTCCTCGACTTCTTGGCTCCCCTCTCCCCTCTGCTGCTTCCTGTGCTCAAAAATCCCTGTAGTTTTACATATTTGCGGTGGGCCCATATCGCCTTTATCTGAGATTGGATTTTTCTTCACTCTTTGCGCTGAATGAAATCTCTCTCACTCACGCTTTCCTCTCTCCCTCTGTTCCTTTCTCTCTCTCTCTCTACCTCTCTCCCTCTTTCTCTCTCTCTTTATTCTCTCGTCCCTCTGTCCCTTCTCTCCTCCCTCCGTTTGTCCCTCTCTTTCTCTCCCTCTTCCTCTCTCTCTCCCTCCTCCCTCCTCCCCCTCTGTCTTCCTCTCTCTCTCTTCCTCTCCTCTCTCCCCTCTCCTCTCTCTCCTCTCTCCCTCTCTCTCTCTCTGCTCTCCCTCCCTCTCTCTCTCTCTCCTCTCCCTCTCCCTCTCTCTCTCTCTCCTCTCTTCTCTCTCTGCTCCTCCTCTCCCTCTCTCCTTCCTCTCTCTCTCCCTCCTCTCTCTCTCCTCCTTCTCTCTCTCCTCTCCTTCTTCTCTCTCTCCTCCTTCTCTCTCTCCCTCTCTCTCCCTCTCCTCCTCTCCTCCCTCCTTTCCCTCTCTCCCCTCTCCTCTCTCCTTCCCCTCCCTCTCCTCTCTTCTCTCCTTCCTCTCTCTCTCTCTCTCTCTCTCTCTCTCTCTCTCTCTCTCTCTCTCTCTCTTCCTCTCTCTCCTCTCTCTCTCCCTTTCTCCTTCTCCTCCCACAGAACATCTCAGTCTCTCCCTCTTTCACTCTCTCTCCCTCTTTCGCTCTTTCCCTCTCCACTCTCTTTCTCGCTCTTCACTCTCTCTCCCTCTTCCGCTCGCTCCCCCTCTTTCACTCTCTCTCTCCTTCTCCTTCCAGGGAACAGCTCTGTCTCTCCCTCTTATTACACTCTCTTTTGCTCTTTCTCTCTCCTTTTTTCGCTCTCTCTCCCTGTTCACTCTCTCTTACACCCTCTCTCCCTACTTCCCTCTCTCTCCATCCCTCTCCTCCCGGGAAACATCTCTCTCTCTCCCTCTCCTACTGTCTTTTATCTAAGTGGATTTGCACTCGTTGAATGTGCTGTACTTCTGTATTAGATTAGACTGACTTCTCGATAGAACACTGGCCGGAGTTGTATTCTGTAATATATCTTTTGGTGCTGAGACGGGGAGCTGCGGGGAGAGTTTGGCGGCGGTTTGAGCGTTACAAAGTGCTTTTTGGCTCGTGACACGTGAGATGGTCTGTGCAGAGAGTTCAGTGTTCCTCAGTAGATGTGTAAAGTGCAGAGATGTGTGTCAGAGGAAAAGTGGATACTGGCTTTTGGTGGTCTTAGCAGATTTAAGAGGTGGAGGAGCACTATGTAACTTTTCTAATGGACGGTCCGCAGTAGTAGTAGTACTTTTTGAAGTACCATAATTTCCTCCATAAACAACAAAATCCCCTGTCTTACTCTGCATTCAGAACGACTAATCCTGTTAAGATCTGTACAAATATGATCTTTTTATCAATTCTTCTGGACGTGTTTAAAATGTGAACTATTAATAAAAGAAATCTAATTGCAAAGCTTGGAAAATCACAATTGCATATTTTTCCAAATAGTTCAGCCTACATTTACTTTTTAAAGAAATTGTACTTCTCATAGTAGTTTTAACAACATACTTTTACTCCTACGTGAGCTATCTATTTGTCAGTGTAACAGTACTCTTGGTTACTTTTTAGTTCCACTGTGAGTAAGTAGTATTTTCAAATCGTAATTATATTTTAAAATAATGTCACCAATTCTACTCACCTCCAGCTCGCTTCCAATGACATGTTATTACCTGGAATGTTCCACAGCGTAGCATTAAACCTACCTATATTGAGTTGATTTAATTATTTGTGTTGCTAAAAAATTAGTTGGACAAAATACAAACATGACATATTTCCATGGTCAGTCATTTTCTGACTCTCCATCTTGAACTCTATCCATGGGTTTTGGAATGATGGAAAATTAGGATTGTTGCCATAGCGATAAACAATTAAAAACTAAATATGACATGTTTTTAATGGGAAGAAGTCCTCAAAATGTTGCACATAACAGGAAGTGGAAACCATAGACTGTATATATATAAATGGACATAGCTAACCTGCTAGCCACCGTGTTCCCATGATCGTGATCATGTGCGTGCTCCATCGATTCTGGCTCCAATTCACTTTACATTGAAAAACTGTCACCCCTCTGCCTTTAACTGCTGCAGTGCGCCTCGTCATTTTGGTCTTAAAATGTTCATATTAGCCCCATCTACACAATCCTAGTATTTTTATTTCGCTATTGTGTCCATAAATCAAGATATGAACATTAATAACAAACGAATCAGGCGCCTTCTTTCCCCAAAGTTGCTCCCGGCTAGTGTTAGCAACAAGTTTGATTGACAGTGTTGCTAAGGGCCCGCACCACTGGTTTAGCAGGGAGCGGGCTTTGATGTTAAGAAAACTCTGTTCTCGACATGCTGTTTACCAAAGACTCAAGACAAGTATTAGACTTTTTCTTGCTCTGATCAGAGGAGATACGGACAGAGAGCCACACGGTCACTGTCTCCAATGGCTTCTCCAACTTCACCCTTCTCACAACTTTCTTTTATTTAGACTCATGGCGTATTTTTCAGACATGACATACAGACACTTGATTCAACTCAGCTCAGTTAACACAGCTCTTGACCTTGTTTTTCAGTCCAGTTACTTTCAGTTACACACTTCAAGCATATCATTTATTGGATGATAAAATATAAGCATAATTTTATTCACAGTTACTTCAACAGCCTGGCTCCGGATTGGCTCTTTGGTTGCTGTGATACTCGCTGTCGGAACTCGGCTCCAAATTGCCCCTATACCTGCTAGCCTCGATGTACTTCAATTGACTGGAGCTGAACGCTGTTGGCTTTATGCAGGCTATACAGGCTTTGTTGAAACCCATTAGTACTACTTTACCATCCAAACAAAGCAACAGCATCTCCATGGAAACGAGTAGACGTCAGACCCTCCACCTGAAGAGTTCCACAGAGCTCTGTTGAATAATTCACATCTAGGACGTCTTTATTAGATGAAATCTTGTTGTCCTTCCCTGCTCCTCTGATTTTCCCCAAACCCAAACATGTGATTAGTGAGCATAATGAAGACTTAATGGGTCATTTAGTTCTTGTTGATTTGGATCGCGTTTAGAAAGAACGCTCTCATCAGGTAATTAATCCTGTTCAATTTCACACGCAAGAGGGCCTACGCTGCTCTGTTGAAAATGTGCTTAATGAAGAAATTACAGCTCGTTTTCAAGCACATATTCAATACAAGGTTATTTATTATCAAAACTTCAATACAGATTTTTTTGTATAATTACTACAGATACCTAGATGCCAGAGGTGGGTAGTATTCATTTACATTTACTTGAGTCATTTTTTAAACCTCTGCCTTTAGTCGTTTGAAGCCCCATATCTGTTTTCCATATACATTACATAACAATAAAGGAGCACTATGTAACTTTTCTGCTCACTGGTTTGTTAAACATATCCATCGTTCATTTATTTTACAGCTGCTTTTATTACAAAACAGCTGCATTGAAAAGCATAACTAGCCTGGTGGCCTGCTTGTCTTCATAGAGCAGGATACGCCTAATGCCATACTGTGAAACATTCCAGGAAAAGCAATAACTTTTAGACCGTGTCCCACCACCAGAAAAGTTTAGGGACAATGTAGCTTAATTTATACAAAATCTATATCGTAAAAAGCCTAGAAAAGATAATCAATCTCTTGCTGCTATATCATGTCTCGTATAGATTTCCATCGTGTTAATATGCATAATATTTCCTGTACCATCCCCTGTGTTTTTCCCACAAGTCGATTTAAGTGCAATTAAAAGTGTTCTGAAGCGCTGTGCATCACCGGTGGCACAGAGTTTAATAAGAAAAGTGAAAATAATTGCCAAAACACTTAACACGGATCGAATGTGAGAATTCCCCAGACACAGGAGCAGAGGTGTGTGTGTGTGTGTGTGTGTGTGTGTGTGTGTGTGTGTGTGTGTGTGTGTGTGTGTGTGTGTGTGTGTGTGCGTGTGTGCGTGTGTGCGCGTGTGCGTGTGTGTGCGTGCGTGTGTGTGTGTGTGTGTGCGTGGGAGTGTGTGGAGGTTTGGACTCACAGTGGGACGTCTTAATTAACCATTGTGCCCCGCTGTGCCCCGCCTCCTTTTACACTGCAAAGCCTAATGTGTACTTAAATGAAATGGCTTTAATTAGGAAGATTTATCTTGATTTGGGTTCATTTGCAGAGTTTTAGTTTTTTTTTTTTTTTTGATGATGAGGATCTGATCAGCTTCATCTCTTCTTGTATTGAAATGTGCAATTATTTGTGCAGCTCGTGTCCCCAAAACTACTTAACCACTGGAGACAATAAGCTGAAATACTTTCTAATGCTCTTAACCCTGGAGAACCCAAGAACCCTTTTCTTCTTTGGAAAATTATGAACATTGCATTAAATTACTGCTATAAGTTCACTGACCACTGAAATATCCACTTTTTCAATTTTAACCCTTTATTCCCTCATTTAGGATCAGGGCCAAATTTGACCCATTGGGCTCGCTAATTTATGTAAAAAGAATATAAAACATACTTCTAGACATTCTGCAAGCTATTACTAAAAAGATTACAAAAAAAAAACAACACAATTTTACCACCCGCTAGTTTGCTTAGGAGACTATTTTATTTGTTGTTTTTACCACTCTGGTTCATTTTAGTTCAATATTTATCCACTAATCCAAGTGTCTCTATGCAGGGGCCAGAAGTGGCACTCTGGGCTTTTTGAATTTTTTGAATTGAAATTTGACTTTTTTTCTTTCTTTTGTTTGTTTATTTTGGGTAGCAGCAATTCACTGCGGCCAAATTTGACCCCATGGTTCTGCAGAGTTAAAATGAAGGTTGACCTTAACTGTTTTTTAGCTTTATTTGGTCTCTCAGTTAATACCTTACTAACTGACGCTGCTTATTCCAAAATACTAGATAGCTTTTACATCACTTATAGCTTGGCGCAATATTTAGCTTTTCTGGAAATCTGCTGCAGTAGTTTTAATATCTCAGTGCTTTCGTGATGTCTTAGCATTTCTTAAATTGGAAAAAATTAATATTGCAACTAAGGACAATGAAGAAAAGTTTGAACAGAAATGGGGTTTCTTTACTGAATACTGAATACTGCAACTCACTGAAAATTGTCTCTTTCTCTCTTTCTTTGCCTTTATTTTATTTAACATTTTTAGTTGGTTGCCTTTATTTTGTTGTTTTTTTTTTTTTTTATAATATCTGGATTTGACATTTATTATTAAGAATGTGGGTTTGATAATAAGAAAAAATGTAAAGGAAAAGTATTGTGATTTGTAAATTTTGCATGAATATAATGTGATGTCCCCACATAACACATTTCAGTTCAATAAGATGTTTTATTTGTTTCTTTCTCCATATAGAAAATCCCCAAAATGTATTTGTTGGCAATTATGTTAAAATACTTACTGCACTAAGTGGCTTAGTGGCTTTCGACTACCAACCATCCCCCCTGTAAAATGTTCTCAGACAGTCACATTTTGATGCTACAGAACAAATGTTTTACAGAAAGAAGCAAGACTCTGAACTCTGTGCCAGCTTACATCTCATGTGGATAGACCGGCCCACTTTTACTGACATATGAACCATAAACCAGCTCCTTGCATTTTGACATTTTGAAAAATCTTATTCGACTGTACCATTTCTGTCATCAACTCTATATGCACCGTCAAATAGGATATTACGTGAACACAAACTATTCCAGCCCTTCTAACTCTTTTAGATGCAGATGTTTTGCAGTGTAAATGTCTCTGCACACATCTGCTCTCGCTCCTCCCACTCTTCTCTGCGGGCTCTGGTCCACCATAGCTTTATGTAATTGTAATCTCAGTAGGGGCTAACCTGCGTGCATATGACTACATGGGCTGTCATTCAAACTGTCAGCATCTCCAGAATGAGAGGAACGAATGGTTTTCTCCCCAGTGATTAGCTGCATTAATGCTGAGGCTGGTTTTCTATAAAGGAGATCTACTGTAGGCTTCAAGGTTACAATGGCAAGAAAACATAATGCGTAGGATAGGATCATATGTGCAGGAAATTAAAATAAGTGGGCGGGGATAGTGGATAGGTGAAAATTGAAGTTTTCTGAGCGCTTAACTTTCAAATGCAGGACGGTACGGGATTACTCTGATGTTATTTACACGGTAATACTGGCCAGGAGATTGTTGCTTTCCCACTGAATTTGATCTGCATTTAGATTTAAACAATGAGGTGTGAAGAGAATCCATTTTAGGTGTGAAAAGATGCTGTACATGTTTTTTTTTTGTGCTCCCTACTGACACACTGCTCTACACTGTGGAAATAATGCTACTTCCTGTTTACACCTTTGGGATAACTTTTAGACCATGTTGTTTTCTGGGGCTTTGGTGGTAAATGTGAGTAAAAAGTGTGTAAATGGGCCTCAGAACTCTACAACTTTGAGTGAGTTAGTGATGAGGGAGCACCATACTAACATGGTTTAAAAGTTCTGTGTTATGCCGAATTAACATGTTAGAATATTTTTACCTCATCAAAAACATATCTAGAGTTAGTGTTTTGTTTCATTCACATGTTTGAGTAATGCTTTATTATTAGTCTGTCTACATCGCCAGTGATCAAAACGCTCTGTTCCACCTTGTGATGTCATGAAAGTGGTAGTTTTCATGTTAACAGCTACCTTTTATGTTATGTTTAGTAGAGCAATTCTAGTACTGAAATGATCCAAATGATTGTAGTGAAAGTTTACTAGAAACACTTGGATGATTTCAGTCTGAAGTTTAAAAACACAATGGAGCACTTCCTGTATTACCACATGACATCACAAGTTGGAACAGAGTATGCTCTTTTTGGGAAACAAACTCGGCGTAAATAAGCACGATTTGTGTGTTAAACGTGTGTGAATGAAACAAAACGCAACTCCAAGTATGTTTCTGATGAGGAACCAACATTATAACATAGATCAGGAAATAGCCTAATATGGGCCCTTTAAATCATAACTTGCTCATCTACTTTAGAAGTGATATAAACGATTACTCAGGTAAAAAAGTTTAAAGAATATTATACAAGTGTTCGCATAATATTCCCGCTGACTTTGTGCTTGTCTCCACAGAGCATCATGATGCGCTGGCAGCCTCCTCCAGCCCAGGCTCAAAATGGAGAGATCACAGGCTACAAGATCCGCTACAAGAAGGGCTCTCGGAGGAGTGAGACTGCTGACATCACTGCAGGCACCCAGCTCTACAAACTCATCGACAGTAAGACCCTGCCTGCCCCTGCTTATCTGCACCAGTCATGCGGACACACTTTAGCTGTTCTCTCTGGGGATAATTAACTATTTTTGTATTGTATATTGTTGTAGGCAGAGGTAGGTAGAGCAGCCTAAAATTCTACAAAAAGTACAAAGTAGTGGTTCAAGAAATGACGTAAGTAAGAGTAACTTAAAGAGTAACTGTCAGGAGGTAACAGCCGAGTTCAAATTTAAAGTTAATGCAATTTGAAGGACAAATCGTTAAATAATACCCAGAATCTGTTATTTTCCCAAGGATAGACACACACACACAAAAAAACCCTAAATCATATCTGAAGTGCAAGAATCACAAATGTTCAAATCATTTTATCTTGTCAAAGTAAAGCTTTTGTCACTTGTAGACTTGCTCACAGTGGGAAGAGGAACCAAAACTTTTACTCAAGTAAGAGTACTGTTACTACTGCTCCGGTCATACAGGGACCAAACAGCCTTTGGCAAACCAGATCCACAAAGCACATGTGGACTGGCTGGGCAAACTCCCATGAACCCTCGAGCACTTGATGGAGAGTGTAGAGCTGGTCCCGTGTTCCGCGACCGGGATGAAAACCACACTGCTCCTCCTGAATCGAAGGTTTGATTATCAGTTGGATTCTTCTCTTTAGTACCCTGGAAAAGATCTTACCAGGAGGATGAGGACTGTGATTTCCCTGTAGTTGGAACACAGCCTTCGGTCTCCCGTCTTCAACAATGGGACCACCACCATCGACCTCCATCAATCATCGAGCTCCGGCTTAGGGTGTACCCCTCCTAGGGACTCCAAGAAGGCTCATAGGCCAACTCAGCAGTGAAAGAACTTCCCCTTACATATGGTGGCTGAGCTGTGGGGCAATAAGCAAGCCCTCACCAGCTCTCTGCTTCTCAGGCAATGCCAAAGGAGTGGGGAGTCCAATTCCTCAAGAGGTGTTGGACTTTCTTGACTCTCCACTTTCTTGAGCCCAAGCATCAAACCTTTGACTGCCGCCTAAATCGCTCTGCTCTGAAATTGTACTGTTGGGTAGTTTATTAAACCACATATTAATTGCCAGTTAAGTGGCAATGTAATTTAAATATAAGACGATAATAAAAATGTGTTCAGCATGTAAATGTGTGGTTATTCAGGTATTACGTAGTGATTATAAATACCTTATTAATCCATGAGATTATAGTTACGATAGTTCCAAAATTCCACTCCATATTTTTTTTTTTTTTTTCCTGTTCACAGAATTCAGTTTTCTTTTTCTTGAAAGTTTTCATTAAAACAATGCTTAAATAGTTGTTAAATAAAGTGCTTTATGAACACTAAAAATATTTAATTAACAACTTTGTGTTCTAGGGCTGAATGATTTAGAGAAAATATCCAGTTTAGATTTTTCTGACAAGCATTGTGATTAGATTTTCAATTTATATTTTAATAATAGTATTCTGTTAAAAGTTCACATTTTTTGCGGAGGAAATTATGGTACTTAAAAAATTGCAATCTTTGCTAATTGCATCAATTCAGTTAGATTGCAATTAATCTTGCAGCATTAATGTACGTCTGTCACTACCAGTTAGCTATTAATATGTGGTCCCTAAATTACAAAGTTACCAACCAAACTGTCTAAGTCCATCCCACAGGGAAAGACCATGTACCACTAGGGGTCCCCACCACCACCACTTACGCCGTATTCAATATGAAGTTGTATTGTACTTTCCATCTCTCCTCCTACTTCCAATGCAGTAACATCTACACCAGCTGTGATGGTTTATTATTAACGCGTCCTATCTGGTGTCTGCTTTGATCCGTCCTGCGTGTGACAGCTCGGAGATGAATTACTCTTTACTATCCTGCTCTCATATCCCCAAGCGAGCTATCTCCGAAACTGTCTACTTCACTACAATATTTAAAACATATCGTGTCTGTTTACCATCCCTGCTGTCTTCTTATTTACCTTCATGCAAAGCAATCCCAACACAGCTAAATCAACTGTACCAGCCCTATCTGCTCACCTACACAGAGGTGGATAGTACTTGGTTACAATTACTTTTAAAAGAAATGGTACTTTTCTAGCAGCATACTTTTACTCCTACTTGGTAATATACAGCACTGTACTCTTGCTTGAGTTGGTTATGCTTCCCACTGTGAGTAAAGTCACTCCTTCACGGCGCTATCACAACACAATCAGCATGCTAATTACTGCACATCACATGAGGTTTGTCAAGTTGCTGTGTACAGTTTTGTATCACGCTTTGTATATTTATGGAGAATTGTTGCGTGGGAGCGTGGGAGAGATCACTGAATTACTCAAACATGCTTGGATGACATCTAAAACCTCTTCAGGAATGTTTTTAATGAGGGAGCAATATTATGACATGGTAGAAAGCTCAAAAAATCGATTTTGCATTATACCCCCTCTTTAAGTAACTCTTTTTTTTTTCCACACTTCTTGGACCACTACATTGTACCTGTATCTGAGTAATATTATTTTGAAGTAACGTTACTCTTACTTGAGTACATGTTTTGGCTACTCTATCCCTCTCTGCTTCTACCCAAACATGCACAATACCCACGGAGTCAACGCAATGGTGATTAATATTATATAGCATCTTTCAAGTGGCGCTGCTCCATGCTGCGCACGGCATCAAAGAGAATGCACACTTAAAAGTTGATTTTCTGTGAGGATTCTGGCTTTTTTTTTAGGTTCAATGGCGTTTAGATGGAAATGGTACAGCCTTGAGTGAGAATACTTGGATAGTGCTCCCGGGGCAAACCGCAGGGGAGGAGAAACCCAGCGTGCGGTGTGCAAATGCGAGCGTGTAACAATGATGAAAATGTGCCCACAAAATGAATACAGCGATATGTCATTTGTCAGCAGGTACTCCCCTTGCAGTGAATACTTAAGTGGGACCCAGCGGAGGAGCTATGAAATATGAACCAATCTCGTATAAGTTTTGCTTTAGTTTTTGCTCTTAACATTTCTTATATTCAGCTAAATTGGCAAAGTTGAGTGTTTAAAGAGCAGGTATTATGCAAAATGTATGTTTTGGAGCTTTCTGTCATGTTATAACATTGTAATGTTTGAGTAATGTGTTAATACTTGATACAAGACTTAAAAAACTTGTTGGTATATACTGGGGTGGGCAAACTTTTCGGCACACGAGCCACAGTTGGCTCTAAAATTTGACAGAGCGGTGGGGCCAGGATATATATATATATATATTACATATATAGATTTGAGCTGTAACTATAGCAAATTAGATGAATATGAGCTGTAACATGTACAAAGCAAATTGTTTTCTCAAATGCATTAATTTTCCAAATTCATTATTTTTTTTTTTTTTTTTTTTTATTTTGGGCTAGATTAATGAACCCAAAGGGCCGTGTGTGGCTGTAGTTTGCCCAAGTCTGGTATATACTGATGTATGAAGATGAGGGCTAAGTTGTCGATATATTGCTGAAGTAAACATAGATGATTAATGATAATATTGAAACAAATTTATGCCACTGATACAATAACCCAAGAGCAAATTTAAACCACAAAAACTATTCTAAATGTACATGAGATGTAATGAACAAATAGTAAAATGGAACACTGAAGTCGTGTACTTAGTTTGCATCTGTAATGAGTTATGTAATGAGTTAGTTATTAATTCAGCCTTTTATGGCTTAAATCTTATCATATAGCCAAAAAAAAACAAAAACATTGCCCAGTATTGCAAAGAAAAAGTACACACGATAAATAGACCCCCCAAAAACACTGTTCCAGCTTGCATGTATTGAATGATGAGTCGATATAGTTATTCTCGTGACAGGCCTAGCCTCAAAAACGCCTTATAGATTACTTTTTAAATGGCTTGTAATATCCAGGCTAACATCTATTTTACAAAATGAATAATAGTCTTACATCATGTTTGATCCCCTCTTTTCAAAGTGCCCCCCACAGTGGGACATCTCAGTCTGAGGGAGCTGTAGATTGGAACAAATCCTCCCAATTTTATCACTTTAAACTAGTTCATTTTTATCCAACTGACTGCCACAAATCTGCTCTGAAAAAGTTTGCCCAAGAATTCCTCTACTTGATCACTCCCCTGACACTTGTAAAGATTTCCCTCTGCAAAATCCATACAGAACTATTATGCATCTCTTAGAAAACCAAATCTTTGAATATAAGTCTTGTCTGGAGTTGGAAACCTCAGATGACCGCAGGATTGTGGGGGAGCAGTAAGAGGGGTGGATAATGGTTGAACCTATATTACATTTGTACGAGTTCTTGTCTGTTCCACCTTGTGATGTTATGTGGTAATACAGGAAGTGCTTCAGTGCGTTTCTAAATCCCATGCACCTTCATTAGAATTCATTTGATGATTTCAGACCTGGAATTGCCTCTGCTGAACTAAAGGTAAAAGGTAGCTCTTAACTTGAAAACATCACTTCATGACGTCACAGCGTGCAGCAGAGCGTTTTTACCTTCAGGATGGAGGATTCAGGATTACTCTAAGCATGTGGGAATGAAACAAAATTTAACTTTTTGAGTTTTGTGAGCTTTATTCATAAAGCTCACAAAAGCCCTTCAAAGTGTTTTCCATGCTTCTGTTGTCCTGTGGGATTGTGCCTGTCTGACCTGGTTATTTTTTGTTTTGGCAGCGTTGGAGCGCGGGACGGAGTATTCTTTCAGAGTGTCGGCCATGACTGTGAACGGGACCGGACCCGCGACGGAGTGGACCACAGCTGAGACGTTTGACAGCGATCTGGATGGTACAAACACATGCAGTCATTCACAAATTATACACTACCAGCCAAAACTTTGGACAAATCCTCTCATTCAGTGTTTTTTTTAATGTTTACTACTTTCTACATTTTGGATACATACAGAAGACATCAAATATATGAAGTAAGATGTATAGACTTATGTAGCAAAGGAAAAAAGTAAAAAAACTGAAGTATCTAAAAATATATGTTTTATTTTCAAATGCTTAAAGTCGCCACATGGTGCTTTTGCGCTGCAAACCCTTGGTCTTCTTTCAAAGAGCTTTTTGATGAAGTCTGCTGAAATGATTTTCACTTTACAGGTGTGTTTTGTCAGGGTTGAGAAATACTAAGAGTGCAACGCAGTGATCAAAGCAAAGGGTGGCTATTTTTCAAAATGTAAAATCGAAAACAAGTTTGGAGTAAATTTTTGGTTTACTACATTCCATATGTGTTAATTCATAGTTTTGATACCTTCAGTGAGAATCTACAATGTAAAAAATCATGGAAATAGAGCAGAAAAATACATGACAATGTGTGTGTCCAAACCTTTGACTGGTAGTGTACGTGGGTACCACAAGATTTTGACCAAATTACTAACAAATTCACTTTTTTTGTCTTATCTTAAAGGAACAATGTGTAGCTTTTGCTCCATCTGGTACACCACAGCTGCACCTGGGTTACCAGAGCCTAAGCCTGCAGATAGAGGACACATAGAAGTTTTTTTGTCAGTATATGGACAGGCCTTATGTGAAAGCTCAGAACCTCCAGAATTCACTCACTGACCTGCAGAGGCTGCACTAGCACTGATTCATGATTGGCAGGTACTGGGGTTTGGGTAGTGACCATTCAGTACAGAGAGAATTCTTTTCAGTTTAAACCAACTGGATTTCAGCATTGAATCTGGCAACCCAAATTATAGACTCATGTGAGGCTCATTTTGCTTTTTTACTGGATCGTCTTGGAAAAAAAAACACAAATTATAACATAAAAAACTTGGCAATCATGTCCAATGTTTTTGTAATGTAACAAGAAATCATCATTACAATTGTTATCAGTAAAAGCTACATTTTTTAACATGTTTGCATCATATCTGGGGACATAGATAGGTCATATTTATGAAATTTAAATCAAAATCTTACATAATACTTTAAACAACGCAGATGTTTCAAAATCTATACATTTGATTTGACACTTATCTCAAATTTACTTCTAGGCCCACAGAATGTTTGGATTAATTGATACCAAAGAAAACTAGATTCAACAAATACTTATCCTTTATGTATCTTTTATACTATCTTTTAAGACAATAAAAACAAAATTAAGAATAAATTGTACTTGTCGACAAAACATAGAAAATATAATATAATCACATTAAACCCAAATATGTATCAAATGTTATGTCAAACAGTCTTGAGTATTCTTATCACTCTGTCAAATGGACTTTGATTGTTGCTTTTCTTTGTATCAAACGGACTAGTTCTGTAGAAAATCTTGCAAATACTACAGCGACTGGGTAGATAATCCCTGGCCCCCTGCTAAGTGATTGCACACCGCGCTCTGAAGATTTCAAAGTGAGTTTTTGAATTGTGCCTGTGTGATAATTATGCGTCCAAGTGTTTAAGATTTAATTAATTTATACATAAACTAAATGAGTCTCATTAGGGGATGGATGTGGAAATGTAATCTTAATTAGATGTAATTGCACTCGAGTTGTACAAAAGAGATTGAATAGCGCTGATGGAACCACTTTATGAGACTTGTAATTTATTGATTAAGTTAGTGATGTGCTGTGCCAAAGTTTCACTGGGGCGTGAAAAGTATAATGCTAACTGCTGAGCACACGAATTAAAACTGGATTTGATTGTATTTGAACTTTATTAGCATTTATATATTCAGTCTTGGTTCAAAGCCGTTTGTTAAGATGTACCTTTAAGTGAGACTAAACACTAAGACCCGCCCCGTAACCACATTCCAAATAGAGCTGCTAAAATGGACAGTACCTGGAGGACTGAAGGGGAGAGTGACGGGGGAGTGTTTAGTTCCACTTCAAGTTTAGGATGTTTCAAATGCCAAATGCAGTGTCCCTGAGAGTAATGTGTCTGGTTGCAGTAGGAAGGGCATCTGGTGTAAAAAACAAAAAAAAAAATCTTATTCTGCACATTTATGGTGAAAATCCACTGTTCAACATTATGATGCTATTAGGTTATAATCCTCAGGCTCCTCCATGTTTTTCAAGTCCGTACAGTGATTCGACTGATGCATGCAGTCAAGTCACTTGCACCTTTTCTGGCAGTAGTAGCTTTTAAAGGTGCACTATGTAACTTTTCAGAAGGATGGTCCACCACCTGCTTGTCTCCATGGAAGTGATACTGTTTTGTATTTGATTGATTTACATGTGGTTTTATTGCTCAAAAATATAGAATTAGTGATTTTTTCAGACAGGAGTGTTTACTTCAGAGGTGTTCAAACTATGGCCTGGGGGCCAAATGTGGCCCTCAGACCAGTTTTTATTGGCCCTCAGGCCTCCTGCTGAACCGGCCCAATTGATCATAAACAGTACTTTTAACAGCAAATTAAACTATTTCCATCACTATAACCTCAAACATCACATTACAGTGATACAGACCTAAAATGAATGTGTCTCAAGCCGTATTAATCCACAGCAGCTCTGCCAAAGCTGTGTTTAAAGCACCACACTGTACTGATCACTGGTCTGTGGCCCTCCGCTTCAAATATGTTTTGAGGTGTGTCCCTCGATTAAAAAAAAGTTTGGGCACCTCTGGTTTACCTGCTTTATATGATTCAACTACTTCTTGTTACCTTCCACTAGAATACCTAATTCTAAGTTTAAAACTGAGAATGAACTTTTACCAAAGATGCTTAAAAATACCTTATAAACCCACATTCTTACTGTAAGTTTTTACTTTGCCTGGTGGCATCAACTGCTCTTCTCTGTGGAGATAGGTCAATCTATTGACATTCTTTGAAAGATTTCTGGCAAAGCCTTAACATGTCCAACAATAGCATCTCCATCAGAAAAAGTTACATACTGCATCTTTAATACTGGAGCTATAAAGTACTGAAATCCAAAATACTAGCATGCTGAAGCTAGTTTAAAAGCTTTGTAGTTCTAAATACCATCTTTCCCGTCTTGCTCCGCAGAGTCCCGCGTGCCGGACATGCCCAGCTCTCTGCACGTGCGCCCCCTGGTGAACAGCATCGTGGTGAGCTGGACGCCTCCCGAGAACCAGGACATTGTGGTGCGGGGGTACACCATCGGTTATGGCATCGGCAGCCCCCACGCCCAGACCATCAAGGTGGACTACAAGCAGAGATACTACACCATTGAGAACCTGGGTAAGAGCATTTTGAGTGACTGTCAGGGCAATAAGGGGTTGACTTAATGAAGCTATTGACCATAAACATATAACCTGTGTTTAGTGGTTCAGTTGGTTCTCATTTTATATGGGGATGAAATGGTGAGTCATGAGTTATAGTAGCATCCAATAATAAGCCCAAAATGTAAAAATTTAGATAGAAAGATATCAATAAACACATTCAAAAAATAAAATGCTCTAAGATGGCACTTATTCTTGCTTAGGATCTTGAGATACCTGGCTCCGATTTGGTGAATGTCTCCCTCTACTTTTCACCCTCATTAATACAGGGCGGCCCAAAAGTCACTGACAGTTGAAAAAAATTCATAACTCTTTTGTTTCTAAATATTTTTTAGAACTACTCTTCCGACATTACTATGAGCAAATATACCTCCGAGGAACGAAACCCTTATTGTACAGTGATACTTTGAGTCACATGGGTCAAATTCAGAAACCCAGCAGTGTTACCGTCGATATTTTAATACCAGAGATGCCCCAAGTGTAAATGCCATTAAAGGAATAAGTCGTTTTCAAAGACAGGGGGCAGTATGTGATCTCCCGAGACCTGACTAGTCCTGATTTCTTCCTGTGGGGGTATCTTAAAGAAAAGGTGTTTGTGAATAAACCTCAGACAATAAACAACTTAAAATGTAATATGGAAGTATCAAATAGGAGCCATAAGCCCGAAATGCTTTCAAATGTTATGTAAAGTGTGTTGGATCAGGCTATTCAGTGCGAAACTGAAAATGGTGGACACTTAAAAAACATTATTTTAAAAAATTATGTCATTTTTACTTCCCCTAGTTTAAGTAGTGATAAGTTCAAGTGTAAGTGAACAATTATAACCGTATATATTGCCAAAAATCTCGGAAGGTTCAGTTTACCTACTGCAAAAATCGGGTGAGTCGAACTTAAAAATTATAGGAACTATTGAAGATTTTAAAGTGTCAGTGACTTTTGGGCCACACTGTACATTATACTGCACTGTCTGATAAAAAATAAGAATGAAATAAAACAAATAACCAAAATGATGAAAACAGGCATGGATAAACAAGACTAACCAAGTCTAAAGTGGAGATTGTTATTGTCATCACACTTATTTATTCATATACTGGTGTAATATTGAACCAGTGGAGACTTGTACACTGACAATATTAGTTTTTCGTAAAGTTTGTCGGCGTCACCGTGTTTGTTTTGGTTCGGTTCCCACCTAAACCCCAATCACTTGCGACCGCTTCAGCCGGAGCCAAACAAGATAGATTTTCGAGAGTTGGTGAACTCATAAAAATCACAGGAATTCATTTCGCTGGAAAGGTTGCACCTCTGTTGCGGATGACGGATTTTTCACAACAATGTTTGGTGTTCAGCTTACCTCCATAGTATTAGCCCGAAACAATAACGAAACTAAAATATGCCAAGTTACGATACTTGTTTTGCATCTCACTGCTGCACTTAATTCCACAGCTATGGAACCAGACTGGCTTGAAACTTGGATCTTAACCAAACTCTAAACATTTTTAATTAAACATTATATTGTCTATACTTTCCCCCATGACACCCAGCATCCTTCATTTAACGCTGCAAACCTCACAAACTTAAAACAAGAGATGATATTCCCCTTTCCCAGAACACACGGGCCGTTTCCCCATTCCACATGCTTATTTAAAAGGATTAGCGGGATATCTCTGCCGCGGAAAACTCCTAATCTGATATTATCAAACAAAATACATCAGTGGGCTTTGCTGTTATCAAGTCACATCAGCGCTCACAACTGCGCCATCCTCCTAAAACCATTTTCCTCCTGATTGTGCGATACCATCAGTTTTGTGTTGTTTTTTTTTTTTTTTTTCAGACAGTGGGAGAATGTAGTTCAGTAATAGCTCTATCAGTAGTGTGATGATTCAGGGCTCACAAGTCATTTGACAGAGACGAACAGCGAGCAGTTTCAGTTCCATTTCACTGTTGATTTTCCACCTAAATTATTATCAGTCAATATTTACATTGTTTGCGAAAAGGAAGAAGCTAAAGTAATTATGAGGACAACAGCGCCGTGTGTGGGGAGGGGAAGGGGGGGGTAGTGTTTGCTGAAATATCCATAACACGTAATTATAATCACAGAGAGGAGGTGTGGAGAGGGAGAAGGGCTAAAGTGGTGTTGATTGAACTACTGTGTGATCTCACTGCTGCTGATGGAATGTGTAGGGTTGGGAATAAAGGGCTTTCTCATATCTGATACGCAATATGGCTCACAATATGGCAGTACTGCAATAACCGATATACTGCTGAAGGTATTATACTATTTAAAGTAGATTAGGTTGCTAGTCAGATCTGTGGAGAACCTGCTCATAGTAAGAATGGGCAAGGCAAGTTTATTTGTATAGCACAATTCGTACACAAAGTAACATCAGTCAATTGAATGCATGCAAGATGGAAACATTTAATGCGTTTCTCCAAACTGGCAACTGAAATATACCAAAATACATTCATGATTATATATACAGCAACCCACAATATCAGTACTGAATCAACAAATGTAATATTGTTGTTTAATATAATTTGTATATTTTGTCTCACCCCAACTAATATGTACATCTATGGTTGTTCCAGACCCAAGCTCGCACTACGTCATCACCCTGAAGGCCTTTAACAACGTGGGAGAGGGGATCCCCGTGTACGAGAGCGCCATCACGAGGCCACAGTCAGGTATAGTCACGAGGACGACACATAAATGAGCCTGTTTTATGCGATGTCTCAAAATGGTGGAAAGTGTCTGTCTTCTTCTTATAGTTTCTTTCAAAAACTTCTTAAGAATGTTGCTTGAATACATGAGAGTTTGGCGGAGGTTGGCGGTTTGAACCTGCTTCGGACCATTGTTGTTGTGTTTTTTGGCAAGACCCTTCACTCACCTTGTCTGTGTGTGTGTGTGTGTGTGTGTGTGTGTGTGTGTGTGTGTGTGTGTGTGTGTGTGTGTGTGTGTGTGTGTGTGTGTGTGTGTGTGTGTGTGTGTGTGTGTGTGTGTGTGTGTGTGTGGTTGGAAGTTGTCGGAGCGGTCGTAGGTGCAGATAAGCAATGCAGCAACCCCAGACACAAAGAATTTGGAAATTATTTAGTTTTTCAATTTGAACATTTTTGCCAACTTTTAAAAAAATCTGTCTTTCTTTTGTCATGATGGTGTAAAACATGAGGAATTTGGGAATTTTAATCAGTGTAGAAAAACATTTAGTAAAATGTAATCAGGCTTCTGCATAGTAATATTGGAAGAATATCTCTGAATGAATGAACGTCATTCATTCAGAGATTGCTTGTAGTGGCTCAGAGTGGAGACAGCAGTATATTCAATGCTATTTAAGTCCTACCTTGGCTGTGGTGTAGTGAGTTAAGCATTTGACCATGAACGAGAGGGTTGCGAGTTGATCCCAGCCCAAGTGCATACTGTTGTTGTGTTATGAACAGAGGTTGGTAGAGTAGGCAAAAATTGTACTGTACAAGTAAGAGTGCTTCAAGATAATATTACTTAGGGAAACTACTACTATATCTGATTCATATTTTGAAGTTAATGTACAGGGTGGCCCAAAAGTCACTGACACTTTTAAATCTTGAATAGCTCCTATAATTCTTAAGTTATGCTCACCAAATTTGCATTCAGCAGTAGGTAAACGGAACCTTCTGAGATTTTTGGAAATGTATATGGTTATAATTGTTCACTTACACCTTGAACTTATCACTACTTAAAGTAGTAGAGGTAGATTTTTTTTAAATTATGTTTTTTAAGTGTCCACCATTTTGGGTTTCACACTGAATAGCTCTATCCAACACACTTTGCATAACATTTGAAAACATTTTCAAGCTTATGGCTCTTATTTGATCCTCGATATTACATTTTAAGTCTTTTATTGTCTGAGGTTAATTCACGGGAGATCACATACTGCCCCCTGTCTTTGAAAACGACTTATTATTCCTTTAATGGCATTTACACTTGGGGCATCTCTGGTATTAAAATGTCAACGGTAACACCGCTGAGTTTCTGAATTTGACTCATGTGCCTCAAAGTACCACTGTACAATGAGCGTTCGTTCCTCGGTGCTATATTTGCTCATATTAATGTCGGAAGAGTAGTTCTAAATGCTCTGAAAAAATAAAATAAAAATATTTAGAAACAAAAATGATGAATGTTTTTCAACTGTCAGTGACTTTTGGGCCACTCTGTATCTGAAAAAACAAAATAATGATGAGAATCTGGTATTTTTCAACAGAGTGACCAAAAAAAAAAAAAAAGAGCAGTGCAAGAAACTTAAATGCTCATATCATTTCATATTGTCAACATAATGCTTTTGTGACTTGTAGACTAGTAACCACAACTTTTACTCAAGTAAGAATACTGTTACACTGAGTAAACGTACTACCTACCTCTGGTCCCATACCAAACACAATAATATGCCTTGCCTGTGTGGTAGGAAAGGCATCTGGCTTAAAAATATCTGCCTGGATTTGCTGTAATCCCCAGGTGAATGGTGTGTATAGTAGTGTGTTCCTCTACCCTCTGAGCCCGGAGCAATCCAGATAAAGCCTGTCTGTAATAGGAGCGGACTTGTTTATTTGGAGTCTACAACAGTCACAAAAGACCAAAGACACAAGCACAGGACCAGTACTAATATCTAAAAGACTTGCAAGTTTTAGTTTTCACATATACCTAGAATATATCTTTGTTTTGAGATATTACTGACTGATCTTTCTTATTTTCACAACAAAAAATAGTCTCTGTGAATGAAGATTTAAAATGTTGTTTTTTTTCTCAAAGTGCTGATACATTTTACTTGAGACCAGAAAGGCTTATGAAATCTCATTCCTTTGACTAAAAGCACCCATATTGCGCTATTTTCTGATGTGTGTAGTAATATTGTTTCCTCATCAAAAATGTACCCAGAGTGGGAGTTGCATTTTGAACTTGGGAGATGCAGACAGCGCAGTGATAAAGAGTTACTCAAATACGTGTGAATGAAACAAAACAAAAAAACTGCTTTCGGTGAGGTAACAACATTATAACATGGCTTAAAGATCACACTGGTACATTTTGAGTAATATAGGGCTTTTAAAATAAAACAAGTCAACTATTATAGGTATGAGGAATAAATAAATACTAGTCAGTACTACTCAAATCCAATTAATATTAATAAAAGGTACTGCAAAAAAATGTAGCTATTTACTATTTAGTTAGTCCTGACTAACTGGAGATTGGTCCCACTGCTCCTGACATGTTGCCCCGTGCTATTGAAGGATGAGTTGAATGCAGAGGACAAATTTGTAAAAGTATACCTGCACCAAATTTCTAAAAGTATACCTTACAATAATGAGGCTTATCCTTATTACAAGCTGAATTAATCCCTGTGTATTTCATGCATATTTGTTTCTTGATAGAGTTCTGGAAAGCAGTAAAAATTGTGAAATAGGTGAAGCCTTAGCACAGATCTCTGCTCTCAACCCTCTGTTTCTGTACATCCATTTTCATCAAATATTAAAAACACTATTTGCATCTAGAGAGAGCAGGTGTCAGGCATGATTTTGTGTTCTCTGCAGAATTAGATTATGCACGGTTTGGACAGCTGCCGAAGAATGCATAAATCTAGTTCGTTAGTTTAGGAAATTGGTGTCTAATACATTTTGGAGTTAGATGAGCAAAGATAACTGATGATGGTTTAAATCAATGCATTTATTAAAATAAACATGCATTTTACTGTGAGTGGGCTTGTCTCTTCAGACCTGACTTGTGACCCTTTTTCCTCCATGGAGATAGAGAAGTGCTATAAATGTCATACTGTGGCACATTCCAGTCAAACAAAAAAAAAAAAAAAAATCCACTTGGAGACAAACAGATACCTGGAGGACTTAAAAAAAAAAAAGAGTGGGGGTATCAGGGGCGGGGTCTAGATGTATAAGGAACAGTGTGATTGGTCTAACAGGTCACATTTCAAACTCTGGCCCTGCAACCACGTGTTTATGATTACAAATACCTGGCTGTAATCAGGGCGATACTGCGTGATGTCACATAGTACTTGAAAAAGCAGTGACCACTTGGAGGCAGCACACACTTTACCTACTTCTCTGCTCTACAACTAGCGAGCAGAAGGGACAGTAAATAATGTTATTAAAGCACAGCATACAGTTTAGTAGCAAAAAAAGTTAATTTAGAGTTTAGTTCAACTTTAATACAAGAAAGTATTGATTCAAAGCCTCAAGTTCAATTTTGAATATTTCTTTATTATTTTTATTAGGCCTTTGTATTTGTATATGACTGAACTTGCTTTAGGACGTGTCACTGAGATAAATATATACAATATATTTCTTTTTATTTCAAGTCCCAAACCATCAGAAAGGCAAGTTTACCATTCATGCACAAGCAAACTTTTCTGGATTTGGTATATCATCATTTGTAACGTCATTATGAGTAAAGAATCCCAAAATTAGGTTAAAAACACTTCTCTTCTCCCACTCTGAGCAGAAGTAGACCTATACTTTACTGTGAACAATTGTTCTCCAAACTGTAAGTGGCTTAGGCCGTGTCTGACAAGCATTCCTAAAGTGCAGAGCCACTTAGACTGGGGAGTTCACCCAGTTTAGGTGACACTAAGAAGACAAGCTGCCTACTTCCCGGCGCGACCCCCCTCCACCATCTCCCTCGTACCCCCCACAGTCGCCCCCTCCCTCCACCTTACCCCCCACAGCCTTCCCAGCATCCACCGTCCCAGTATGAGATGGGGCGGTATACTGGATGACACCCATCTCGTCGACACTGGTGGGGGGTGGCTGCCGGTAGAAGTACGCCAAGTCTGCGACGCTTTTCCACACTGAAAAAGGGGAATTAAAGTATGAGCGAAAATGAGTTTAAGCCAAGCGTGTGAGTCTGGCTTGGAGAAAGATCCAGTAGTTTAGATTGAATTACTTCTATACTGCTTGTTTTATGATATTTCCTAACCAAATTTACAATGAACTATGAATTTGATCAGATCGGGGCTTTGTGCGCAGCTAGTTGTGGCAGAGGCGTTCAGAGTATTGGGTATAAAATACAAACTTTAAAATGAAATCGTATACTGGACTCAACAATGCATACTTTTTTGCTTTAAACGACACTGTGTAACTTTTCTTGCTTGATATTGCTTTGGCTAGAATATACTGTTGTCACGGTACTAAAATTTGATTCCAGATACTAAGGAACAGACTTAATACTAATTCCGATACCATGACGATAATAAAAACTTTCTTTAGACAATATAATGTAATTTACTCTAAAATGAAGTATTTTCTTTTAAATTACCATGTGGCCTTAGATCTATGTGTTCCTAACCTTGGTTGAGTGGTCCCCCAAACCAAGTTCTCCCATTGTGTTGTTAGGCAAGACACTTCACCCACGTTGCCTAGTATGAAACTGGTGTGTACCTCCTCAAATGAGTAATTAGATTTTGATAGTAGTAGTTTTTTAGTATAGCTTAGTACCTGAAACCTGTAGTAGAATAAATGTGATGGATATGTTAAAACAAGCAGGTGGCCCTCCTCCAGGTTAAGCAAAAGTCAGGTTTGTGGAGATGCAAGCACGCTCGCAGTAAGGATGCGCATTTTTTTTCTATTATTTTTCCAGTGCAGTAAATGCAACCAAAAAAAACTGCATTCCAAACTTCAGGAAAAAATGTACATGCTGTGGCTTTAAACTAATCTCGAAACTCAGCTCACATATGCATCCCGCTCACTCGGACCTCCTGCAGCGCCCTGACAGCCCCTCCTCCTCCCACCACCCCCGGTCCGCTGCTGCTTGCCACGTCCTCCGGGTGGCGTACTCTTCTTGCCAGTTTGTGAGGATTCAAAGAAAGCCTGACCTACATATTAGTTAAAGTTTGGGAGAGAGCGAGCACAACTTGGTGAACTCTGCTGGAGAGAGAGAGAGAGGGAAAGAAAGAGAGAGTTCGGGTTTGCAGAGCTGTGATACCTCAAAGTGAAAAGCAGGAAATCTGGGTTTGAGTGAGTCTGTGAAGTCGGCTCATCGCAGCACTGTGCTCCAGATCAAATATACATACTTTTATGGTAGTTTTTAGGGTTATAGTGTGAATAGAAAGTTGTACTACAGACTAACACAGCCTTATGCCTCTTGTAACGGGGATAATCTCGTATTAAAAGTGCACTTTGTAAACTTTTTTTGGTGATAGCCTGTAATTGAATAATGGAAGATTAGTTTATAACATCTCCATGGAGACAGTGCCCCTGCATGCGCCTTCAAGTTGGTGTACTACAAATTAATGAATAGTTCTGACTAGTTACATTAATTTTCACAAGGTTTCAATATTGTTACGAATATTGTTTTTAAAGACGCACCGTGTGACTTTTCTGATGGATTGTTTGCCACCTGCTTGACATACATGATTCAACATGAATATAAACACACCAGATTAGAACCGAAGGCTAATTTCTGACGTTGTCCCAAGTTCTGGGGTCACAAAAGTGTCAAAATTAAAAATTGCACACTACACTTATTGCACATCACACTCATTGCACAGGTCCCATTATTACACCATTCAAAATATTGCACATTCCACTCCCATAATTACACATTACATTCATTACACAGTCCCCATTATTTCTTTCAGTTTGGCCACTCATTCAAGACAATTACATTTTATACCCACCCCCTTCATATTTTGCCCATACATGCAAAAACGTCTCTATAGAAAAGTTAAAATCACGTGGTCTGTGGAGAGGCACCTGTTTTTATTGCATATTTTTTTTTTTTATGTTCTCTCTGGAAGCAGATGCTCTATAAGGATGCTTAGTAGGATAATTATAATGCCATATTGTGGAACATTCCAACAACATCTCCATGCAGAAGCAAGTAGGAGACCCTCCATCAGAAAAATCACACAGTGCATCTTTAATTAAAAAAAACAAAGATAAAACCCAAAACACTCAGTTAATAATGAGTGAAATGGATAAGAAGTAATAATTTGGTACACATTTTAGTCCTGTTTTAGTGTGCGTTATGTCAGTAGACTCTTCCAAAGTGCATTTAAACCAGGTCTAGTAGTAGTAGTAGTGGCAGTAGTAGTATTTGTAATTATCTTCTATTCAAGCAACTGAACTCTTGTAAATGTTGACTCTTGCAGTGCATAGATGAGGTCTTGTGTTGAGTCTGCGTTCACAGTTTTGAAGTCATAAAATGTCCGCCTGCATTCTTCCTGGCTGAGTTTAGAAACAGTTTTTACATGTGCTCCAAACCTCAGCTCCTCACCACAACCACATGAACGCTGTGGGAGGAAGCAGAAGAGGGCAGAGACGTGACAACAGGGACAGTGGAGGCTAAGCTAGTTTGAGTTCAGTGTTAGTCCACAGAATGTAACAGAACGGCAGTAAATTGACAATATAACCATAGAGAACCGTATTTATTTCAAATATATCAAATCATATTGCGCTTTACGGGCCTTCTCCTACATGTACAGACCAGGTTTGTGTCTTAAATTTTGAGTTTGTGTTATAATGTGGAGGGGCTCAATACATTCCATTAAAGATCCTTTATGTAACTTTTGTGATGAGGGGTCTGTTTCTATCTGTCGTTTCTTTAGGGATGTCATTTTATTTTTGTCGGTGCATATTTATTTTTTTGTAAAGAGTACGTTTAAAGCAACGTGGCTTATTTCCAACTTCAGACCCTCGGTAGTTTACAGGACAGGGGGAAAAACAGCAACAATCACAGAAAAGCAAAAACAAATATAACTCACCAGCACACTCACTAAATGTGCAATTTTAGTAACGGTTCATTTGAAGTTAGAAGTTAAAAGTTAAACCAACGACCCCTCAATACAAAAATGTAATTTAGTTCTACATCGGGACATATTTGACCCCGGGACAACCACGGTTTTAAAGCTTTTGAAAATGCTGTCAGTGTTGAGAGCTCTCGTATATGAGCAGCAGTGTGTTCCACATCTGACCTGCTCCATAAGCAAAAGAGACTGGTCCAAAAGCACTTTTCCTAGTCAGCACACAAGCGGTCACATCTAGAACCTGCTCTTGTTGTCCGGCTTGAATTTCACCTTTGCATAGAATGTTTCACAGTTGCATTCTTACTGTTAGCAAGGTTCCCTCTCCACAAATCTGACCTGTAACTTGGTTTCACAAATCTATCTTCGAAATCAAAAGAAACTAGCCTAAATGTTGTGCATGAATGAGCTTATGTGGATTCATTGATGAAACAGTTCAGTTCAGCTCATTAATTAGTATATTTCAGGTTATTTAATGTCAAGTACGTTTTTCAGACATGAGCTGTTCAGTCTGTGTTTTGAACAAGACGACTAGTGCCTCTGTCTGGAAAGTATTGATGAATTTGTTTAGAGTTTGTATTGTATCAGATCTTTTTTGTTTTGTTGTCATGGTAACTGCCACCACTGGATTGATGTCGTTGTCTTAGTGTGTGAGTGTGGAGTGACTGCACTGTCTATTGTCTGTTGTCTTTTGTTTCTGTCGCTTACTCTATTGCTAATCTAAACCGGCTTGTCTTCATGGAGATAGACAAGTTTAATGCCATACTGTGGAACAATCCGGGCAACATGACATCTCCATGGAGGCAAGCAGGTAGACCATCCCCTAGAAAAGTTACAGTGAGCATCGCTAACTTGGAACTTGTGTTATTTAGTTAGTTTACCTTTTAGATTTTTTATACATAAGCCCTATTCACACGGAATTACTTTACTTTTAGTTTTGATTGACTTTATTCCTGAACAAGAACCTTTTCACTCATCATGTCACCAACTTTGCTTTTATTTTAAGTTTGTTTTTAGCCCGTCTGGACCTGCACAGTCGCATTAGATGCCGTCGTTTCTTACCATGTTGATGAGATCGGCGATCAAACTGTCATCCACACATCACATTTCTAAAGACACTGCCGTAGTCTCTCTTTTTGTGGCTCCTGCATCCAAAATTGACAAATTCTGCACCAAAAGCACCCGAGCCTTTCCATAGAGGCGCCAAGCTGCTGGTCTTCGGTTGCCACGACAATGGGATTGTACTTCCGAGTCGCGTCTTTACTCCAGTCTGTTTTAATTTTTTTTTTAACTTTTGAATTGTAGAAAACACAACAACTGAATTACAGTATGGTCATGGCGAATTAATATTATAAATTTACTTTGTGTCTGGACCTAAAATGGGCCGTACAGACATTTTCTCTATTAGCTCCAATGCACAGATGAAAAACAGACCAATTTACAGAGATGAGATTTTGCACAGGACTAGAATGCCTTGAGGAGCTCTGAGTTTGCAGAATTACAGTAAGTCAAATTCAGGGGAAGTTTTCCAGACATTTTTCCAGACATGGAGCAGTTGCGCAGGACTAGAAACATAAATGACGTTGCTAATTATTCCAATTCAGCTGAGGACCCTAGGTGAAACTAATTCCATGTGAACTGGGCTTTACTCGCACATAAGTGGTTTTAAATTTTCCCAGCAGCCCTTGAAAAGCTTGTTGTGCGTAGTTGACTGTCTGTTCAACTTTCCAAGGACATGTTTGAGTGCTGAGATGTTCTGACTATGTACACATGCTCTTGTGCTACTACTGCTGCTGAGAATGCGTGGGCTGGCTCTTCCATTGTGAAAAAACTTACTGCTTACATTGTAAACTCTCATGTATTTTTTTTCTTTGAGCACCAATGTTTTTCTCTCTCTTAGCAACGCTGGTAGACTTTCAAGTGAATGGTTTCCTATGGCTGCACAATATACTGACAAAATATTAACAAATGATTAGATATCAAAAGAATGAATGAATTTGATAACGGTCGACAGGGGTGTAGTGGTGGTGAGTGTCCGCCCACCGACCAGAGGATGGCTAGTTCAAATTTTACCTGAGTACATACTATTCTTGTGTCGTCGGGCGATGCGCTTGACTCGCTTTACCCACTAGCGGTCGATTACACAATAAGCAATCACGCAGGTTATTATTGCATTCATTAAAAAAGGTTGATTCCTTTGGGAAGGTTCACCAGACCTATGATATTTGGCAGTTTTATCCATTTTATCTTTCACCTCGGGACACGACGACTGTATATTCTCAAGCCGGAATCAAATCAGCTACCTTCTGGTTTATAGGCGAATGCTTGGACCGCTGCTTCATTGCACCCCATCGCGATATTCTGCATAATTATCACAGTTTCATATTGTGCAGCCCTGTTAGCTACTTGTTAGTCTTAGCTCTGGTAGCAGCCTGTTTTTCTAATAGACTTTCTCTGTTTCTCTCCTCACCCTTCCTTACCCAATCCGATCCCACCCTTTGGCACATTTACTTTACTTTCCCACTCCCTCCATATTATTCGATCCATGTAACTCATTAATACCTCTGTCCTTCCTTGCATTCCCATGTCTCCCCTCCGACACGTTTAATTTTCTCATGTTTACGTTTAACCATGCATGCTGGTATACAGACCCCATAGACCCTGATGTTGACCTGTATGAACTGTTCCATGCTCCACACACCCCAGTGCCCGACCCCTCCCCCATGATGCCGCCCGTGGGTGTGCAGGCCACCGTCATGAGCCACGACACCATCAAGGTGAGCTGGGCTGACAACTCGCTGCCCAAGAACCAGAAGATCACCGACAACCGCTTCTACACGGTGAGATGGAAGACCAATATCCCGGCCAACACCAAGGTCAAGGTAAGAGATGTGGCAGGATTTAAAGGTCTTGTATATGTGAAATTACATTATGTGGGATTTTAGTTATGTTGGAATGCCGTGACCTCATCAAAAACATACCTGGAGTAGAAGTTTTAAAGGATCTATGTTGTAATGTTGTTTCCTCATCAAAAACATACCTGGACTTGTGTTTTGTTTCATTCACACACACATATATCCAGGCTGTGTTCTTCTCTCTAACAGAAAACACTTTGTTCCACCTTGTGATGTCATATGTAATACAGGAAGTGCTCCACTATGTTTTTAAACTCCATACACCTCCACTAGAATCATCTGTATGATTTCAGTCCTGAAATTGCCAGTCTCTTAGCTTGAAAACAACCAGCTCATGACATTATAAGTTGGAACAAAGTATTTTGAGCTTTGGAGATGGAGACAGAGTAAGAAAAAAGGGTTACTCAAACATGTGTGAAACAAAACAGATCTCCTGGTATGTTTTTGATGAGGTAACAGTGTTCAAACATAGGTTTATGCTCACGACAGTCAATTAGCATAAAATAGGGCCTAAAGTGAACAGCTACTTTGGCTCTGCACACAAATTATTGAAATTATTCTAGTAAAAGTGTGTAAAGTTTAAAAACATATGGGAGTGCTTTCTGTATCACCACTCAATGACATCACAAGGTGGAACAGGGTGTTTAAAGGAACTGTACCATTTTTTCTGTGTATTTGAGCAAAATTTCTTTTACCCAAGTACAGATATATTGTATAGGCAGCTCTTGAGGTTGAAATGATGCCGCTACGTGCTGCCTTCTGCCTACATCTGATTTAAAGCGTTTAAGAGAAGGGAATCAGGAAGTCCGCTGTTACCATGTTAGTTGTTGTTAGCATTACTGCAGCGGCAAACTGTTCTGGCATCTGGAAATTGTGAAAAGCGCTTGTAAACTCATCATGGTGAATGCTAAAAATGCAAAAGGTAAGTGAGGAATAACTTTGGACAACTGCAAACTGCTTAAAATGAATTAGTTCTGTTTTTCACATTTTTAAGGCAGTAAAATCAGGCTCAGCGCTTTTAAGACATGGTATAGTAAATCTGGAGTTGTTTTTGTTTCGTTTGCACGTTTGAGGAATTACAATTGGAGAGGTTGGCTCCTTCTGAACTGACAAAACAGCCAAGCAATTTATATCAGGAACTCGTATGTCTCAGCCGTCTCCGCAATAAAGCATCTATCTCAGTGGTTCTTAAACTTTTTGCGTCAAGTACAAGGAAAATTCTTGGCAAAAAACAGGTCTGTGCCATTCCTACAATACTTCCAAACCAGTACAAGGACACAGTTTGACTACAAATGAGTCAAAATGACAACTAAAGAAAATCTTGGTTGGCTAGAGGCATGTACTGCAGATTGATTAGTCGACTAAAGAGGGGATAGTCTCGTTAGTTCATCTGGTCTTACGCTAATTAGTTTTCACTTTAATAGATTCCAGACCAAGGTTTAGTTTGTTTCGACTGCTCACTCCTTAAACTGCATGTCTATATCCCATTAATTCCCATATATTTTTATGGCAGTCAAATAAAAGTCTACATAGTCCAGCTGGCTCTGCACACGGCTCCATAACCTCTTTACTGACCTGATCCAGTTAGATAGAACCAGTCAGTCTTCTGTCTCTTTCTTATGTAGTTTGGTGAGATTGTGAGGCTCCACTCTTATTTACCGACATGTCAGACTGCGGAAGGATTGCCGTATTACTATTTTATCTTGACGTTTTCCCACAGCTGAGCCGCTCAGAGGAAATATTGATTCTTTTGTTGTTTTGGAACACAAGGGAATCTAATATAATTCAAATTCTTAAGCACAATAAACAGAGATAAGCCTGCTACATTGTCACAGCTTCTCAGAATTTCAATTGTTCCTTCAAAAGAGCCTGACTAAATGAGTACTTTATACAGCCCACACCAGAGTTTCTCAACCACTGGTACACCGACCCCTAGAGGTACACAGCATAGAGCACACAGAAATATGTAGCTGTTTTTAATTTTTTCTAAATAATGGAATTTTACATCCTTGAATAGTAAACTAAAAACTGTTATTCAGGATATTCATGCTATTAACTGCACTTTTGCACTGGATCACCTATTGGTAGTTTTCAGATTCTACAACGTGTTGATGTCATACTGCTAGACGGGGGCAAGAGACGGATTTTCCTATTACCGTATTTTCCAGACTATACGTCGCTATGGAGTATAAGTTACACCCGAGAAAAAATGCGTAATAATGAAGAAAAACATATATAAGTCGCACTGGACTATAAGTCACATTTTTGGTGTAATTTATTTTACGAAATTCGAGAACAAGAACAGACATTTTTTCTTTAAAGGAAAGTTATAATAACAATAAAATAGGGAACAATAGGCCAACATAACACATTTATATGTACTCAGCTACATGAAGCACAGACAGCGAACTGAACACATGTCTAGTTTGGTTAAACGTAAGATATTAACAGTTAATCAGATAACCACAGCATAAAAAACAAGCTAACAAGTTTACTCTCTCAATCCAAATCACTAAATCCATTGAATGCTTCATCCTCGGTGTCACTTCTGAACAACTCCACCAAACTCCGGAAGTAGATGAAGTGTTGCTTCCACGTGGCTGTCATACTGGTACACAAGCCTAGAGAGTCCTCGCGTGACAATAACAGAGATGTGAAATTATATATTTTAATTATTTCACATATAAGTCGCATCTGAGTATAAGTCGCACCCCCGGACAAACTACGAAAAAAAAGGGTGTCTTGTAGTCTAGAAAATATGGTTATTATATTTTACTTTGCCATGAAAAATTAAAAAGGTAAATTCACAAATGCTGAGCCTGTTAATTTCTCACTCACTGTATTACAACAAAAATCTGAATTTTAACAATATTCATCGTAACTGCCCCCGTCTGTGTTATATAATATCGGCCTATAGAATGTTGTGGTGTCATCCTAAACTCAGCAAGTCACATTGATAAGTTATTCAGTTTCATTACAGCGTTTCAGAACACACAGTTTTAACTGAGCTGGAGACAGGTCAGAATTCTTGTTGACCTGGTTTATGGTTGTCTCTGTGATTAATGGGACTATCCACATGAAACAAAAACTGGCACAAGGTTCAAAGGTGCAAAAATTAATTATTATTATTATTTTTTTTCCACCACTTTTTAAACCCTGGACATGTGATAATGTTATTATGGCAAGGTTTTAGAGCCAAACAAGCAATTAGGTTCGGTAATTGTGGATCATACGTTTAGATATTTCTTTTAAAAAAAAACCAATACATCTAGCATAGAGTTATAGAGGCCCTCCATCTGAAATTAGTTGGTTAGATGCAAAGTGAAGGAACGTTTAGCTCTGTAATGATGTGGTGAAGCTGAATGGACTTTAAAAACAGAGAGGAGCACTTCTGGATTAGCACATCGAGAGGTGGGAGTGATCAAATTTAAAGGATTACTCAAACGTGTGGAGGAGAAAATCTTATTGGTCAATTTATTATCTATTAAAGTTGCACTAAAGTTACACTGATGCTGCGTAGTTCCACAGTATGGTGCAAGTTACAGGTGAGATCTGTGGCGAGAGGAAAGCTTGCTCGCAGTAAGAGAAAGAAAGTATACACTGAAGAATAGCTAAATAAATGCATATAATGGAATACTGTGGAACATATCAGGGAAAATAATAGCATCTCCACGGAAACAAGCAGGTAGTTAGAAGCCTCCACCAGAAAAGTCGCATAGTGCACTTTTAAAGATGTAGGTGTTAGCTGATATTGCAAACCAAGTTGAGCTTTTACTTAATTTGGAGGTTTTGAAAAAAGTAATTAACCAAGTCTAAATGGCGAACTGCTTCTTGGAGAACCTTAGACTTGTACGAGTGAGACGGTACTTTTGATATGGCACAAAGCCTGAAAGCTTAACCCTGTGGTCCAGCCCCTGTCACAGATGCTTTACGCGGCCTGTCTGTGCTCTTTGGACCCGCGGCTTCCTCCTCCTCGATTTATAGCTTTAATTAAACACTGATGGCTTCGTTATGGTGCACCGCTTTAAATCTTTGACTGAGCCACAGACAATGGAATGATTCACACATGCACAGGATTCACCACAGACCAGACTGTATTCAGGGGTCTCATTATACTGTACCTTTTATATACTCTATTTACTCTATTCATACGGTTCAGTTCGCTGTTATTTGGGGCCATTTTTGGGAGGACTGACCTTTCAAAAGATATTATATTTTGTTTAGAATTGGTAATTGCCATGGGAACGGTTTAACATTTCATCATTCTAAAACACATGGGTATGCGTCTTTTACACTATTTGATATATATATATATTTTATTTTATTTGTAGGAGTTATCAGAAGTATCGACTAAATACTCGTCTGAAAAGGTGTATGTGTGTAGTAGTAGTAGTAGTAGGAGTGCTTTTCAAAATGTTATTCTATTGTCTAAAAAGTGTTTTTTATTCATCATTTAATCTGATAATCTGATTTTGCCCCTGTCTTCTACAAGTTGGCCCAAAAGTCACTGACACTTTTAAATCTTCAATAGCTCCTATGATTCTTAAGTTCTACTCACCAAATTGTAGCAGTAGGTAAAAAGAACCTTGCAAGTTTTTTGGCAATATATACTGTTATAATTGTTCACTTACACTTGAACTTGCCACTACTTAAAATAGGGGATGTAAAAATTACCTAAAAAATTTTTTAAGTGTCCACTATTTTCGATTTCACACTGAATAGCATTTCCAGGCTTATGGCTCTTATTTGATCCTTGATATTACGTTTTAAGTCGTTTATTGTCTGAGCTTTTTATTCACAAACACCTTTTCTTTAAGATAGACCCACAGGAAGAAATCGGGACTAGTCAGGTCTGGGGTGATCACATACTGCCCCCTGTCTTTGAAAGCGACTTATTATTCCTTAAATGGCATTTACGCCTGGGGCATCTATGGTATTAAAATGTCGACGGTAACACCGCTGGGTTTCTGAATTTGACTCATGTGACTCAAAGTACCACTGTACAATGAGGGTTCGTTCCTCTGTGCTATATTTGCTCATATCAATGTCGGAAGAGTAGTTCTAAATGCTCTGAAAAAATAAAATAAAAATATTGAGAAACAAAAGCGTTATGAATTATTAATTATTTGGGCCTCCCTGTACTTGGAGCAGTAAGAGCCCATAGAATAATCATCAGAGATTATTATTGGTCTATGCCCCATTGGTTGTTTATGATAGCAAAAAAAACTTTTAAATGCCCCAAAAATTTTAAATGAACTTTTTAGCTATATTCTAATATTTCCTCCTCATAAACATAGCTGAAGTTTTTCATTTCCACCTTGTGACATCACTAGGTGGTAATTCAAGTGCTCTCATGTGCCATTACCTTGACCAGCCTCATTCAGATCATTCACCTCATATATTGCCTCCACTAAGACGCAATTTGAAGTTAGCAGCTATTGTTTGTCGCCTCGTTTGACCTGCTTCACATATCTTCCAGTGCTCTGCTGTTGCGCTGCAGATGATTGAAGATATCGGCTTTACTCCTCATCAGTGTGATTAAACTTGAGACTAAATGCAGTCGGATGTATACGGCGTGATTATGGGCTTCCTCGCAGTGATGTAGTTTACAGCTGGGTCCGCTACAACGCTCCAAACAGGCTACTCGCTGTGAGGCTAATTAAACTGCTCCACAGGCTAACGCTGCTTCTGTCCTGTTAGCGCAATGCAAGAAATTAACAAGTCTGTAATGGGAGACTTGTTGTGATACAATGTACAGACACTAGGAGACTTTAAAGTAGACAAGTTGTATTAAAGTGTGACTAAATGCCTAAACTCATCCAGCACATTTCAAATAGAGATGGTAAACTGGGTAGTATCTAGAGGACTAAAGAGGGAGGGACAGGGTCTGGAGGTATAAGGACCCCATATAAGGACAACACCTGGCTGTAATCAGAGCAGTCCTGTGTGATGTTACGTAGTACTTGAAATTGTTGCCATTGGAGGCGCAGCTCTCATTTTCACTGTTTTTGACCTTAAAGCTGCAAATGTACCTGCAAATTTATACACTAAAATTGCCAGAAAGGACTAGAATCGTCAATAAGGCTATTAGAACACCAAATCTGGACTTTAGCAGCAAGTGTTTACTTCCACTTTAAATTGAGAACTGACTTTTATCAACTTAATCAAATTCAATCAAATTCAAAATCATTGTTAAATTATTAATGGATTCAATTTCTAAAATGTTGCAATTGAAAATTCAGTTATTACCTCCAGTTCAGAATTGTATGTGCCACGCAAAAACCTGAAACAAAGACATTACCAAAATATATATTTTTTATTTTTCACAGTGGAAGGACTGGTTTTAAGTAATAGTGATTTCTATTTTTCCATAATCAAGTAGCCTTAGTAAGTTATCCTGCTTAAAAAGTTTTACAGTTTTACAAGTTCACGACCTTTTCTGGGCTCATTCTTAAAATACTCTACCTCCTATAGTGTAGATAAAATGAACTTGGCTATAGGTTAGATTGACAAAAATAAAGATTTTTAGAGTTTTATAATTCTTCCTATAGCAATAATCAGATGATATTTTAGCAGTCCATCTGTAATTTGCTCAGATGTGGCTGTAAATGTTGCGGTGGACGTAATGCTCAAACAAGGGATTAATAAATAAATCACAAAACTGCACAAATGTCACCTTATGCTAATGTTAACTCCAAAGTATTACCAGCAAAGGATTTCTGACGCTAATCCAAGCATTCACTTTTATGGAGCTATGGAGTTATGGAGCTATTTAATCTATACATATACATTATTCTATTAATAAAACAGTACATATGGATTGTAGAAGCTGCACTAATATGTCTCCTTTAATGCGTCCCTCCTTGTATGTTTTCCTCTGGCGCAGTATTGAACGCTGTGGATATGCCCTGTGTTTGACTGCCCCCACAGGACACTAGCTCCTCCATCCGTGCATGTACCTCCCACTTCAGTGTCAGGACAGGCCAGGCTATGTCAGGACAGAACCACCACAGGGAAACCAGGGCGAGTTTTTTGCTCTGTAATCTGAGGAGGTCCCAGGGTCAAATAGGGGGCAGGGGCCAGTGTTCTTCTATGAGAGATTTTTAGCTCAGTTTTTAAATGGAAAATATAAAAGGTTTTGGTTTGACTTGTGTCTTTAGTACTTTAGAAATGGCATGAAAGACTTTAAACTCTAGAAATTATTATTTTATTAACCATAAACCTGGTCAAAACCTCTGCATTATTATAAAAACATGTTATTATAATATTCTTATCTTATAGGATTATAATGGGTCAAATAAACTTTCATATAATCTACCTTAGGTTTGAATCAATGGACTTAACTAATGTGTTAAGCCTAGTTGTCCACTGCACAAGCCATCTTATAAGACTGTTGCAAAAGACAAAGTTTAAATCTGTCAACTGGACAAATTGATGTAAGAGTGAAGACGTTTCGCTGCTCATCCAAGCCGCTTCTTCAGTTCTGGTCAGATTGCTGGTGAACACTGCCTTATATCTATCTGAAGGGAGGGCTAACCACACTGGAACTATAAAAATCTATTATCTCCAATTTCAGCTGAAACTAACCTATTCGGTGACCCTGCGAGTGTTCTCATTGTTCTGGGTCTGAGGATGGAGTTATAGATGGGGGAGAGATGATGTCTCAGGCCCCCATTCCTGTTTAAGGAGGAATTGTCTTTCCTAACAAAAATAGCTTCTTTAACTCTTCTCTCAAATCATTTATTTTCTCTGGCTTAGATCTGTACCTCACTGTCTTCAAAGGAGTGGTTAGTGGCTTTAAGATGGAGATGTACAGCAGACTGGGGTCCAGAGGAGCTCTCACGGCAGTGTTAGGACATCCTCTTATAAGACTATTGTCACACTACACAATGTGAGGAATTTAAATTGTACAACAGCACAACGGCACGCTCTGTGATGGTGCACACGATCAGCTGTATTTCCGCGTTTGTAAAAGTTGTAAATGAAATGGAAAAGTGAAGAGATGGTCCTGTTCGTGGCCAAGCCCTTCTACTGTTACTGAGGTGCTGTTGGTCTGTTGGTGTTTACTGTTGGTCACACGTTTGACAGAGATTGATCGCAGACGCAGTGAGAGGAGGGCTGTGGCCGAGATTCAAAAATGAGACACGGTTGATATCAGTCGCAGCTCCTCCCTTCAGACAGATATGAGGCGGTGATTTACCAGTAACATGGTAGAACTGAAGAAGCCTCTTGGATGAATGGCCAAACGCATCTTGTTGACCTAATTACATTTTCTTTTGTGATGAAACCTACCTGGGCAATTGAAGGATTACACAGACACAACAATGTATTTGAATCAATTTGAATCAATCCAGGGCATCTGGCATATAAATCTGACCAGTGAGTGTTATGCCTGGTTGGCTCTTCCTCGTTACAGTCTCTGATAAACCCCTTTGCTTTGTTGTTGCAGAATTCTAACACGAGCAGCCTGAACCACATCGTGACTGGACTGAAGCCGAATACTCTGTACGAGTTCTCTGTCATGGTGACCAAAGGCCGCCGCATGAGCACGTGGAGCATGACCGCGCAGGGGACCACCTTTGAGACCAGTATGAGCAACACAACACTATACTAACTGTAGTCTGTGATATGTGTGAAGAGCCATATACTGACCTGCTTTGTGACGTATCAGTCCCCAGCTCCTCCCCTAAAGACGTGACTGTGGTGAGCAAAGAGAACAAGCCCAGGACCATCATCGTGAACTGGCAGCCTCCATCTGAGGCCAACGGCAAGATCACAGGTGAGTATCTGGTTTTAGAGGACTAGGTATCTGCAAATCTGTTTATATAAACTTTTTAAAGCGTGGAAATAAGGCTGTAAAATGAACTGAAATTTATTCAAGATTACGATTCAGTAATTTCTAATGGTCAGAGATCATCTTATATTATTTTAATGGAGAGGTCTCCAGCCAATCCTCAGTCAGTAAAGGCATGTGGTCTGGAGCAGAGTTCAGACTTTGGAGGAAAAAATTTAACTTTTTTGTGTTGGTACAGATTAAATGGTCAGTAAATACATATTGAAAGTCACATTTGTTTGTTTTTTTATGAGGAAAAAATACAATTGAATCAAAAATTGTGATTGGTTAACACAAGTATATCATTCAGCCCTATTGTGAAATGTTAAGTACTACACTGCCATATTTAATGTCTGTGTGAGCAAAATTACATTTTAGGCAGTAGCTGAATGACTGGCACGCACAACTCTCAGTAAGAGGGTCCTGGATTTGATTACAAGCTGCGGTCTTACTGTATAGAGTTTACATGTTCTCCCCTTGTTCGGATGAGGTTTTGAGGATACTCCTTTCCTCAAGCCTAAATCATGCACAGTAGGCTAATCCACCAGGTAGGTGGATTAGCCTGGATTAGGAGGTGGATCCCCCCACTTCCACTAAGGTCAAAAATGGGTCAGATTTAACCGTTATAGTTTTTTGAAGTCAGAATTTCCCATATCAATCTTTAAGCTTGGACTACACACGTAAACCCTGCTAAACTGGGCAGTACCTGGAGGAGTAAAGAGGAGCGTGAGGGAGAGAGGGGCGAGGCCTGGAGGTACATGGAACAGTCTGATTGGTCTGACATTTCAAAACTCACCCCTGTAGCTATGTGTTTGTGTCAGAAACACTCGGCTGTAATCGGAGCAGTCCTGTGTGATGCCACCAACTATACTGGATATTGTAGTGGAGGCAGGGCACACATTTTTATACATTTTATACTTGGCATTAAACATTAGGAACAGTAGATAATGCTATTAAAACACCATATATACAGTTTAGTAGCAAAAACAGTTTATTTAATCTTCAGTTCCACTTAAGAAAAAAGTTGATGAAGCTACAATTATAACACGATTCATTTAAGAATCAAACTTGTGCCTAAATATGAAAAATTGTCTTTACCCCTGTCCAATAGTGGAGGGTAACAGAGTAAGAGTAGTAAAGTACATAAGTTTTCGACTTCAAGCTTTGGATTTCAGCAAACACAAATAAATACACAAAATTCATAAGAAAAATTAAGAAATTGATTCGTATTGCTACTGTTGACCAAAATATGTGTCATTTTTTAATCAATATCACTACATTTACAAACAACAAATTAACAACAGTTATGAGAAATACTTTTACTTTTTACCGTTGAAGTACATATTTAAGCAGGTACTTAAATACTTTTACTTAAGTAGATTTTTTTATGTGATACCTTTACTTTTACTTCAGTGACTTATTTCCTCTGTGTCTGTACTTTTACTTAAGTACAGACACAGAGCTAATTGAGTACTTCATCCACCACTGCCCCTGTCCCCCGCAGGTTACATCATCTACTACAGCACAGACGTGAACGCGGAGGTGCACGACTGGGTGATCGAGCCAGTGGTGGGAAACCGGCTCACCCACCAGATCCAGGAGCTCACCCTCGACACCACCTACTACTTCAAGATCCAGGCACGCAACTCCAAAGGGATGGGCCCCATGTCGGAAGCCGTGCACTTCAGGACTCCCAAATGTATGTCCACTACCCCTGCCTATGCTCAACACAACAAAACAGAACAAAAATATGAGGTTTTTGTAATATATGAACTGACTGAATTTGCATTAAAAATACTCAACTATACAAATATCCACAAAAGTTGAAATTGACTTTGGTTAATTAGGTTGTTTGAGGTGGTTTTGCCTGGATTAGGTTTACTCAAAACGACTCATATAAAGATAATTATTCTAAAGTAATTTTAACTTATGTAGAAATGTATTTTTGTACCTACTCTGATGGCAAGCTGCATGTGAGAGCAGTTCAGTATACAGCTAAATATTAGTACAAAATACATTATAATAATATCATAAAAACAGGTGTATTGACTACAAATTAAAGTGATAAATATCCCATTGTCTCTCAGACCCTTTTCCTGTTAGAAGTGACTTTGTCCTGTGTGCGCAAGCTGCAGGCTTAAAAACGTCGAATACTTTATAGCACTGAATCGTATAACTTGTCATCAGCAAGTGAAGATTTAGGCTTTGAGTCAGTTATCATTATATAGACAATTAATTCTTACATTTTTATTTTGTGGATGACTTGACTTGAAAATCTCATAACGAGGTCGCTTCTCAGCAAACCGAGTCAAGGACACCTGATTCTGCTCCTCCCGGGCCTGCTCCTCGCTTTTTAATAAAGGCTATATGGAAATTTGGGACTTATTTGTACAAGTGAGCAATGTCAGGTTTAATTATATTATTCATAGTGTAATTTTAAAAGCAAGATCAAGCAAGCGTTGTTCCATAATTTAGACCTCCAAAAATAAGTAATTTTGGGTTTAGTGGAGCAGCAAACCTTTTGCAAGAGGATGTCATTTGTAACATTCAACCTTGGCCACGTGCCAAATATATTGTTATAAATGTATCTATGGCAGCATTTTGAGGACTTTTCAACATTCAAAAGATAATATTTTGTTAAATCGTTAATTGCCAAGGCAACAGTCCTAATTTTTCATCATTTTGAAACCCCTGGATTAATTAGTCAAAATAAAGATGTATTAAGGATTTTCATAAGGATAATCAAATACAGAATGATAATAATAGTGAGGAAATTACATAGTACTGACTTAGTAGCTGCATACTATTGGAGTGACTTTCTGCTTGTAGATTTGCCTGTATCCTCCTCACATGTTATGGTGGTAGTTCCTTTCCTTGCTCCTAGCTTGTCTCCTATCTCCTCTTTGCTGCACTGTTTGGCTAACCGGTGTTGTGATTTTTATTGTCTCTCCTGCTGCGTTCTCATTGGCCCTTTCAGCCGAGTCCACTGACAAAATGGCCAATGACCAAGGTAAAAATCTGCTTCCCTCCTCAGTCTTCACGCCTGCCAATCTCTGCATTTCCATCCTCTGCTGAAGTTGTTGAAATTCCACTAATAACTGCATTAGAAATATGGTCTGATCATTGCAAATCCACAAAATCACTAACCCATTAATATGTTTTGATATAATACTTTTTCATAGTAATTTAAATTAATTTCAACTTTCCACCAGCTTTGAACCCACCGGTCAAGTCAGGACCAGGAGGCGGTTTGATCTACCCAGATTCTACGTTAGGTAAGATCATCATGTTATTTTTCTAGGATCTTAAATCTGATAATTCGTCATAAAATGCAGAGTTTGAAGGTCCTATATTACACAAAATTGACTCTTGTGAGCTTTAAGCCATGTTACCTCATCAAACATACCTGAAGTTGTGTTTTATTTCATTCATACATGTTTGAGTAACCCTTAATTATAAGTCTGGCTACATCTCCAAGGCTAAAAATGCCCCGTTCCACCTTGTGATGTCATGAAGTGGTAGATTTCAGGTTAAGAGCTACCTTTTACCTTTAGTTCAGTAGATATTGGTAAGTCATCCAAATGACTCTAGTTAACATGTATGGAGTTAAAAAACACAGTGGCACACTTCCTGTACAACCACATGACATCACAAGGTGGAATAGAGTGTTTTCTGTTTGAGAGAAGAACTCAAGTCTAAATAATCAGGATGTGTGTGTTAAACATGTGTCAAAGAAACGAAACATAACTCCAGGTACGTTTTTGATGAAGAAGTAACTTTAGATCAGAAAATAGCGTTATATGGGCCTCTTTAAAATTAAGGTGGAAAACAGGAAGAATTTTACATAGGTTTTGTAATGGTAGAATTTGATGTTAAAATGCTGTTTAAAATGTTGTAGTTTTTGGGTAATATCTCTAGAATTACTGGACCTTGTATCTTCTGAGCAAAAAATTGGCGTGAATGAGGTCCTAGTTTATAAAGTCAGAAGATTAATATTGCTTGTGGATTTAAAAAAAAAAAAAATTTATTTCTTTGAAGAATAGTGCCTTACCCAAAGAGGAGCCCTTGCCCTTTGTTTAAAATGTAAACATGAAATTGAAAGCTCCTGTCTGATTGGCCGTGTGTCTGTGTGATGCAGGAGTCCCCAGTAATGAGAACCATTTGCTGGTCATCGTCATCATCTCTGTGGGAGCCTTCACCATCATCGTGGTCATCGTCGGAGCCTTTCTGTGCACACGCCGCACCTCCTCGCACCACAAAAAGTAACACTAAAAACACACACTCAGCTCCTTGTACCACAAACATAAACTGTTCATAAGGCAGCAACATCCTGCTTCAGTGTGTGACAAATCGTGGCATTTCTACCAATGATAAGTTAAATGTTAATAACTGTTCATAACATGTGGGAGACCAAATGTAATATTGAGATGATTCAATTTGTCAACTCAAACTAGACTAAAAATCCTATGACTAAATCTTGTGACACATCTTCACAGAAAACGCGCTGCCTCCAAGTCGTCCAACGGTTCTCACAAGTACAAGGGAAACTCCAAGGACCTGAAGCCCCCAGACCTGTGGATCCACCATGAGCGGCTGGAGCTCAAGCCCATGGACAAGTCCCCAGAGCCCAACCCTGTGATGACAGAGACCCCCATACCCCGCTCCTCCCAGGACATCACTCCTGCAGACAGCGGCCTGGAGAGCAGCCACCTGCAGCAGAGACGCAACTCCTACAGAGGTACAGGGGCGAATCAGGAGCGCTGTGTTCAGCATGATGGGCAACACATGTACAGAGCGAAAGATGGGATCTTTCCATTCAGTATGATAGGAGACACAGGGCCCACATTAGTGATATAACAATAACGAGGTAATACTGTGATACACAATATATACAAGATAGATATAAATCCAATAAAAGTTAATATTGTCTTAGTTTTATATTCATTAACTTTTGTTCTTTTCAAGGACAATATATTTAGGAGATGTAATTACCTTCTTGATAGCTGCTAGCTGTGAACTTCATTAAATTAAACTCGTATATTATTAACTTTGTAGAACCACGACAGAAGTAATCTTTTAATCAAACTGTTGTTTTAATAGCCGAAAAATACTTAAACTGTACTAGAAAAACACTTTTTCTTTCTCTAAACTTCACCAAAGTGATCACAGTGCTTAGAGATCTCAGTATTTCACCTCCTAGAGTTCAGTGCACCCCACAGAGGACTTCAGAGCAATGCACTTCAAAGTCTGTCCCACACACACCTGCATGATCGGTCCAACAAGTGTGGAGGAGAGCAGGAGGAGAGCGAGAGCGCACCAGAGGCAATTTGTGCAGAGGCAGGTGGTCTAAAGTGTGTAAGGAGCGCTCCAACCCAGCATCCCAAAAAACATGCACTGTACTCCAGCTACACACTCCTGATCAAGACCTGACGGGTCGCCCTAACACCTTTAAAGAATAGGTCAAATAGAGAGAACGTAAACTACAAGTCAACAATTTGGACACACACATCATTTATTTTTCATTTCAGATTCTCACTGAAGGTGTCAAAACATATGAACACACGTGGAATTTAGTAAACTCAAAATAAACTCATACTAACTCCAAAGTTGTGAAGAGTTTTAAAAATTGCCACCTTTTGCTTTGATCACTGGTTTGTAGTTTTGCAACTTCTTGACCTTGACCAGGCAGACCTGTGAAGTCAAAACCATTTCAAGAGACTTCATCATCAGAATCAGAGAGAATCAGAATGTGCTTTGTTGCCTTTGTCAGTGAACAAAATTCACAAAGTTGGGAAAAAAACAGCTTCGGCGTTATGGTGCAACATAAAACAAAGAATGATACGATAAACTATAATAAAATAAGAGCATGCATTAAGGTAAAAAATAGACTTTGATATACGATATACGTTTGCAGCACTGTCACCAAAGCAAAGGGTGGCTACTTTGAGAATTTTAATATAAAATGTGAATAAAATGTATAGAGTTTGCTACATAATTCCATATATCTTGTACCATATCCTTGATGTCTTCTGTATGTGTCTAAAATGTACTAAGTAGTAAACATAAAGAAACATTAAATGAGAAGGTGTGTCCAAACTTTTGACTGGTAGTGTAGTTTCCAAAGCACATTAAACACGATAACATAAAGTTTATCAGTTTGCTGTTTTGTGTTTAAGTGGTGTCTTGTGCCATGCTTCTCATTGTCACCATTACAAGCCCTCCACACCTCCACATCGCACTGCCAAAAGATAACATTTTTAATCCAGAATATAACTCCTTATTTTACATAGTTTTGTGAAGTCCAACAATTAATTTTAGAACTTAAACTGACCATACGTTTTAGGGCACGAGTCAGAGGATGGCATGTCCACACTAGGAGGCCGCCGTGGGATGAGGCCTAAAATGATGATGCCATTCGATGCCCAGCCGCCCCAGCGTAAGTGTGTTTTAGTGTTGTCACGGTAGCAAAATTCTAATTCGATTTTGAGGAATAGACTCGATACTCAATACCGATTTTAATACCACAATAATAAAAAACAGCCTTTATTTGGACAGTAGAATGTGATTTTCAACATTGACGTATAGTACTTTCTTGTATATTACCATGTGGCCTTATATCTGTGTAATCCCTCAGTCGTCCAGGTAGTTTCCATAGTGATTCATGGCTATGCGGTCTTATATTTGTTCTGATACAGCTCAAGATCATTCAAGAAAGGTTCATTTTAGTCCTTTGTAGGGTAGATACTTGCTCAAATTAGTATAGTTTAGTTTTTATACTAGTTTTAGTATCGATTAGTGTTAGATTTTCGATACTTTTGACAACCCTGGTGTGTTTAGACGGAGGGGAGAGATAGAGGAGAGGAGAGGGTGGTCCATGTCCTCAGATAGCTCTTATAAGTTTAGACCAGCGAGAGCAAAGTGCAGCACAAATCATCCGTGTCCATGCCATGCTTTTAAGCCCTGTTGGGTCTGCATTGTTATTATCTGCAGAGAGAGAGAGAGGGGACACTCAAGGATCTATTGCACCAGAATAATGAGGATAAAATATAAAAGCTCTCAAAGACTGTGTAGGATGGTAAATAACATCTGGACCAATATAAGTTTTGTGGAGAAACCGGTATAAAGCGCTAAGGTGACATGATCTGTTCAGGCAAAAAGCTGAGGTGTGAGTCAAAGATGCAGATTAGATTGTAGTCACGAGAAATTTAAGCAAATTGGTCTTGGCAAGTTAAAATTACTTGAACGTTTTATCTTATTATGAGTAGATTTGATTTATTAAGTAATTATCCACAAGATGCCTTTTCTTCAAATTTATTTCCTTATCCGATTTTAATTGACAAATCTACTCTATTCAAATCAATATAAAAATGCTTATTTCAAGTTGCACTATGTAACTTTTCTTGTGGAGGGTGCTTGTCTCCATGGAGATGCAATTGCTTTGATTGATTTTAACGCCGTATAGCAGTGCTTCTCTATTTTGTATTTATTTCATTACAACTGCTTTTATTACTCAAAAATCTCTTAAGAAACAGGCATTTTTACTGTGGGCGAGCTTGCCTCTCCACAGATCTGATCCATAGCTTGGTAAGTTTAATGCCATGCCATAGATAAGTTTAATGCTATACTTTTTAATCGTCTAAGGAAAGCATTGTGCACCTTTAAATTGGAACAAAAACCGAGATTAATTTTGTTTTGATGTTTTTTAACAATAGAAACAATGAAAGATTAAGCCTCTATCCCCCATATGAAATATTTGACACTGATATAATGTGAACATAACATAATTATCTTATACTAAAACTTAAAGAGGGGGTATTATTTTCTAAATATAGAAAATCATGATACCAAAAGATCAACTACGACTTCACAAACCTGATGAGATGTGCATTAGTTTCATTAGAAAGTCTGAGCATCAAAAAACAAACTTATAAAACATGTTGTTTTGACAAATATAGCATTTTCAAAAAAAATAAGACATCTTAACATGTTATGTGTTAGCAGTTAATACACCATAGATTTTTAACAATATCTAATAATAATTATATACAGAAATATTAAGCACTCGTCCCCCTTATGAAATATTTAACATCGATAGGATATGAATGAAACGTAATTGGCTTATACTAAAACTTAATTAATAAATAAAAATGACTGTAAACACATTTGAATACCAGTGTGCATGCTCCAGTTGTCCTCGCCCTCCTGCTGTGTGTGCTCATTGTGTTTGTCCATGTCATGTCCATGTGCAGCGGTCATTAGTGCCCATCCCATCCACTCTCTGGACTCCCATCAGCACCACTATCACATGGGCAGCCTGGCATCACCCACCCGCACCTACCTGTACCACCACCAGGCCAGCGGCGGGCGCCCTCACTGTGCCACCCCCAGTTCCCATCTAGACAGGGTGGAGTCTGCAGGTGAGACGCTGCCGCCCTCTGCTGGACACATCTCATCACTTCATCTCATGCTTTCTCCTCTGTTTTATCATCATGGGGTTTAGTCCATACACCTTCACTAGAATCATTTAGATAATTTCAGCCCTGGACTTGCCTATATCTGCTGAACAAAAGGTAAAAGGTGAGCTGAGACATCTTGTGGAGTGGAGAAGCAATGAAAAATATATATCTACACGTGTTTTTTTTCCCCACAAGATGTTCCTTTTTTTCACGCTTTGTTCCACTTAAACAGAGGTGCTGTCCCACATTTGGTTGATTTCCATCTGGGCACACTAGTCCCAATGGAAATTGCTTAGAATATTCTACCGTATGTCGTGCATTTTATTAATTACAGGTGTCTTTTATTGCTAAGAAATCACTAAAAACATGTATTCTACGCTGAGCTGGGTTGCGTCTCCACAGATCTGACCTGTAACTTGGCCTATTGGCGTCACCTGCTTTTCTCCATGAAGACAGAATAAGTTAAATGTTGTGTTGTGAAACATTCCAGGCAGTTGGTGGTTTTCAGATTCTTATACTGTGGCATGAAGTATTCACAAATGTTGAACCTGGTCATTTCTGTTATTCCTGTGTAAATTAGATATATTTGCAGTTCAGGTAACAGGACATCTGCTGCTTTTTTCTACGCACCATTCCCTCACCTTCCCTCTCCCTCTCTCTCTCCTACCACAGAGTCCGTGAGGAACACCCCATGCTCGGAGCCTCCTCCCCCTGCCTCCTCTCAGCTCTCCTGCCCCTCGGAGATCATGGTGGATCCAGAGGGCAGTTACCACGGCTCCAGTACCACGGAGGAGGAGGGCAGTTACAGCAGCAGCCTACCCCCACTGCGCCCCGTCCACCCTCACGCCCTTGCACACCCGCTTAAGAGCTTCGCTGTGCCCGCCCTGCCCCCCGGAGCCCACCCCGCCTACGAGAACCCCGCACTGCCCAGTACACCCCTGCTCGCTCAGAGTGGTATGGAAAACTGCACAATGCTATACTGTATGTCCCAGTCTTTATGTCAAACTATTACGGCTTATATCTATGTCCTTAGCTATTTCTACTTCTAGTTAAAGGGCCCATATTACGCTATTTTCTGATCTATGTTATAACGTTGTTTCTTCATCATTGTCTCGTCCCTGGAGTTATGTTTTGTTTCATTCACACATTTTTAACACACAAACTCTGAATATTTAGGCTGAGTTCTCTCAAACAGAAAAAAACAATCACTGTTCCACCTTGTGATGTCATGTGGTAAAACGCTTCAGTGTGTTTTTAAACTCCATACACCTTCACTAGACTCATTTGGATAATTTTAGCCCTGGAATTTTGAGCTTTGGAGATGTAGACAGACTGAAGAATTACCGTATTTTCCGCTGCAGCTTATGGTGCAGTGCGGCTTATAGATTTTTTTTTCGTGGCGCCAAAAACATTTTGCCCAGCAACAATAGGTATAAAAGTGAAAAGAGGGGATGTTGCTCTTACCTGTCTGTCACCCGCTGTCAGTGACTCATTTCTTACAGTGATAAGAAGACAGTGGTCTGGTTTATCGCGGGGGTTAGTAAAAACGAAATCTGTTAAGTAGAAAACGTAATTTTTTTTACAATTATTCTATATGTTTTGCGGCTGCAGGTGTATTTGTCAGTTGCTCTGTCCCCACCTCTTAGTCTTGGCGCCGCTGTAATGTCTCGTAATGTTCTTTTTCCTGCAGTCACTGATCCACAAACTAAAGCAGACTCCATCCGCATGGTTACAGCCCTTTTTGCTCCTTGTTAAAACTTATTCTGCTGTCGTCCTTAAGTCTCTTTTCCTCCTTCTTTATGTTGTTTCACATGTAAAGTCTCTCGTTGATGCGCGTCTGAGGCGTTTGTCCTCAAATATAAAGGCGTCGAACGCGAAAGTTTTAGAATCACTCTGCAGCATCGCAATATTTTGGTAAATTTGGCTGAACGCATTCTGTTCTTTACAGGAGACACGGCACCTCCTTTAGCCAATCAGGATCAATCAGAACATGCACCTGCATACACTGTAAAAAAAAAAGCATGCAAAACTGCACTAGTGGTCCCTCGCAAATGAACGTTTTTGAGCTAATTTTTCATATTACTATGTGGGATACCTGCGGCTTAAAATCCGACGCGGCTTGTACAATTTTTTTTTCTTCTAAAATTAAAGCATGCGGCTTTTAATCAGGTGCGCTCTGTAGTCCGGAAAATACGGTACTCAAACACTTGTCAATGAAGCAAAACACTCCTGGTATGTTTTTGATGATGACAACATTATAACATGGCTTAAAGCTCACAAGAGTGAATCTTGTGTAATATAGGACCTTTAAATAATTCTAATATTTTTCCACTGTCCACTTTTTCCTCCTTTAAAAATATACCAAATCATTTGTTTTACAAACACTGGAAGAGGCTATACTTTTGCAATTGGGATTTTGTAATTGACTCTGTAATTTATGTTGCATTTATTTGATCGATTAGTTGACCAAAACTACACTCACAAGACTACATCTGCATGGGAGTTCATGCAAAAACTACTATATATGCAGAAAAAAGTACTAGTAAACCATTTATTTATATTAAGACAGAGTTCAATCATTTACATAGAAATACCAGATCTTCAGCTAACTCACTCACTCACTTCTCCTTTCGGCTGTTGTCCCATAAATAAATCCTCATGATCTAAATACAATGATTAGTCCGCTAATACAAATTTTGATTGACTAAAGGTCAAGGCACACCAGAGCACGGCGCACTGCGGCAAGCCATTTGGCGTGTGTCAAATCCATGCGTCAGCACACACTAAACGCCGCTCGTCAAGGCCCTTAAAAAGGCTTCAACAGAACTCTTGCAGTGTTGTAAATTAGCATTTTATGTGCAGATTACTTGTGTAATGAGAGGCACAGTGAAAGGCTGTGAGAGGAGAACAAAGGTAAGGTTATATTGAGTTTAGCGAGAGACAAGAGTTTCCCCGCGTGGAGAGAAGCAGGAGTGTAGCCAGTGCTCTGCTGAGTTGAACACCTCTCCTACAGCTCTCGTGCCTCTCCTTAAAGTTTACAGTGCTCCTTTTGTCCGTCACAGAGCAGAGACATGTCTGCACTCACCGCAGAAGTGCAAAAAGCATGTGTTTTCAGATGCGGCCAAGCATCCCAATTCAACAAACTCCAATCGAGATGCCGGGTTGAGCGCCACAGCATGCAGGCGCACACCCGGTGTGTGTACACTCATAAATAATAAATTAGTAATAATAATTAATAATGGAGGCGGCAGTTTTGCTGCATATCAAAGCGCCTTGATGCACTGGCCTTAAGACTCCATCAACCGATAAAAGTCTACAGCCCTAGTTTAATGTTACATTTTGTCAAAGTGAGTTATATTTGTATGGGATGCCCTGTCTGATTTCACTGCCAAACACCTAACCACAGTACATATACACTAACTAACCTTGACGTGTTAAACAGTTGGTATATCTAATAACTTGTACATTTATGCTAAAACTTTGCATGTCTCCCCCAGGTCCCCCCTCCCACCCACACGTGGTGAAGACGGCCTCCATCGGGACTCTGGGCAGGACGCGGACTCCCATGATCGTCAATGTCCCCAACGCTCCGCCAGACGTCCCCGAGACCAGCAAGATGCTGGAGGACGTGGACAGTGTGAGTAACTCTCCCAGCCACGCCTACAGCCACGTCCTGCTCAACATCGATGTCCTTCTCTAGTCTCACCATCTGTATTTAGTTTGTCCAATCCACTCTGAGATCTCATTGGGCACTTTGTAACTGGACTGTTTCATCTGGACACTGTTTTTAATGACTCTTTCTCTTCTTTTTTTCTCCTTTTTCTGTCCATTTATGTTGCATTTTTGGCTAACATATGTTGTTATTTATTAATCCATAATTGGTCGTAATAATAACTCAAACCTGGAATGCTTTATTTTTTAATCCTGATTATTTTTGGATGGTTACTTACATCTGCTGCTTGTTTTTTTTTTAATCACTTCAGTTTCTTTGACCCATCCTCACCTCACTCATACGGTAAGGGGCTGTTACTGCTGCTAAACTATTTATGGATTGACATTGACATTAATATGACGGCTTTGTCATAGCATTGCAATAGCACACTTGACTGTCAGGTTTAAGTTTAGTATTGTAAAGTTCGTTTTGGTTGAGTGCAGTGAACATTTAACACAGGGCCAAATCATATATAGAATGTGGTTTTGAGCACAAATGAATAAACTACTATCTTTTCTCCAATGGTGTTTAGCTCAGGTATTGCCACTGTTTTCTATGGTAGCCAGAACTTAAGTTTCAGGCTAGCATGACCATAGGCTCTAGGGAGGTCTAAGAGTTTTATGCCTCAGTAATTTCTTGCACTCTTTTTGTGAATGTGCAGACTGAACTGGGAATAAGGCTAGGCTAATTCAGGACTTTAGCCAGACTGAACCAGGTCTTTGCCAGGGCAAAATAAAGACTGCCACAAACTGTCTGAACTATGAGGAAGTAATGGATTTAAGCAGGTCTTAAACAGGACAAAACCAAGTCTAAACTAGGATTAAACGAAGCCTACATAGGACTTAACCAGGACTAAACCAGAACTTGATCAGGACTACACCAGAACTTAACTAGGCAAACTTAGGTCAAAAGTAGGTGTCAAGCAGGTATAAATCAGGTATAAATCGGGTCTAACCCCAGACTAAACCAGAACTAAATCAGGACTACACCAAGGATAACCCCAGGTTTAAAGAAGGACTAAACCGGGACTAAACCAAGACTAAACCAGCACTAAACCAGGACTAAACCAGGACTAAACCAGGACTAAATCAGGACTAAATCAGGACTAAATCAGGACTAAATCAGGACTAAATCAGGACTAAATCAGGACTAAATCAGGACTAAATCAGGACTAAATCAGGACTAAAACAGGGCTAAAACAGGTTTGAACTGTAATTTCACCACGGCTAAGTCAGGACTAAACCAGGAATAAACCAGGGTTAAACCATAACTAAACCATTGCTTAATTAAATCAGGACTAAACCAGAACTAACCCAGAACCATGGTAACATGAGATTTCTTGAATCTGCACAAATGGCACATAAAACACACTTTTCCTTTTGCTACAGTAACAGCCCCATACCATCTCCCCTCCCTCTTAAACCTGCCTGACTGACCTCTGCTTGCTCTCCCTCTCTCCTCCTTTCTCTCCCCCTCTCTCCTCTCCTCTTCTCTTCCTCCTCTCCAGGTCCTGGCCTCCCTGCCGCCTTGCCCCTCCCCCGCCTCGCGCAGTAACGCCCCTCCCCCTCATGTGCCTCTCCCGCAGAGCTACGAACCGGACGAGCTGACCGAAGAGATGGCCCACCTGGAGGGTCTGATGAAGGACCTCAACGCCATCACCACAGCACCCTAGGGACCCCCCTCCCATCAACCCATCTACCCATCCAGCACCCATACCTGTACCCCCCATTCCCTTTCTCCCCCTCCCGAACAAACAACAATCTATGCCATTCACACATCCATTCAGGACAACGAAAAAATTAAACTGCAAAACTGTGGACACAAAATGGCGTCTTGTGCCCGAAAAGCATTCACGGCCCCCAGCAAGAGACTTCTACTTTATTCTCCAAGTACCTTTCTCAGGACGGATGTTGCCAAGAGAGGGAAGGGAAAACAAAGCGATAATAATGGCGTTGATGTTGTCGTTGGAACTGAACTTTTGACATTGTTCGAGAAGATTGTGAACTTTATTTTTTTTGTTTTTTCTTCAGCAAAAATGGGACAAAACAGTTGGCGTAATGTTCGTTCGGCTTAGTGTTCCTTTGTGCCGGCTCCACAACAGTTCTCCTTTTCGATGTTTTTTACCAGTTATCGAGCCATGACTTTTAAAGAGCCTATATTACGCCATTTCTGATCTATGTTATAATGTTGTTTCCTCATCAAAAACAGATGTGGAGTTTTGTTTTGTTTCATTCACACGTTTCACACACAAACCCTGCATGTTTAGGCTGAGTTGTTTTCTCAGGCTCTGTTTCACCTTGTGATGTCATGTGGTAATACAGGAAGCGTCCCGGTGTGTTTTTAAATGCCATACACCTTCACTAGAATTATTTGGATGATTTCAACTATTACTATTCAACTAAACTAAAGATAAAAAGTAGTTGTTAACTCGAAAGCTACCACTACGTGACATCACAAGGTGGAGCAGAGCATTTTGAGCTTTGGAGCTGTAGACAGACTAATAATAAAGGATTACTCAAGCATGTTTGACTGTAACAAAACACAACACCGGTTATGTTTTTGATGAGGTAACAACATTATAACATGGTTTAAAGCTCACAATTTTGTGTAATATAGGACCTTTAATTCCTTTTCTATGTTATTGTATTATTTTTACATGCATATCCGTATAAACATGTACATATTTTTTTTATTTTTATTTTTTTGTCGTTCAAACTGCCTCATTCTTGTATCGTTTCCCATTGCTGTTATGTGTAAAGAGAGTGGGAACGCATCCAGAAGTTTACTCAAAATAGAATTGTACACAAAATGCTGGTATGAAAGTAAGAATGTTTTTAAAAATGTTTTTGTCAGATGATTTCTATGCTAGATCTATTATGAAAAGGGACGGACTATACAACAATATAAACTCAAATTGTTCTAAATTTAAAGATTAATTATATATGAAATTGAAATTGTGACGTTTTCAACCTTTTTTTTTTAACTAAAACTCCAAATTGGAATAAATTGAATGGAAATTAATGTTATAAATTTCGTAAAACTTTAGTAAAATATTTTCATAACTAAATCATTACTGTTCCTTTTTGTTAAGGGTTGCTATGGTGAATCAGTTGCGCCGGAAATTTCCATTTTTATGTCAGATGCCCTTCCAGTTACAACCAGCCATATTACTGTAACCGAAGAGGCCAATGTCGGTGAAGTCTAAAAACCCTGGGATACCAACAAAAAATGTAAGAACATACAAATCAGTTACCTTCTGGTTTCTGGGTGATCGCTTAACCCACTACACCACGGTTTGTTAAACTGTTATGACATATTTGAAAACATTCTTACTTTACTGCATTGTTTATCTGTTTAAAACTTGTACGCATTGCTGTACCCTCTGATGTATATTTTTATATGCTGTTCATTTTGACAATTGAATGCAAGAATCCTGAAAGAGGCCATCTCCTGGTTACCAAATAGAAAGTAAACGATTAGACATTTTAAATACGTTTTTAATGTTCTTTTACTTCATCAAAAACAAACTTATCCCGCTGTACTATGCTTACAAAAAGGGAAATTTGTCTGGGAGTTATAATTTATTTTTTGCCATATTACACTTTTCTTGATAACCAGGAAATGACATTGTTCTCATGTTGTTTTTTTGTATGACAGAATCTATAGGTTGCGCTCATGTGGTCGAATTTTTTTTAACATTTCAAATGGAGAACAATTGTATTTTTTTCTTATATCTTATCTTATATTTCTGAAAAGTCCCAGTTTGAATGTGTCCACAATTTCCAGATATCCATCTTGTGTTGTGGCTTAAAGTCCTATTTGACAACTGACATCAATGCCAATTTTTTATTAATATTTGATTGTATTTGTCATTTGTGCTGACTTAAAGATGCACCGTGTAACTGGTCTAGAAGGGGATCCACCACTTGCTTGTCTCCATGGATGTGTTATTGCTTTACCTGGAATGTTCCACAGTATGGCATTATACTTGTCTACCTTGCATTCATTCAATAACAGACGTTGTACTGCTGTAAAATCTTTGTAAACATGCATTGCGTCGAGAGAAGAGGTTTTATATGTCATCCTTGCATGTTTGAGTAATCTAGTGATCTCTCCTGGTCACTATTCGACCCCTCCTTACAGTTAGCCGTACGATTCTGTACAAAGTTAAAGGGCTAAATGTAGAAAAGCAGGATAAAAAAAAAACAGTACACTATAACTTCACAATCCTGATGCGATGTGCAGTACTTTCTTTAGGAGGACGCGCACTGATTGTGTTGTGATAGTGTTCTGAAGGGGGAGTGACTTAGCGCAGAGAGCAAAGGGGACGGGGCACTCCAAGCATCAAAAGCTAAACAGTAACTTATAAAACATGTTAATACATTGTTTTCAGCAAATATACAATTTTCAAAACTTAAAAAATGTAATCTTCTTCTTTTTTTAATGACATACTGGGTAACATTTCAGGCAAAGCAATAACATCTCCACGGAGGCAAGGTTTTACCGGGAAAAGTTACATAATGCAACTTTAAACTGTATTTTTTTAATAGTTTACCTCCAGTACAGTAGGATTCTCAGCTGCCCTGCATCCTTATTGAGCTTCTAAGGTGTTATAGGATCAAATGAACGCAACCTATTGGCAAATGTATTGAAAGCATAGATCCCCCCTCTCCTCGCTGTACGTTGCCCTGTTTAAATAATGTTGTGTTTATTGTAGAAGCCTTACCCACTGTCTCCAGATCACTCGGGCTGACCCTCACCCCACTCTCCCCTCCTCCTCATATCCGCTCAGCACCATCCCGAGTGCAGGTGCTCCTCTGGTTTCTACACTATACAGACTGGCACACGCTGGCCTTTTGAATGAACCGTCACCCAGATTTTCTACCTGGTGTTTTTTTGTATGAAGAATAAAGCTGTTCCACACATTTCGGATGTAAAAAGCAAACGGTGTCCATGCGAGAAATGGAAACGTTTTTCATTCTGGACGTCCCAAAGAGCATTGTCCTTCACAGTCCCGGCTGGTGCCTCCGGTCCATCTCCGTGAACGTGGGCAGACAGGACGGTGGACTCCACTCGGGCAAAATCCATCGAGTTGTAAACAGTTGAATCTGTATTGCACTTTTTCACACTTTTTGACGAGTACATTTCTTACATATGTTGTGTTTGAGGCTGTTGTGTATGGTAGTGTCTAGGTAAGCAGCGGGCAGCAGAGGGCAGCAGAGGGCATGGGGGAGTTCTGTTGTTGCTTGTTCTTGTACAGAGCTTTCTTTGCTTTCTGTAGAAACAAATCTGTGGCTTTTTAAAAAATGACAAAATGTTTAAGAAAAAATGATGTTTTTTATTGGTGCTCCTATACATTGTGTATACAAACTATTATGAATACTAACAAAGTAAACCGTGTCCCTGTCATCTGTTCTCACACCACAGTAACAGCAAGTTTTACATACTACAACTGCTACATTGTGTGAAATATCTCATAGGAAAACATATGCATAGTCTCGTAAAATGACACGCATAATTGTGATTCTGTTATGAATTAATACATCAAAATACTGTGTACTAGAGTTGTCAAAAGTATCAAAACCAGAGGTGAGCAGAGTAGACAAAAAAATTGGGAAAACTACCACTCAAGTAAGAGCAACTCAAAGAGCAAGTTTCATGATGTAACATCTGATTTACAATTTGAAGGACAAAATATAGAGTTAATCCAGTCAACAAAACCAAACATTCTTTGATAATTGTCAGAGAGTGAAACACATTTTTATGTTATTGTCTTATTTATCTTTATTTATACGAGGAGAGCCCAATGCGAGTGCTCAGACTTCTTTTCCTGGGTGCCCTGTTCAAATACAGAAAAATACAACAAAATAAGTACATAACTCCATTTAAAATATTAAAAACAGGTTGAGATGTGAGTATAAATATCTGACACCAGATTATTGAATTGAACCAAATGTTTTTTAAAGTAAATTGCACTACTTGACTTAGGGGTGTAACAATATTCAAATCTCACATCATACTTGATCTTTTAGAGGCAAACAAAGTTGTATGTATCTACTTAGTTTTTTATATTTTTTTTATTTCTTGACGAGACCTTAATGTGAAACATTACTGTCATATTTCAAAGAATTAAGATTTGAAAGTGCATAATAACAGTTACTTTGTCTGCACTGAAATGGAGCAAAGGATCATGGTCTATGTCGTTCCAAGTCAAGTCCCAAGGCATTGACCTTCAAGACCAAGTTGACTCCCAAGTCTGAGTCCATTTTATCAAGTCTCAAGTCATCAAAATAGTGACACAAGTCTGACTTGAGTTCAAGGCACGACTTGGAAGTCCTCTGCCATTTAGTGTATAAAGATTTGTACCTTGCACATTACTTAAATGGTGTTTTTTTTTTTTTTTTTTTTTTTTTTTTTTTCTTTTAATACAATCGTATACTTTTATTATTATTTTAAAAGCTGATTTTAAACTACTACTACTGCCTGGGTTCTGTGTGAAAGGTAATTTTGGAACCAATTACATGTAGCAATATCAAATCCGATATGCTTCAGATGCTTCAAGAGGACTTTATTATGTACTGAATCAAAAGCTTTGGTTAAATTAATGCCAGTGCTACATAATGTTGTTTGTCATCAAGGGCTGTGAAAATGCTTTTGGAATGTTTTCAAAAACTTTTCTGGTTGCAGTACTATACCCTTTTCTGAAACCTGATTGATGAGACTTAAAAATGAAACATTTATTTAAATAAATTGCAACTTGATCTGCAACTAACTTCAAAAAGTTTTATTTACATTTTTAGCTGTCCCACTTTTATGTAAAGGCAAAACTACAATTTTTTTTTTGTTTTTTTTTTTTTTTTTTTTTTGGACTTTTTAGGGTCTCTGGAGCGGAGGGCATTTAAGACCTCCATGTACGTTAAAGGTGAAACTGGACAAAATTTGTTATAGAATGATCTTGTGTTATGTCAACACTATAGACCATATGGTAATTAAAGTATTATTGAGCTGCAGAGGCTGCACTAGCACTATTGATCTTTGGTTGACAGGTGCAGGGGTTTAGTTAGTTACAATTCAGATCAGAGATAGTCCTTTTAGGTTTAAACCAACTGGATTGAAGCGCATTCTGCTTTCTGATTTGATAATCATCTTGAGAACCAAAACGCAAAATTATAAACAACTTGCCCATTGCTTTTATAATTAAGAATAAATCAGAATTACAATTACAGTTATTATCACTAAAAGCTATATTTGATTTTAACATGTTTACATATCACTATGCTTGTAAATGTATGAAGCAAACAAAAAAGCAGTGCGTGAGAGTGAAAAGTATGTATGTCAGAGGTGTGGTCCACGCTTTACTTGGCACTAAAGATAATAATTGGTAATGCAAAAAGAAATACAATGCAGCTAGACCAGTGTATTTATAGAGGTGTCTGTACATCCTTTCTCACCTTCACAGACAGATCACAAATGACTGACTTGTGCTCCAAGTCCTGTTTGTATCGGCTATCAGCCTTTGACCTCCAGCTTAGGGCGATGTTTAGTTTGAGCTGACCAACCGATGAAACAAAACACATAAAGCTTTATTTGAACATTGAAGATGACTCTGCACAGAAAGTGACTGCTCTTCTCTCTCTTACAGGTTTGTAGAGAAACAGGGCATGGATGTCCAATCATCATTGCCATACATATTATTTTTCCACCTGTCAATAGTAGTGAGCTAATGTCATACATCCCCTGGGGACCCATCTCCAGATGCAGAGTCTAGGTCAGGACAACCTTAGCTGGAGGATTTTACCTTTGGTGTAAGGTATATTTTGGCTCATAAATATCAACAAAGCTTGTTGTCCATCAGCTGCTTTGTTTCGGTATTGACCTAAAAAATAAAACCTGTTGGTCGGACTTTAATCTGGAGCGGAAGCTCAGACTTAATGAGAAGGTGTTCCTAGCTACAAAGGCGGATGGGTTCAAGGCTTACGTCTAGTTTACAAGAAGGTGAAAAGTCTGTACAGTGGCTGCAGATAGTTTACATAATAAAATCTTTCACTCATTTGTCACACATTTTCCTATCTTTTGAAATAAGGCTTTACGTGTACATTTAAATTATGTCACTTTTTTAACCCCTTAGAAATCTGGCATCCTGACACCCAATTTAAACTGAATCAGTGTGTGAACCCTTTGGAACACAGGTGCATGGCAGAGATATTTGTGAAGCTGAGGCTCTGTAATTTAGGCCTCTGTCTGACCTACTCTCATTATAAGTGGGAACAAGCTCTGCACAGAGGAACATCGGATTTCAAATCCCGGCTGGATTGTTTCTGATAAATATAATGATAGGTATAGACGGTCCGTGGAAGGATGGTAGATAGTAGATTGATTATTTGATCGATTTTGAAAATTCCTGTCTCAAAGCTCACACTAAAAATGAGATTTAGGCAGTTGTAATTAAGTAAAAAAAAAAAAAAAAAGCCTAGGCAGAATTCCTGGAAAAAATTCTATACACACACACACACACACACACACACACACACATATATATATATATATATATATAAACATACATACATACATTTCTGTGTCTTCTGCGACTTGTCTGTTATTCTCAAAGTAGCAGCTGGTCCTGCAGTTGTTCAAAAAAGACACATAAAATGCCTCATGGTTAAAAATGGCACATATTCTAATGTTGATGATTTGTTGAACTCTGCGACTTTGAGTGTTTTGAATGTTTTCAACATTATTTCCCCGATGAAGGTTAAAATTGTTCAAGATAAGCAGAAAACACCATGGAGGAATGATTGAGGAGTCATGCAGGGGTGCAAGCTGCCTTTAGGCCAGTTAATATGTAGCCGGGGAGCATTTTACTGATAAAGGTCTAGCAAGACACACCCAAAGGCATGACACAGTCCTGCACCACAGACTATAGAAGTATCACTACTACAGGAGCATCAAAACACGTCAACAGTGGCACAACGACAAGGTCGTAGAGGGTGGAACTGGATACACATCCATGCAGGCATTTGAGGACCAGCAGTACGTCGGTAGTGGCACACGTCACATTTCGCATATAAAAGATCATCGTTAAGATGACAAAAAAACAGATATAAACATAAATTAAGAGTTTCTCACCAGTCGCTGACTTGATCTTGTGATATACCGCTGTATTTCCAGTGATGGCAGCATATATGTTGAGCTGATATGTTTTGCAAAACTTACCTGGCCAGCTGTTCCTGTTTATCGATGCAAAGCAGTTCCATTAAGTTAATATTAACCATGCTCAGGTGATGTCAGTTGTTCATGTAGCAGAGCCCAGCATCTGGAGCTGTACCTGGAGCACGGTGACGCAACTTAGCTGGAGTTGATGCTGGTCCTCCAATGACTGAGTGAGGGCGTGACTATCCCCACAAGGCAGTCCCAGGTCTCAAGTGTTTCAGACCCCTTTGGAAGGTAGTTCCTCCAGAGGTCCACTTTGGACCCCTAAAAGGGGGTGGTACAGATCACTTTATGCAGTGGAAACACTCCAATACTCTGGTCCACACCGTGCCGATCCTATGGGAACGAGGCTTATGTCTCACTGGCAGCAGGTGAATATGGACCAGTGGATTCACTCTGCCACTGCATCCAACAGATCAGTGTGTGGATACAAAACAACTTTCTCCAGCTAAACTCAGACAAGACTTAGAGAAAGTGTTAGTAGTCACCCCCACTCTCTCTCTCTAAAACATTCAAATCAGACTAGAAATCTAGGAGTAATAATGGACTCAGACTTGAACTTTACCAGCCACACCAAATCAGTAAATCAGTAAAAATCTGCAGCTTTTTATGATAAAAGGTATACCAGCTAAACCAGACTTGGAGAGATTTATCCATATGTTTGTCTCCAGTAGGTTAGACTACTGTAATGGCCTGCTCAATTGCCTCTTCCAACGAGCGTTAAGACAGGTGCAGTACATCCAGAACGCTTCTGCTCGGGTCCTGACTAGAATCAGGAAGTGCGAGCACATGCATCCTGTGCTCAGGTCTCTGCACTGGCTCCTGTGGCTTAAAGAATAGAGTTTAAAGCAGCTCTGATTGTGAACAAATCTCTCAATGACCTAGCACCAAAATACATCTCTGACATGTTAGTGCCATATGAACCATCTCACACTCCGAGGACTTCAGGGACCGACCTCTTGGACTAAACATGAAGAATCAGTGTTTCAGTTTTATGCATATCAAAATCTGGAACAGTCGTCCACAAGATATGAAACAAGCCTCTACTTTAGCTGTGCATATGACTGAATGTTTTTTATTCTGCATTCTTTTTTCATGATGGTTATTCATGTTTTAATTTGTTTGTACTGTGATGTTTGTGTCTTTCTTATTCTGAACAGCATTTTGAATAACTTTGTCTACTAATTCAGCTATACAAATAAATTAGCCTTACATTGCTTTGCCTAATTTGTGGGTTTGGACTACATACTGGTCAAGGTTTTTACTCAGAATTTCAGACATGACTAAAAATATGTGGGTTACAGCTTCCTCTTTGTGTTTCACATCTCCAGAAACTTCACAGGTCCCTTTTAGACTGTAGAAAATTCATTGCTCTATGTCGTTACAATGTCATAGAGCTTCCTTGGACGCAAACATGCTAGTTTTAGACATACAATCTGGCAATCCAAAGTCTATGGTCCTTTCCCAAACCAGACCCTCTTCTCTAGCCCCTCACACTACACCCACTGTAAAGTCCCCTTCAGAGGTGCCTTCATTCAACTGTACAGGGCTCTGCTTACACCATCCACCTTTAAACTTGAGTTTAAAGGTGGATGGTGTATTAAATGCCACCTTGTTTTAGTATTTGTGCTGTGTGTGTATATTATATTGGCAGTGTTAAAATAAAACGGCAACTCCATGACACTCACATTTACAAATATTCTATTTTACACCTATGTCTTTATACAGTTCCTTCTTTCAGCATATGGTCCAAATTTTCACCAGTGACACCCGCTCAAACAAGTGCAGCATGAACTAAACTAATTTGGTGCCTGTTGCATGTGGGGATCCTCTCGGGTGTTAAGTACAGCTGTTTAGGAGCCACCCGCGCCTCTCTCTCAGTGAAGGGCCTTATCAGCCCCTGTCTCTCAGTGCTTGATCATTCACTCCCCTTCACAGGAATATGCAAATCCAAGTGTTAGCACATAGGGATAGGAGAAGGGAGCAAATTGGGAAAGGCCCTATGGCTCATTCTGCTTTCTGATTGGACTTGTGGAGTTTGCAACTTAAACTTGTTCCTTGCCCCTTCACTCTCCCATTTAATTTCCCAGACTCTGTCACTGCTGTCAAGTGTTACAGGAGACAACTGCAAACTACCTAGTTGTGCTTATCACGCTACAATGCCATTCCATAATGCAAAAAATGTTTTTGTCATATCAGAATCAGAATGATGATAATGGGGCATGAAGCACCACGCCTAAGTCATTAACAATTGCCCCTTTCCCCGGAAGAGAATGTGACACATGACATCCACTTATTTAATACTTATCTAAAATCCTTTGAACTTGGATCCATGCCTCGGGTTTAAATGTGCCTAAACCACAGGCATTCAAACCACTACAGAAGTCTGCACGACATCTGCACCGCAGCAAATTCCATTAGGTTTCCAGAACATTCCTGATGATGGTAATTATAAAACTTACTATGAGCGTTCCAGTGCAGATGTTCAAATTAAGTATCGCTATGGAAAATACAAAGTTTTAATATTATTAATTTTCATCTCAAGCTATGTCATGAGCAGAACAAATAGAAGGTGGTACAGAGATGAATACAATCTGTACAGCAGCAAAAGCCAAAGTAAAATCTGTCAACTGGACAAATTGTTAAAGGAGTGAAGATGTTTTGTTGCTCATCCAAGCCGCTTCTTCAGTTCTGGTCAGATTGCTGGTGGACACTGCCTTTTATTTGAAGGGAGGAGCTAACTACACTGAAACTGTAAACAGCTATTGTCTTCAGTTTCAGCCTTAATGGACCCCACTATTGTTCTCTTTTGTTTCTTTTGTTTACTTTGGGTCTGTGGATGGAGTTATACATGGGGGAGAGATTATGTCTCAGGCACCCATTCCTATTTAAAGAAGGATTGTCTATCCTAACAAAAAGAGCTTCTTTAACTCCCCTCTCAAACCATTTCTTTTCTCTGGCTAAGATCTGAACCTGATTATCCTCAAAGGAGTGGTTAGGGGTTTTGAGATAGAGATGTGCGGCAGACTGTGGTCCACAAGAGCTCTCGCTGCACTCTTCACTACACGGAATGGAGTGAACTACATTACTTTGTTTATGGCTCAGGGTTTTGTCCTTTCTTTTCTTTCTGTCTTAAAGTGTTTGTAGGTTTGAAATAGACAGGAATATTATACTGTCTGAAAATTCTCTTAAGTTCAGACAGTATGAGATTCCAGTCTGTTTCAAACCTACAAATACTTTAAGTTGTCAACAAATAGCCATACCCTCTCACAGACCGGAAATCTTAGATTAAAAAAAAAATCACTGCATAAAAAAAATTCAGAAAAATTACAGGGTTAGGGTTTGGGGTTAAGGTAGGGTTAGGGTTATTTGTAGGGGTTAGAGTGTTATGGTAGGTTTAGGGTTATGCTCTGGGGTAGGGTTAGGGGTTAGATATAGGTTTAGGCTGAGGTTGGGGCGAGACATGGCTTAAGTGTTGGGGCGGAGTGTGGCATAGGCACGAGGCACATTATTTTTCTTGGAACTAAGCCCTTTAATTTTTCACCCAGTGAACAGCAGCGAAAACTCACAAAAGTTTGCCAGCTATTAAAACTCCAGTGACGTGCAGTGAGGTTCATGGCTGGTGAGACACTGATGTCATCACAATCAAATTTAATATGTACACTAGGTGCCGGCAAGTACATTTGGCCCCGGGCCATTATCTCTCCCAGTGACTTGGGGCCAGAATAAAAAATAATTTCAAAATAAAAGTTTCGAAGACCGTATGAAATAGCTCTAACAGTATGAAATAAAAAGCAAGCTGGTTTTATATTGTTTTTTATCCTTTTTCTGGTTCCCCAATTTTCAATGGATTGAAGTAATTAAATTTCTTACCATTTTGTACCACTCTGTTTTAAAAGAGCGAGTCTATCGTCCCACAGTCTGGAGCAAACCATTTAGCTCTTTTAGCGTTGGTCTTCCTTTAAATAGGAGTTGCAAGAATCCCTGGGCTCACGAGTGCCCCCTACCAGGGGGCCATGTAACTACATGCCTCACCCGGTGCCTTTACACAGCCGCTTAAAGCAGCAGCGTCACTGCTGAGCTACAGCACAGTCAGTCCATGTGAGGCACGAATGGCCGGTGCCTCTCAACACGTCTCTTCTCAGGATTTGAACGGTAAAAGTGTGACTCAAATAGGCTCAAATTTGGTACATTATGTCAAGAGGTGAGGCTTCAAAACTTACAAAATATTTTGCAAATGATTAATGGTCTTTGCCCAAATTTTTGAAATTTGTAAAAATGCCCCCATTTCTGTAGCAAAGATAAGATAAAATTTTTACAATTTTTTGGCAAGTAAAAAAAAAAAAAAAAAAGTCAAGCTAATGTTGTCTCTATGTTACATGACATGCACTGCCCCAGCCTCCGGTACCCCCGTGTGCTCCTCGATGCACCTCCATGCCATTTCGACCTGTCCCCGTTACCTTGGTCCGTTCATTAAAACTACACTTACTCAATTACACAATTAAACAGGGAGTTTCAAACTGAACACAATTATGTGTAACAGGAATGGTGTAAGAAATCTGAGATAAATCAGATTACTTACATAAGATTTTGCTGTTTACATGACACTTCAATTATCAGATAACTCCAGAAATCATATAATGACCAAATTGTTGGTGTATATGTAGCCAGAGTTTGGTCATGAGAATGAATAAGCAACATAATGAGAGAAATGTGATTGCTATTTTGATTTATTGCAAGTTACGATAAGAGAAGCATGTAGTCTGTTTTTGAGGAGGTGTAAATCTAACCAGAAAGACTGTCCTGCTTTTCGTCAACTTGCTACTTTCAGAACATGATGTGGTTTTAAAGTGAGCAGTTCCTTGTTTTGTGATTAGATAGTACAAGCCTCTGCTGCAGACATGGACCAGCTGAACCTAACTTCTGCTAACCTCTCCATCTCCTCGACTGCCGGAGCACCAGCTTCGATCCCATGGGGCTTTAAGTCTCTGGTTTCAGTAGGACTCATGTCACTGTGCTTCCTCGTGGGATTCCCTGGAAATATAGCTGTTTTAATCCTCAGGCCAAACTGGCAGCAGCTGTCCAGACTGACCCAGTGTCTGATGATGAACTTGGCCATGTCTGACCTGCTGTGCTTGGTCACTCTGCCTCTTTGGATCTATGCTGTACTTTATGGATGGGCTCTGGGTGGAGTCGGATGTAAGATCGTGACATTTCTGGTATATTGCAGTCTCTACAGTAGTCTGCTAACCATAACTGCTCTGAGTATCCAGCGCTACATGCAGGTTGTGCACCCACAGAGATGTATCCAATTCAAGAAGAGACTTCTTGTCCTGATGTGGCTCATATCGATGGTCCTCTCCATCCCTATGTTAGTGGTTCGACAGATCATCAAAGTAAATCAGCAAAAAAATGACTGTTCTCCAAAATACTCCTCACATACACAACATGTGACTATGTTGCTCACTGAATGCTTTTTTGGAATAAGCTCATTGATCATAACAGTGTGTGCGTATATGTTTCTGTACAGAAAGCTAAAGCAGGCGGTATTTTTCAACAATCCCTCCACTGTAAAGCTTGTTACCATTATCACAGTGACATTTTTTGTACTGTGGATGCCATACTTCATTTTTAATCTTGTGATGGTTGGTGGGATTTTAACCAACAACCTGAAGATTGTTTGGTTTTATTATTATGGCTTTAACATTTTTGCAAGTTTAACTTTTATCAATAGTAGCATAAATCCACTTCTCTACGCGTTTGCAAATGGACTTTGTAAGACAAATAGAAGCCTTCAACAACATTAAATTCACAATAATTCAAAATAACAATGCAGACTTATACGTCTCTATTACTTATTATGTGTAATCTTGTTAGATAGTTAGAATTAAAATACAAATACATATACAATATGTTCATATTTTATTATAACAGTGTTTTTATACAATAAATATGTCTAAAAATTAACAATGCCTTGCAGTTTTGTGGTGTGCTTGCTCATGAGTCATACTGTATGGGTTTTGTGTTTTTGTCTACCTGCACATAGCAGCAAAGGTGATGGAGACATGCATCTGAAAGGCAATGACAGGGACTGTCACGCAAGTGGTAAACTGGACTCACATGCAACACAAAGAAAACAGCCAAACTCCTTGTCTCTGTGAATACACCAGATTTATTTACAATACAGAGCCTGTGTGTCCTCTAGTTGAACAAACGAAATGAACAAATGAAATGAACAAATGACAAGCCAGCAACCCAAACGGAACAGAGCAAGAACATATAGCTTACACGCTCCAGACAACGGGACTTAAGACTCGCTCTTTTCAAATAGAGTGGTATGAAATGGTGAGAAATTTAATGACTTCAATCCACTGAAAATTGGGGAACCAGAATGAGGATAAAAAACAAGAGAGAACCAGCTTGCTTTTTATTTCATACTATTAGAGCTATTTCATACAGACTTCAGAACTTTTATTTTGAAATTCTTTTTTATTCTGGCCCCAAGTCACTGGGAGAGAAACTGACCCGGGGCCAAATGTACTGACACCTGGTTTACATGTTTGTTAATCTGATTGTGACGACATCAGTGCCTCACCAGCCATGAACCTCACCGCACGTCACTGCCTATTAGTATTGCAAAGCCATGCTAATAGTAGCTGATAAGTGAAGTGGCTGGAAGGGAAGTGCCCATAGTGACTAAGGACTTTCACCATGAAGTGGGAATGTACAAGTGCTTTCTGAAAATGTAGTTAATTTGATTAAAAAAAAAAAAAAAAAAAGAACATTGTTCTTGGATCAGAATATATTTTTTCTTCGGACCAACCGACCTACTGGGCCCTCTACAATAGGACATATTATATTAATAGGCCATATTATTATGGCCACGCCGTCCTCTCAACCAGGACTCAGGGTTTTTGTAAATGTTGCACAAATTGCTCCCATGTATACACATTTCAGTGAAATTTAAATCTGTTGTTAAACTCTCTGCCTTAAAGATATTTGATGTGAAAAAATTTAATGTGAGGCATTAGCGCCCCCTTCAGATTGAAACAAAATTTATTATGGGGAGAAAAAATATTTAGTTTTTCAAAATTTTCAACCAATCAGGGACTATGTTTTTACAGTCACGTATGGTCTATATATGTCGTAATGAGAGGTGTGAGGCGGACCAAAAGATGCGGGACTCGGGGCAAGTTTAAGGGTGTTTATTGACAGAACAGACACAAGACAAGTGATGGGAGAACATACGAGGAGCTTGGTGCAGGGGCCCAGGTCAGGGTCCAGAGGCGCAGGGAACAAATGAGACAGGAATACAGCCAGTACCGGGAGACAGGGTGTCATGTTTGTTCCCTGCACCTCTGGACCCTGACCTGCACCCCTGCACCCAGCTCCTTGTATGTTCTCCCGTCACCTGTTGTGTCTGTTCTGTCAATAAACACCCTTAAACTTGCCCCGAGTCCCACATCTCTTGGTCCGCCTCACAACCCCACATTATGACAATATAACATTGTTGGTATTGTCATGTGAATAGTATGGTTTGCAGGTTTCAAATAAATCATTGCTCATTTAAATAAATATGCGTGCTTTGGGTCTCATTTATAGTGAAATTGTAATTTTTTTGGGGAGTTTGTGCACAAAAAAATCACTACATCCAAAGCCTTATAAGATCTCAAAATCTGCGCAAAATACTTTTACTTTTAACATAGTGTGTTAAATGTGTGAATGACGTGTTTTCAAGTGTCAGAGCTGGCGTTTAGCATTTAGGAGCTGGATGCTCTGTTCGTGTGTCCAAAGCGTCAGACGCCAGAGTTGAAAGGGCTCACTTTCTAAGCCAAAACGAAATAGCGCAAACTCAGTCACAGTTTTAAAAAAGGGGAAGCTGTTTATGTACACATATTTACACGTAATTTAGCTCCATTCATAACCTTTCAGATCTTATTTCCTCTGTGTATTTTGAGCTGTGTGTCTGTGATTTCAGAGAAAGACTAGCATGTTGAGTAATAAGAGATCATGTAGAATAGGGCTATGCTAAAATATTGAAATATCGATATATACTTACATTTGGTGATGCAGTATCGATATCGTGAGTTGCTGTATCGCTATATTGGCAAGAGTATTTTTAGTAAAATTTTTGTGACAGGACTAACATTGTGTTGCTTGTTCAGAGGAAAGAAACGTGTTGACATTATATACTCCACATATGCACTATGTACAGGTTACAGTTTAACAAGGACATACTTCTGTTAAAATGCATGTGGTTCTAACTGGTGGAACAAAACAAAGTAAAAGTACATAGTAGCAGTAGTAAAAAGTTTATTTTTTTTGTTTTGTTTTACACATTCATAATTTGAGCAAACAAAAATATACAAAGCTAGAAAAAAAAAATGGCAAAAATTGAATCTATCTTGGCAGATAGCTTCTGGACAGCCTTCATTCAGAATTACCTCCCAAGTCTCCAGGAATGCCAGAAATGGAGGGCTGAAACCAATAAAATGGACAGGGGCCAGGTGGTCCTCATTGTAGATCCACAGCACCCACACACACTCTGGCCAGAGGACTCCATGACAGACCTTCAAAGGACCCAATGGACGTGTTCGGACTTCATCTGTGAAGGTTAATGAGAAAATTTTAACCAGATCTGTAGCTTGGCTGATATGATGCCTACGACTTCTGAAGGTGACCAGGACCATCCTGCTTTACTTGAATACAAATGTCATTCCTGATATTTGGGGGCAGCTTTTTTGGAAAGTCCAGCAGTCAAATGCACCCCCTTGTGTTAACTTTTGTTTTTCCATAGGTTTTCATTATTTGCGCTATTTAGAACATGGCAGCCTTGTGGTCTGGACGCGAGATATTCTCCACTTGACTATCTCACTTACCTCTGTTTCCTGGAGAGTTAATGAATCCCAAGTAAGTCTAAATGCGTTTGTAAACATAGATGTAAAGTTGGTTAATTTTTTTTAAAAACATATTTTTTTCCTAAAGAGATCATTGGGTTTATTCCAGAGTAGTACGACGGCATTTTACTGCCAGCTAAAAAAAATGAATTCTGCGGGCGCTACGAGAATAAAGTCGTCGCATTTCAACATTAAAGTCGTAATTTTACGAGAATAAAGTCGTAGTCAGAAAAAGTCGTAATTTTACGAGAATAAACTCATAGTACAACGAGAATAAAGTCGTAAAATTACAAGAATAAAGTCGTAATGTTACGAGAATAAAGTCAAAGAAAGAAAAAAGTCGTAATTTTATGAGAATAAAGTCATAGTACAACGAGAAAAAAGTCGTAATTTTATGAGAATATAGGCTCCTGTGCGTGGATGACACTAGTGCGTTATGTTATGGAGAGGAGGAGGAACTGTCTGAAGTGGTCGGCTGCAGGGGGATATCCAGAGAGGATTTGTTGTTGTTTGTTCCTTAAGAGTTTGAAAGATGTCCATCCAAAACTGAATGCATTGTTTATGCAGGACTCTCCACCAAGACTCTATTCGCTGATCGGCGGTGCTGCATCCATAGATGAAGCTTTGATCTCTGCGCAACAACCGCTGCATGTCGCGGGCGTGTGAATGTTCTGTACCTGTGTTACGTGCTGACGCCCCTTTGCCCCATTATCTTATGTGTATTCTGTATTTAAGCTTGTTTTGAGGCGTGGTTGGTCGATCCAGGTCGTCGGTTGGTCCATCCGGGTCTTAACAACCTGAATCCGCCCGGAGTCTTTGTGGACATCCTGCAACGCACGTCTCTATGTGGATACAGTAATCCACATTTACTGTGGGATCACCTCCATCCACAGAATGTGAGACTGAAGCATCAATACAAAGAGAATATGAGAATATAGGGTCCTGCGCGTGAATGACACTAGTGCGTTATGGAGAAGAAGAGGAACTGTCTGAAGTGGTCGGCTGCAGGGGGATCGGTGGTTACACCATAGAGCTGTCCAGAGAGGATTTGTTGTTTCTCAAGAAACTGATCGAATTTTACAGAAAACATTAGATCCAAATGGGGTAGAGACAGTCCAGCATAAGGACCAAACGCACTGTGGCATTTGGAGTCATATGATAAATTGAAGCCATGTGGCGTTTGCATAAGGCAAGGCAAGGCAAGTTTATTTGTATAGCACAATTCGTACACAAGGTAATTCAAAGTGCTTTACAGAATAAGAAAGACATTAAAATCACACAAATCAAACATGAATAATCACAAATAATCATCATAAAATTGACATTAAAACATTCAAACAAAAGACTGCAGAATAAAAATAAAAACCTTTCAGTCATATGCACAGATAAACAGAACCGTTTTGAGCCTGGATTTAAACATTGTCAAAGTAGAGGCCTGTCTTACATCTTCAGGAAGACTGTTTCAGATTTTAGCTACATAAAACTGAAATGCTGATTGTCCATGTTTTGTCCTGACTCTGGGCACCAGCAGGAGGCCGGTCCCTGAAGTCCTCAGAGTGCGAGATGCTTCATATAGCACTAACATGTCAGAGATGTACTTTGGGCCTAAGCCATGAATAGACTTGTACACAAGCAGAGCTGCTTTAAAGTCTATTCTTTGAGCTACAGGAGCCAGTGCAGAGACCTGAGCACAGGACTTATGTGCTCGTACTTCCTGATTCTGGTCAGGACAGCAGTGCAGAGCAGCAGTGTTCTGGATGTACTGCAGCTGTCTTAAGGCCTGTTTGGAGAGGCCAGTGAGCAGGTCGTTACAGTAGTCTAACCTACTGGAGACAAATGCATGGACAAGTCTCTCCAAGTCTGGCTTTGACAGTAAACCTTTGATTTTTGCAATGTTTTTTAGATGGTAGAAAACTGTAGACGTTATTGATTTGATGTGGCTGTTAAAGTTTAAATAAGTCCATTATTACCCCTAAATTTCTAGCCTGATTTGAAGGTTTTAGAGAGAAAGACTGGAGGTGACTGCTGACACTTTCTCTGTTTCTATGGGTCGAAGACTATGACTTCAGTCTTGTCTGAGTTTAGCTGAAGAAAGTTGTTTTGCATCCACACACTGATCTGTTGGATGCAGTGGCAGAGTGAATCCACTGGTCCATATTCACCTGCTGCCAGTGAGACATAGATCTGAGTGTCATCTGCATAGTTGTGATAGGACACATTGTTGCTGCGTATTAACTGACCTAGCGGCAGCATGTACAGATTGAACAGCAGGGGTCCCAAAATTGACCCCTGGAGCACTCCACAGCTCAGGGACATTTTATCTGAGACACATTTTCCAATTTCAACAAAGAACTCCCTGTTTTCTAGATAGGACTTGAACCAGTTTAGTGCTGTACCAGAGATCCCCACCCAGTCCTCTAGTCTCTGTAAGAGGATCCTATGATCCACAGTGTCAAAAGCGGCACTCAGATCTAACAGGATCAAGACTGAGACTTTGCCTGCATCAGTGTTCAGGTGGATGTCATTTGTCACCTTGTTAAGAGCAGTCTCAGTGCTGTGGTGGGGTCTAAAACCCGACTGGAAAATATCAAAAGAGTTGTTAATTTGGAGGAAGTTAATAAGCTGTTGGTAAATAACTTTTTCAAGGACTTTGCCTAAAAATGGCAGATTTGAGATTGGTCGGTAATTCTTCAGTATTTTGGCGTCAAGACTGCTCTTCTTTAGGAGAGGCTTGATAACTGCAGTTTTCAAAGCTCTTGGGAATGTTCCAGATTGAAGTGACATATTAACTATGCAAGCGACTGGTGACAGCAAACTGATGAGCACAGACTTTAGAAATTTAGTGGGTAACACATCAAGTCAGCATGTAGATGAACTCAGACTGGTGACGATCTCTTGGACAGTTTTGTCAGTTACAGGTGCAAAGTGAGTCAGCTCTAAGTGTCTAGGTGGCTGCAGGGATGTTATTTGCTTCGTGAAATTGATTGCATTTTTAATGGCCTGAACCTTGTCATTAAAGAATACTGCAAACTCATTGCACTTAGATGTGGAAATAAGTTCTAACGGCAGCGAGGCTGGAGGGTTTGTTAATCTGTTTACAGGACACGAGAGTTGTTACTGCAACTTCCAATAATGTCAGAAAAATACCTCTGCCTTGTTCTACATAAAGTGTGGTTGTACATGTGCATCTTTTCTCTGTAAATCTCATAATGAACCTGGAGCTTTGACTTGCGCCATTCCCGCTCTGCCCTCCGGCACTCCCTTTTCTGTGCCCTGACCGAGTCATCATTCCTCCATGGCGCTTTCTGCTTATCTTTAACCATTTTAACCTTCATCGGGGCAATGGTGTCCAGAACATTCAAAACAGTCGACGTCACAGAGTTCAACAAATCATCAACATTAGAACATGAGGCATTTTCAAAGTGAATAATTTCCATGAATAGTGTACCTGTTCCATCATTTATGTGTCTCCTTCGAACAACTGCAGGACCAGCCGCTGGTTTGGGAATAACAGACAGGTCAAAAAAGACACAGAAATGATCAGACAGAGCAACATCCACCACGTTGACATTTGATATATTTACTCCTTTTGTAACAAGCAGGTCCAGAGTGTCCCTCTGTTGTGGGTGGGCTCGCTGACATGCTGAGTCAGACCAAAGGTTTCAAGGACAGAGCAGAGCTCTTTAGCATTTCTATCAAACATATTATCCACGTGTACATTAAAATCACCTGTAATGACTAAACCATCAAAGTCTGTGCATATGACTGAAAGCATCTCAGTAAAATCATCAACAGTGCTGGGGAGGTTTGTATATAACTAAGTAGACTATGGAGGGTGATTGTTTTATCTCCATTTTAAAGGAAACATACTCAAAAGATGAAAACACCCCAAATGACAATCTGTGAGTAATTAAGTTATCTCTGAAAAATGCACACACCCCTCCACCCTTTTTGTTTACTCGTGTTTCAGATTCAAATTTGAAGTTGGGTGGAGTTGATCCCACTAGAATTGCATTACCTGTGTTTTTGTCAAGCCATGTTTCGGTTAAAAGCATAAAGTCAAGATTAAAAGAAGAAATAAAATCATTAATTAAAAATGACTTGTTACATAAAGATCTGACGTTGAGCACAGCAAGTTTCAGATTAGTTTCAGTAGGGCTGGATGTTATCTTCTTACAGGGAACGTGAACTAAATTTCTCTGACTGGACAGTCTAACTGTCCTTCTGTTAATCAGTCTACGTGGTGTAACTGTAGATATAGTGTATAGATATAGTACATATAAATGTCTGTATTGATGCTTCAGCCTCACATCGGTGCAGCCCGCACCGAGCAGCTCAGAGCCGAGGAGCGCGACGAGGAGCGCGTGCCCCAGGTGCGGCAGACGAGGTGGTGCACAGTGAGCGCGAGCACGAGCAAGTACACACGAGAGCGCGCCATGGATAAACAACCTATTTATACAGCGACCAGCCACACCTTAAAACAAGCATAAATACAGAATACACATAAGATAATGGGGCAAAGGGGCGTCAGCACGTAACACAGGTACAGAACATTCACACGCCTGCGACATGCAGCGGTTCTTGCAGCACCGCCGATCAATGAATAGAGTCTTGGTGAAGAGTCCTGCATAAACAATGCATTCAGTTTTGGATGGACATCTTTCAAACTCTTAAGGAACAAACAACAACAAATCCTCTCTGGATATCCTCCTGCAGCCGACCACTTCAGACAGTTCCTCCTCCTCCATAGCATAACGCACTAGTCTCATCCATGCACAGGAGCCTATATTCTCATAAAATTATGACTTTTTTCTCATAATATTTTGACTTTATTCTCGTTGTACTATGACTTTATTCTCATAAAATTACGACTTTTTTCTTGCTTCGACTTTATTCTTGTAATATTACGACTTTATTCTCATAATTTTACGACATTATTCTCGTTGTACTATGAGTTTATTCTCGTAAAATTACAACTTCAAAGTCGAAATGCTACGACTTTATTCTCGTAAAATTACAACTTCAAAGTCGAAATGCTACGACTTTATTCTCGTAGCGCCCGCAGAATTTATTTTTTTTAACTGGCAGTAAAACGCCGTCGTAGAATAATAGTATTCTATAGTATAGAATAATGAAAAGTATAATGGAAGTCAACAGATACACACATTTCTGAAACACCCTCAGTGTACACAAAACTTCTCTGTAAAAACATCTGTGTGGAATTTTCATGGCAGTAGAACAACAAGTTATCACAGTAGATTTCCCTTAACAAGGCACAAGGGCTAAACAACATTATACAACGTTACTCAAAGATAATCTGTGTGTAGATAGAGCAGGCAGGTGCTCCAGAAGTGTTCCAGCCAAATGTATCATTGGCACCTCAGACCATATTGTAAAAGAGAAGTTCTCCCTAATGCCTGCCCCCTCCTCCCCCTCTCTCCCCTTTAGTCCTCCAGACCCCACCTCTCTTCCCCTCACATTCTCCCCTTTAGTCCTCCAGACTCCACCCTTCTCCCACCTCACATGATAAAACAAGGCTTAAACATATTGAAATTATGTCAGTGTCTGGCAGGCACAGTGATTTGGCTTGGATGTATTACTCCCCAGATAAAAAACTCGAGGACTGATGTTTTACCGGCACAACTATAAAAATCATAAATGCACGTATGCCCACTAACCTGGAAGTTCACAGTTTGATCCTGACTAGTGAATACTTTTTTCTCCACTGATGTATAAATATGACTGCATGGTAATTGGATGTTAAACTAAAAGTAAACATAACATCACGAATCATAACATGGTAATTACTTGGCAGTTCACTTTGGGTTTGGCTCATTTTGTGGTTTTATGATTATATAACTTGAACTCTAAGTCAATATTAGGAGTAATTACAAAATGAACATTGTGAGAGCGGATATATATGACATTTCGGATGATAAACTTTTGTCCATTGCTATTGTCCCCCATAGTGTATATCTGTGTATATTTGTGTTCACCATCACATGACATATTAATCATCCCACCCAAGCTTCACAGTCACTAAAGTTCAGTGACGTGTGGTGAGGTTCATGGCTGGTGAGGCACTGATGTCGTCACAATCAGATTTACAAACGTATAAACCAGGTGTCAGTACATTTGGCCCCGGGTCAGTTTCTCTCCCAGTGACTTGGGGCCAGAATAAAAAAGAATTTCAAAATAAACGTTCTGAAGTCCCTGTGAAATAGCTCTAATAGTATGAAATAAAAAGCAAGTTGGTTTTGTATTGTTTTTTTATCCTTATTCTGGTTCCACAATTTTCAATGGACTGAAGTCATTAAACTTACCATTTCATACCACTCTGTTTGAAAAGAGCTAGTCTTTCGTCCCGTTGTCTGGAGCAAACCATTTACCTCCTGGTCTTCCTTTAATTATAACCTCCTGCTTCGACTGAAAGTCCAGTTTAGAAAACTGCTTGAGCTTTAATATGTAATCTTCCTCCATTTAAAAAGTAGGGCCAGACATAAAGAAAAAAGTGAACGGATTGCTAAACATGATTTGCTAACTCTAAACTGTATCTTGCTGTCATTATTCTGCAGCCCCTATTCTGCGGGAGTTGCAAGAATCCCTGGGGTCACGAGTGCCCCCTACCATGAGGCCAGGTAACTACATGCCTACGGCGCCTTTTCACAGCCGCTTAAAGCAGCAGCGTCACTGCTGAGCTACAGCACAGTCAGTCCAAGTGAGGCATAAACGGCTGGTGCCTCACCGCACGCCTCTTCAGTATTTCAATGGTAAACGTAAAAATTCAGCCATTTTGAATAAAAAAAGAACTCAAATTGCAAAGTTAAATAGAAAATAACTTTATAGAATAAATCATTGGATAAATATAACCATTTCATTTTTTCTCTGTGATAACAGGTGGCCTCACCTGATTGCACGTCACTGCTAAAGTTTATGAAAGCTGTTACATATTGTGGTTCTACATGTGACCCCTGTCACGTAAGACACCGCCACTCCTGCCTGTACTACTTCCAAAACTACTACTACTACGTTACTTATGGCATTGTTCATATTCATTGTAAATTTTGCCAATAATGCACTTTTTATACTATTATAAGGTGCATGTAACATTTCTGGTGAGGGGTCTGACACTAGTTTTTCTCCATAGAGAAGTTATTTCTTTGCCTGGAATGTTTCACAGTAGGGCATCAAATGTATCTATCTCAATGGAGACAAATGCACGCAAGCTGTCAGTGTCACTGGGTTTATTCTTTTGTGATGATATAATGATAATCTGTTCTGCAATTACAAAACAGCATTATACAAATACCAATGGTAGGGTTCATAGTTCTTTAACATAGATAGAATGTGACAAAGGAATCCTACATAATGCAGTGATAGAGCAGGTGTGCCACTGGTTTAGTCTCCAATAATCACTGTGGCCTGACAGTCTCACTGCACCTACCAAGCTACAATACTTCTATCTACTATCTTTTCTAGTTCAGAAACACCCATGCCCCAGGCAGTGTCTGTAAAAGCAGCCATCCGTAACAAAATAGTCTAAGGATTGCACATTTGAATAGGCATTGTATGAGATCAGAACCACAAAGTACATAAAGTATATAATGCACGTAAAATAAAAGTAAATAAAGAACAATGAGGTATGACACAGGATATGACAAAAGTATTTTTATTTTTTATTTATTTTTATTCTTTTAAGTCAAAGGTGCACTATGTAACTTTTCCTGTTGAGATGTTATGGCTTGTTCTGCAGTGTTCCACTGTATAATAAACTGTATTATCTATCTTGTACCTATTCATTTACAAAAGTCATTTTGCTGATAAATAGTTGATAAACATGCTCTTGTCTGACCAAGAAGATGTTGTCTTGATTCCACCATGTACATACACAAATACACACAAGAGCTAATAAGGACAATGTATTGCATTCTCTTTTAGTGTGTCATGTGTCTGTAGTCATCACAGAAGTAAAGTCTGGCTTAAGTCTAAAAAATCAGGTATTATGAAATCAAAACACAGCAAACAAACAGGAAAAATGCAAATTACATGGGAATATGTAAAAATACAGCTGAAAGCACTAAACACATTAGCAGCACTACTGTATATGTCCTCAAAGCCCCAAAGAAACAGTAAACTAGTCTCAGTCAAAATTCAGTAAATCTTGAGAACAATGACAAAATGTAGCAGAGGGGTTAATCTGGTAGAAGATTTCAATATTACCTACACCACTTGGAAGTACCACAACAGTGTCCACACCCTATAGACACACAGGTTGGTTTACAGAGGTTGACACAGAGTAATATACAACAGTAACCTTAGGTCATGACGGTTCTGCTGTGCCAATTCTCTGCCAGCGTGTCCTGTCAGAGGTTCGAGTTTAGGAAGAAGGGCGAGCGCATCATACAACTCCCTTTTATGAGGGGTCCACAAACCCAATATTATTACTTTTGCAATGATAAGAAGATAAAATATAAACTGTTTTGGGGGAGATTCATTACTTTTCTGGAAGTACCAGGTTTGATTTTGTAAAGGTTCTTTGACATTGTCACATCATACCAACAGAGCTCCTGCACCCATGTGATTACATTTGACAGAGATGCCTTATTGTCAGTGGCCAGTTGGTTGCAATGAATTGCATCCAGTCACTTTTGAAGTTTTTTGTCTTTAAGTGAAATTATAGACAATGATTTATTTTAAAACAAATCAGATTATATATTAGTTGACCTTACTTGGCATGGCGGCACTGTACAGGATGGCTGTAATTTTCACAGTACTTCAATGTAATATAAAGCGTAAGTTGTGTAAATTTTAAGTTGTTTTTACAGTAGGTTACTGTAATTGGCAAAGGATTATGGGAAATTAGTTTGTACAGTAATATTACAGTAAGACATATGGTACTGTAAAAATGTCTGTAAGGCTACTGTAAACATTTACAGCAGGCATGTCCAAACTACGGCCCAGGGGCCAAATGCGGCCCTCAGACCAATTTTTGTTGGCCCTCATGCCTCCTCCTAAACTGGCCCAATTGATCAGGAAATATTTTTTTACATTTTAACATTTACATTTACATTTTGCATTTACATTTTATTATTTACAACATATCACTAGAAACAGAACAAATTTAGTTCAACAACGTTAAATAGTGAAAATTATTGTGTCAAAATGTTGGTAGTAATCTCATTTATTCCTGGTCCTATAGCCAATGCCAACCTGACAAAAATGTGTAAATGTACATATGACATCTGCAAACATCTTCATTATTCATTGACAAATAATGCAATCAAAATGTAAAAAGAGTGATATTATGGGTCATGTTCAAACTGGCCCTCACTGAAACAGTCTGTAAGTCTGTATTACAGGACTTTATTTGGACAGTTGTGACTTGGTAAACTAATTGTATGTACTAAATGAGAAAAAGCAGTTCATAGTTCAGGCTCATACAATGGGACATGTGTAAAGCCAGTGTTTGTACTTTGCAAATCATATTAATTTATATTTTGCCCTGATAGCTCTGCTGTGAAAGTGAGGCTTGGCTGGTGGCATTTCTTCTTTGAGTTGGATTTTGAGCAGTTAGACGAGCAGACTGTAAACTGACTTCTGTTTTACCTGAGAAATTTCAAATTATTAACTCTTGTTTTCTGCTGTGGTATTTTCAGAGCAACTCCAGAGGGACCAAAGTGCCATACCTGAATCAGCCTGATCCCATGTCCAAAACTGTCCAGAACAGTGGATCACAAGACAAATTCGGGAAGTCATCACCTTAACTACTATCAGGGAACATTGAAAATTGGACAGTTTGGTTCATACTTTGGTTATTGTTGTAAAAAAATAAAAATAATGAACATTTTTATATATGCCATAAGTGTTTATAATGACTTTGACAATTTGTAAAAGTGTCATAGTATTTTTATTAAATACATTGACTATATGTACTAATTATGTGCTCACTTTCTCTTGGAGCCAATATACTGATCATTTATACACCAGAAAAAAAGTCATTCTTTATATTTATAATGTAATGGTTGATTAGTACTAAGCAAGATTAAAAGGTTCATGAACAGATCTGATACACTTTTAAAGCAGATAGTGTAAATGTAATGTTTTGCCGCCCTGTACTAGAGTTACACTAAAATGGATGTATAAACACTACACTAACACTATTGTATCAGTAGACTATAATAAGTTACTGTACAAATGGATTACAGTAGTGATACTGTATATTTAATGTACAGTATTATTCAGTGTACTGTAGACTGATGTCACATTATGCTAATCAACAATCACAAACGTACAATGTTTGAATTGTTACGACAGTGGTTGAATCGTTCAAATATAACATCATTTTTAAAAAAGCATAATATTGATGTAAAAATCATAGTAATTAATGTACAGCTTAATTATCTGCAGAAATCAACTTCTACCGTCCATCTGGAGCTGTGTAAATTGGGTAAAGGCTCAGGCTTTCTTTTTTACTTGATAATGTGTACCTCCCAGTGATTAATGATAATCCACAATCTCTGAAACTTATAAAATTTGTTCATTGGCTGATGCTGTTAGTTTCTATGGGAATTCAGCGTGGAGTTTTGAGGTGCATGCCAGGATTGTGTGATGACAACTGCAGGAGTTGTAGAACTCTTACCTTGGGACAATAGACAAATGTTATATTATGGATTTTCACTTTTGAAAAGTGAACCCTGTGTATGTTTTTTGTATGAGACAGTGTTTTGCATTAGAGTGTACATATATTCAGGGCAGTCTTCACAAATATTAATAGGGATGATTTTCAATGCAAACAGCTCTGTTTCAAAGGTTTCATATGTTTTTGTGCATAATCGGTAACTTTCTGCAGGAAATAGAAAGCTAAAAGCATACTTCAAAATATTCATAGAGATGCATACATTTTATGCCATTCTGTGGAATATTATAGCCAAAGCTACAGCATTTCAATAGAAGCAAGCAGGAGGAGGACCTCTTCCAGGTCACATACGGTTTATGGAAATTCAAGCCCGCTCAGAGTAACAACACATTTCTCTAAGGGTTTTAGTGCAATAAAGGCAATCAAAATAAAAAAAAAACAAAAAAAAAACACACACACTTTTATTTTAGTTGCTGGCAAAAAGTTACATATTGTGGCTTTAAGTTGATGCAGAAGGGTTGGAAATTTTTGATAAGGAAAATTGTTTTGTTATGTCAGGTTGTCAGGGACTGGGGGAACTGGAATACCACGACCACAAACAATAAAAAGATTAAACTGCTTAATGACCTGTTGTCTCTTTTTTTAATTCATTAAGAGGATGACAATACCAGGAACTGTGTTGATAATCTGATAATTGCAGGATGCCATTAAGTAACTTAAGTTTTGCTGCATAATCTATAATTAAGATACAGCGTGTACTTTGCTTATGCATCTTTTTATTAAAATACTGGTTATAGCCACACCTTTTTCTTCAGGGCAATAAAAGCACTGCAGCACCAAAGCAAACTATCACAAAACATTACCAGAGAGAATACTTCTACGAGTAGTACTAGTAATTCTTACCTTGCTGAAGCTGTCTGATCAGTGTCATGGCTCGGGTCTTGGTCCTCACGGTCTTCTTGACCCTCCTCAGCCTGGGCTCTCTTGTTCCCGTGGTGAGTTTGCTTGCTGCTCAGGGCTTCTGGACCATATGACTTTTTAAAGGAAAAAAATAACCAATACCCAGATATTAATCAAGACTAAATCATATTTATTGGACAGTTATGGAGCATTGACACGTCTGTTAGCATGGTGGTTATTCAAGAAATGTTGTATATTGGACTGAAATTCCTTTTTGTTTTTTCGCAGGTTATTAAAAGGCCAGCACCAGGTAAGTTTTGGGGCTTTGTTTCAGCAATACTGACTGGTACTTACTGTCTGGTACTTAACTATCAACAGTAGTCTAACCTACTGTGTGATTTTAGGGAACTCTGAGGAAGAGTTGAGCATCTTTGAGATCTTGACGAATGCCAACTCTGACAACTCTGGTAAGAACGTTTTTAAAGTATATATAAATAATTTATTGTATATATTTCCATTATTGTATATATTTCTACCTCCTGCATGCCCTTATTTGTATTTATTTAGTGTGTTTTTTTTTTGTGTGTGTGTTGTTGTATGTCGCACTTTATCACCGAAGTAAGTTCCTAGTCTGTGAGCTCTGCTCACGGACAATGGCAATAAAACTTCTTCTGATTCTGATTCTGATAAATAAATAAATATATACACACACATAACATACATACACACACATACATACATACACACATACATACATACACACATACATACGTGTGTGTGTGTGTGTGTGTATGTGTGTGTGTGTGTGTGTGTGTGTGTGTGTGGTGCTTTTAGGCCCACTTTAAAGATTCAGTTGAAGTTTTGTCATGTTGCAGCTGTATTTTAAGGATAAATGTATTGTTTGTATTGCTGCAGGTGATACGCTGATTGAAGGAGACATGAAGAAGCCGGAAGCAAGTAAGAATGAAAGAGTTTTTATTTCCGTATTTTAATTAGACAAACAACCAGTCTACTTTGTTTTGCATTAATGGTAAGGCATGTTGTCTGACTGTACTCTTACTGGTGTAAACAGGTACTGTGTGTGAAATTTGCATGTTCTCCCTGTGTCTGTATAATCTCACAGTTGTATTTAACCTTTAATGACACCTCCTATTGTTCTCTTATTGTTCTTGAAAGAGAGCAATAGGAGGGCTATTAAAGGTTGAATAGGGCAATTAAAGGCTGAAACTGGAGGCAATAGCTGTTTTCAGTTTCGGTGTAGTTAGCTCCTCCCCTCAGCTAGATATAAGGCAGTATCCACCAGCAATCTGACCAGAACTGAAGAAGCGGCTTGGATGAGAAGCGAAACGTCTTCACTCCTACAACAATTTGTCCAGTTAACAGATTTAAGCTTCGACTTTTGCTATGTTCTCCCTGTGTTTGGGTGGGTTTCGCCGGGCACTCCAGTTTCCCCCGTCAACCTAAAACATGCTCAATAGGTGAAATCCTGCAGCTAACATAATCCTGACCAAGACTAGCTGAAGATCTGGAGCTAGGTCCCCGAGCTCTTGTGTGGTCACTGTGGTCCTCAATGCTCCCGAGGGTTGAAGGATGGGTCAAATGCAGAGGACACATTTTCCAATAGGGACAATAAAGAACCATATAACCTTATATAGAATTCACTCGATGAGCTGCAGATTAATTATTGGCTGATTAATTATTGGCTGTAGGTGCTGGGATTTAAGTAGTGATCAGACAGAGTCCTTTAAACCACCTGGATGTTGGAACCAGCAATCCAAATTCAATCATGTAATTTTGTCATAATTAAGAATAAATCAGCACTACAATTGTTATCAGTAAAATTATTCTGAGTAGGATGGACAAGTGGTATCCATGTATCTATAATAAGAACTGGATAACTAGACTATCTTTAGTTCCATGGTACTATCCCAAACAGTGTGCACTGAAGGTCGCAGTTGATGTAAATAAAAGGCCATGGGGAGTGCCCTGTGCAAACTTCACAAACAAATGAAACACAGCTGCACAGACATTGGGAGCCTTTTTGATAACTACAAAGTAAAACAAAAAGTAACAGAAAAAATTAAGTTCTCACGTAAGACATTGTTGCATTAAATAACAAGCTTATATTTATACAAAAACAAAAATACTATGGGTGGGCTCGCCTCTCTGTAACTTGACCAACCAACAAAAACCTTCATGCATGGGGCTGTCATGGTGTAAAGAAACCGTTCTGCTTAAGTAAATTTTAGATCCTAAACAAAAGTGAACATACATAGCTAGAACAGTTTCAGGTTCAAAATGACCCTTTGTCACTTTCTTAACCAGGTGACTCATTGTAGGCTTACATACAAGAGCAGTCAAAAGTTTGGACTTCTCACTTCTCAAACTTCTCATTGCATGTTTTTTCTTCAGGTTCGCTACTTTCTACAGTATAGACATTTATTGCAGACATGAAATATATGAAGCGAGCAAAGAAAAAAAATACATATATATTTTAGATTTTAGATTCAGAGTATTCACCCTTTGTTTTGTCGACAGCGCTGCAAACCCTTGGCCCTCTCAATGAGGTACACGACAAAGTCTCACTTCACAGCTGTGCCTTGTCGGGGTCAAGAAATGCCTAGTGTCCAAACTCGGATCAAATTAAAGGGTGGACATTTTGAAGAATCTTAAATCTAAACATGTTATGAGTTATGACTTCATTGCATATGAGTTCATTGATAGTTTTGATGCCTTCAATGAGAATGAATGTGAATAGAAATTTTTTTTAAAAGGGGGTATTATGTAAAATTGACTTTTTGGAGTTCTCAAGCCTGTTATAGTGTTCTTCCCTTATCGAAAACATGCCTGAAGCGCTTTTATATGTCATTCATGTATGTTTGAGGAATCTTGTGCTCTCTCCCTGGCCATATTCAAACCATCCTTACGTTTAGTAGTACGATTCTGTGCAATGCTCAGCCCACAAGCCTACATCACCTATGCTCCTACATGACAATTTTCCATAAATATACAAAATACAAAACAGTATACTACAACTTTACAAACCTGATGTGATGTGCAGTAGTTTAGCGGGATGCACATCAACTGTGTTGTGATAGTGCTCTGAAGAGGGAGTGACGTAATATGTTGTTTTTCAGAAAATATAGCATTTTCAACAGAGTAAAACGTAACGTGGTGATTCTTCTTGTGTTGTCTAGACAGCGGCTCACCTGATGGTTCACAGTCAAATGCTCACCCGTGCACCTTCTCCTCCTCTAACTGCAAGTGGCCCAAAATAGGCGAATATGTGGATGTCCCTGTTGTTATAAGCTCAGACTTTTGTAAGTATTAGTTTTGTGATTTGACTTGAACAAAGGCTCATCTAGGCCTGTCATGATTTTTGTCATGAACAAATTTGAAGTGCAATATATGATAATACTGAAAAAAGTTATGCCACTGACCCAATAACCCTAAAGCAGGATGACCCTATATGAGCCATGAGACCTATTATGCAAAATTGACTTCTCAGAGCTTTTCCCTTCTCATTTATCTTCTTAAAGTTGTATCTGGAGTGATTCATGCACGTTTGAGCAATCTTTAATCGCTTATTTTCAAGACTTTTTTTGCCACCACTGGCATACTCCCACTGCTCTGTACTTACTTTGTTCTCCAATTTTATTTTGTTAATCTGTGATACTCATAGGATTTGGCAGCGCTCTGTAATCATTTTGGTACAAATGAAAAAAAATAAATCTGCTACTCACTAGTGTGATGTGCAGCTATCCATAGAAGGGTCCGACAGCTCAATGGCTCTTTGTTGTGGTGACGTTTCTATGTTTCTAACACAGAAGTCAGCACTTGTTTCAGATGAAATTTTGCTATTTAACATGTGTAAATTATAATATAATGAAATTATAACATAATGTCATAGATTATAACTATATAACAGACAAAAGCACGATATGTTTTCTTTAAAATAAATAAGGTGCAATAAAAAAAATAGAAGACTGAAACACCTTAGTAGATAAAAATGAATAAATTAGTAAAACAAAAAAAAGTATAAATAAATAATTGTAAAAAATTAATTTACATTAATAGAATACATTAATACAGAAATGTAAAAACAAGCATATTTGAGCTTTTCAATCCCCAGAGTCTATGCATTAATGTGCTTATTTACACATTTTTATTCACCACTTAATTTTGCACATTCCAATATTTATTCTTGTATTTATATCTATTAATGTGTTTTTTGGTATTACATATGGGTCATGTCACTAACATGTTTTTGTCTTCATACAGCGAAACGTGACAAAGATTTGATCAAGGACGTCATGGCAGGGTTTGAAGCTGTCACCTGTGTTCGATTTGTTGAGCTTAATAAAGGGCAGCAAAGACTAACCCAGAACTACATCAATATAATCTCAAGCGCAGGGTGAGTCCATCTAAAGCTTTTCTAAATTGTTTCCAATAGTTGACAAATCATTAATCATTTTATACTAAAACTAAATGATATATTTGTCTGTGAAATGGGGCTAAATGATTTGGGAAGAACATCTTTTTTTCTAACAAACATTGTGATTGTATTTGCGATTTATGGAGTTCACTTTTTAAGAACTGACAAGACTGAAATATGAACTGACAAACTAATGTGCAATAATGTGCAATAATGTGCAATAATGTGCAATAATGTGCAATAATGTGCAATCAACACAACCAATATGACAAAACATGCTTTTATTTTTATGTATTTTTTGGTTAAAACATTACATAGTGTGGGTTTATGTATTTTATTATTTTTGTCACACAAATATTCAAATAGTGATTGATGTTTTTTTTTATTTCAAATTTTACAATTTATGGGCCATATTGCAGGGAACCTGTCCCTGTCTGACTTGTCCCTGTCTGACTTGTCCCAGTCTGTTGTCCCTGCCTGACTTGTCCCTGTCTGTTGTCCCTGTCTGACTTGTCCCTGTCTGTTGTCCCTGCCTGACTTGTTCCTGTCTGACTTGTCCCTGTGTATTGACCCAGTCTGTTGTCCCTGCCTGACTTGTCCCTGTCTGTTGTCCCTGCCTGACTTGTCACTGTCTGACTTGTCCCTGTGTATTGACCCAGTCTGTTGTCCCTGCCTGACTTGTCCCTGTCTGACTTGTCCCTGTCTGTTGTCCCTGTCTGACTTGTCCCTGTCTGTTGTCCCTGCCTGACTTGTCCCTGTCTGACTTGTCCCTGTCTATTGTCCCTGCCTGACTTGTCCCTGTCTGACTTGTCCCTGCCTGACTTGTCCCAGTCTGTTGTCCCTGCATGACTTGTCTCTGTCTGACATGTCCCTGTCTGACTTGTCCCCATCTGACTTGTCCCAGTCTGTTGCCCCTGTCTGACTTGTCCCTGCCTGACTTGTCCCTGTCTGACTTGTCCCTGCCTGACTTGTCCCTGCCTGACTTGTCTCTGTCTGACTTGTCCCTGCCTGACTTGTCCCTGTCTGACTTGTCCCTGTCTGACTTGTCCCTGCCTGACTTGTCCCTGTCTGTTGTCCCTGCCTGACTTGTTCCTGTCTGACTTGTCCCTGTGTATTGACCCAGTCTGTTGTCCCTGCCTGACTTGTCCCTGTCTGACTTGTCCCTGTCTGTTGTCCCTGCCTGACTTGTCACTGTCTGACTTGTCCCTGTCTATTGTCCCAGTCTGTTGTCTCTGCCTGACTTGTCCCTGTCTGTTGTCCCTGCCTGACTTGTCCCTGTCTGACTTGTCCCTGTCTGTTGTCCCTGCCTGACTTGTCCCCTGTCTGTTGTCCCTGCCTGACTTGTCCCTGTCTGACTTGTCCCTGTCTGTTGTCCCTGCCTGACTTGTCCCTGTCTGACTTGTCCCTGCCTGACTTGTCCCAGTCTGTTGTCCCTGCATGACTTGTCTCTGTCTGACATGTCCCTGTCTGACTTGTCCCCATCTGACTTGTCCCAGTCTGTTGCCCCTGTCTGACTTGTCCCTGCCTGACTTGTCCCTGTCTGACTTGTCCCTGCCTGACTTGTCCCTCCCTGACTTGTCCCTGTCTGACTTGTCCCTCCCTGACTTGTCCCAGCCTGACTTGTCCCTGCCTGACTTGTCCCTGTCTGACTTGTCCCTGTCTATTGTCCCAGTCTGTTGTCTCTGCCTGACTTGTCCCTGTCTGTTGTCCCTGCCTGTCTTGTCCCTGTCTGACTTGTCCCTGTCTGTTGTCCCTGCCTGACTTGTACCTGTCTGACTTGTCCCTGTCTGACTTGTCCCTGCCTGACTTGTCCCTGCCTGACTTGTACCTGTCTGACTTGTCCCTGTCTGACTTGTCCCTGCCTGACTTGTCACTGTCTGACTTGTCCCTGTCTATTGTCCCAGTCTGTTGTCTCTGCCTGACTTGTCCCTGTCTGACTTGTCCCTGTCTGTTGTCCCTGCCTGACTTGTCCCTGTCTGACTTGTCCCTGTCTGTTGTCCCTGCCTGACTTGTCCCTGCCTGACTTGTCCCTGTCTGACTTGTCCCTGTCTGTTGTCCCTGCCTGACTTGTCCCTGTCTGACTTGTACCTGTCTGACTTGTCCCTGCCTGACTTGTCCCAGTCTGTTGTCCCTGCATGACTTGTCTCTGTCTGACATGTCCCTGTCTGACTTGTCCCCATCTGACTTGTCCCAGTCTGTTGCCCCTGTCTGACTTGTCCCTGCCTGACTTGTCCCTGTCTGACTTGTCCCTCCCTGACTTGTCCCAGCCTGACTTGTCCCTGCCTGACTGTCCCTGTCTGACTTGTCCCTGTCTGACTTGTCCCTGTCTATTGTCCCAGTCTGTTGTCTCTCTGCCTGACTTGTCCCTGTCTGACTTGTCCCTGTCTGTTGTCCCTGCCTGACTTGTCCCTGTCTGACTTGTCCCTGTCTGTTGTCCCTGCCTGACTTGTACCTGTCTGACTTGTCCCTGCCTGACTTGTCCCAGTCTGTTGTCCCTGCATGACTTGTCTCTGTCTGGCATGTCCCTGTCTGACTTGTCCCAGTCTGTTGCCCCTGTCTGACTTGTCCCTGCCTGACTTGTCCCTGTCTGACTTGTCCCTGCCTGACTTGTCCCTGCCTGACTTGTCCCTGTCTGACTTGTCCCTGCCTGACTTGTCCCTGCCTGACTTGTCCCTGTCTGACTTGTCCCTGTCTGACTTGTCCCTGCCTGACTTGTCCCTGTCTGTCTGACTTGTTGTCCCTGTCTGTTGTCCCTGCCTGACTTGTCCCTGCCTGACTTGTCCCAGCCTGACTTGTCCCTGCCTGACTTGTCCCTGCCTGACTTGTCCCTGTCTGACTTGTCCCTGTCTGTTGTCTCTGTCTGACAGGTGCTGGTCATATGTGGGCCGTCAGTCGGGGGTGCAGGATCTGTCCCTGCAGAGTAATGGATGCCTGTACAAGCAGATCATCCAGCATGAGCTTCTCCATGCTCTGGGCATAGTTCATGAACAAAACCGGAGTGATCGCGACAACTACGTCGACATCATCTATGAAAACATAAGGCCAGGTATTTCATGTGAGGGTCACTATGAGAGCAGTGGGTATATTTGTGAAGCCCTTTAAGGAAGGAGCCTATTTTGACTTGTGAAAATGGACAGGTTCCTAAGGACTTTTGACAATCTTTTTTTTGTTTTTTTTTTAAATTATTATTTTATTTATTTATTTATTTATTTAGAGGTTTGCATTGTTTTAATTAACATTTTGTCTTTGGTTTGTAGATGCTGTCAATAATTTCCAACTTCAGAACACCAACAACCTCCTGACTGAATATGATTTCCACTCTGTGATGCAGTACAGCAAGTAAGAACCACTTTATTACAACTAGGAATACACAATATGACTGTTGGTGGGTAGTACTAAGTGACATTTGTACTTTACTCCACTTTTACTGAAGTAGAAGTACTCCTACTTGAGTAAAAATTGTAGTTACTTTTTCCATTCTACAAATGACAAAATCTTTGTATTGACAATATGAAATGATTTGAACATTTGTGTTTCTTGAACTGGAGCAGTGCAAGAAAGATATTATTTAATTTGTAGAAAATACTTACTGGAAAATTATAAATCAGATATATATATCCCCAACAGTTACTCTTTAAGTTACATGAGAAGTACTTTTTCCAAACACTTTTTTTTACTTTTACTTGAGTATTTTTTTGGATCACTTATCTTGGTCCACTTATTAACACAAATAAAAGAAATGCACCACCAAAAGACCACTACTGGACCACTTCTGTGTACTTCTACTTGAGTAATATTATCTTGAAATAACGTTACTCTTACTTAAGTACATTTTTTTGGCTACTCTACCCACCTCTGTGCAATATATATTTTCAGAAAACTTTTCAAATTAATTCCTTTTTCCTTCCTAGTTGGGCATTCAGTGTTAATGGCGAAATGACCATGGTAGCTAAACAAGACCCATCGTACACGTTTGGAAATGCTCAGACCATGAGTACAAATGACGTGATCCGTGTCAACAGGCTCTACAACTGCATCAACTATCAGATGTAGTCTGCACCTGCTGCCAGCTGCCACAAGGGGCACACAGAACACAAAAACAGCTCACATCCTCACATCTCATATCTTTTTATCTACTCTATTCAGGCACTTTTGTACTGTGCATTTTGCAAGAAGCAGTCGTTTTTCTTTTTTATTAATTCTTCTGTTCATAATCAAAACAACTCAATACTTATCTATGCACATGTTTATATGTAAGCAAATTGGGGTGAACTATATTTCACTGTGCCAAAACACTGTGAAAAAGTTTGTTCATTTAATGGTCTAATTTATGGCCTGTATCTTATTAATAGAAGTAGTATAACAGGTAAAGCATTTTAATAAAGTATTTTTGTCAATGCAGATGTTTTCTGGTGTGTTGTCTATGTGTCTAAAGTGACCAGTGAGCTCTGTAGTTTTTACATGTTACCGAAAAAAAAAAAAAAAAAAATTGAATTCACATTTGACCGGGCTCAGGGCTGGCTCTAGTTTTCAGGGGGCCCTAAGCAGAATTTGTCCCTGGGCCCCTTGGCAGTGAATGTACCTGGGCTCAGTTATTGGTGATTCACATTTGACAACATTATAACCATTCTCTCATCACCTTGACCAATTATGTTTCTATTTATATGAGCAAAAGACTGAAATGTTTTAATCTAACTAAAAGAGCCATTCAAAAGTACCTCAGCTGCCTCAGCGCACCTCGGGGGTGTGAACACATAGCTGTCCACTCTTATCACTGGTTCAAAAACAAATGTAGGCAGCAGATATATTTTGCTGCTATAGATAAAAACAAATGTAATCTTTATAGAGGGATATTAAAGCTGCTGTAAAACACCCAGAGCACTGTTCCCAGTAAAACTTTACATCTTACATTATTTTCAATATAAATAGAGGCTTCTGGGGGGCCCTTGGTGGGCCTTGGGGCCCTAAGCAGCTGTTTAGTCTGCTGATAGGCTGGACCGGCCCTGACAGGGCTTGAGAGGGCATGGGGAGCAGACTGATATAGATGTATATAAAACAAATAAATACAGAGACATTTCCATGTGCTTGAATCTTGCAGCTTGTATTACTCAGCATGCCATGTTCTTCACAGCTGGCACCAGTTAAACTTAATTGTGTGAGCAGAGAAACTACTTACAAACAAAAACAGTTCATGTGATGTGGGACTGGCACACTTGGTTGCTGGTAGAGATGTTACGCTCGAGCCTCTCTGCTCGACACTGTACCGACCCTATGAAGCGGAAGTGTTGCCGAGCTTTGTTTCGATACACACTTCACCGCGCCAAAAATCACGTGACCAGTCAAGCCGAGGCCTCGTTACGTCAGAAGTGTCGGAGACACGTGTCGAGCTGCGGGTTTCAAGCTGCTTCGCGGGAATTTTGATGGGGGTGGCTTGTATGTCATAGCTTTAAAAGAGTCTAAATCCCCCCAATAATTGTGGGTTTTGAGAGGAGGAGATTTTGTTGACGGCATTTCGATGGTGAATGGTCACATCTTTATATAGCACTTTTCCACCTTCAAGGCACTCAAAGCGCTTTACAACAAGGAACCAGTCACCCATTCACACACCAGTTGTACGCAGACACTGGGGGCGCAGTGTCTTGCCCAAGGACACAACGACAGCATTCATCTGTGAGGGCTGGATTTGCACCGCCAACCTTCGAGTCAGTGGACAAACACTCAACCTACTGAGCTACTGTCGCCCCATTTCGATCACTATACTAGTTATTCAATAAGGGAAAGTTTATATTAAAGCAGGTAAGAATAGATTACATCTAGTACAGATACAGTTATATACACTTGGTGACAAAGCTGGAGAGGTAGTGAACCAGAAGAGGAGCAGATTAAAACCCAACACAGTTGAAATGATTCTTTTCTTGAATAAAAAGCTCTAAAACTTTACAAATACTTTATCTGACATTTCCCCCACTCACACACCTGACACCTTTTCCAAAAAAGTTCCAATTTCAGAAAAAACTACAGTCACACTATCACTATCCCAGTTGCTTAACCACATCATTTTATTCTCAAATTTTTCCAGTTTAAAATGCCTCTGTAGCTGCAAACTCTTTAGTTGGCCATATCAGAGTTCAACTAATACATATAAGTATAGGACACAAAGACACCAGTTTGAAAAGTTGTTTTTTTTTATTAGAAAGTAGCCATTTTATTAGTATAGCACATTTAAAAACGTGAGCTGCGCCAAAGTGGGAAAAGCAACTTAATTTAAACACAAGTTGACACAAAATAATGTACAACAATTTCATAATAAACAGAAGAATAAGTTATAAGAGAATAAAAAAAAATGGAAGTGATAAAATTCATCCAGATAAAAGTCACAGAAAAGGGGAGTGGGGTTAGAGGAAAAGGAGAAGCGAGGTTCACAAAAGCTTTACGTCACATCCACACAAATGCATTACACACACAAATCCAGCAGATGTCGCTCTTCTGACTGTGTCAAATGATTCGAAGCAGTGTGTCATTTTCAGTGCAGTTGTCTCAAAGTGGTTCAGTGTTTCATGAGGTTTCGGTTTCACCATCACTAGTTGCTGGTTCAAGACCTCAAGACTTTATTATTATTATTATTATTATTATTATTATTATTATTATTATTATTATTATTATTATTATTATTATTATTATTATTATTATATTATTATTATTATTATTATTATTATATTCTATTTCTGGCGCAAAGTGTTTGACCAATCACACTGTTCTTGTACCTCCAGTCCCCGCCCCCTCCACTCCTCTCACTCCCTTCTTTAGTCTTCCAGGTATTGCTCAGTTTGGCAGCTCCATTTAAAATGTGGTTGCGGGAGGTTGTGTGTCCCACTTAACTATTTTCTCGTGTTGCCTGTGCGCCCCACCACCAGCCGCCAGGTGTCTCTGCACAGCCGCCCGCTTTCGGACGGCTGCACTGTGACCTATGACCCGCGCGTCTGCGTCAACGCGCTGGCACAACACGGAACATGGCGGCCAGCTCCCAGCGCAGTCCTCCTCCTTTCCCCGCATCCGAGGAGCCAGAGACCGCGGGCTGTGGCGTGGCAGACGGAGACAGCGACGAGGGGGAGGACATCTTCGTCAACAATGTACGTGTGATAAGTTTTAGCCCGATATTTAAAGCAGATGTGCAGTTTTCTCGTGCGTCGCGATGGCAAAGCAGTTAGCCTCTTTATGCGCGCTGCCTGACCCGCATCCACTGCCACAATAATCACACTAATACCAAAACAAGACAGATTAAAGTACTTTGAACTGTTGGGTAATTATAATGTAGTGATGTGAATAAGTATGTTATTATTTGCCATGCTAATTAATGCATTATCTTGTATAAAGCAGGTTAAGCTTCAGTTCAAGTTAGTTTTTATCTGTTGCTGATGTGGCTCCACCCAGACAACTCCTTTTTATTAACGACACTGGCACTGACCCACTAAAATGTTATGTCTCCAATGAGTTCACTTCAGATTACAGTACATGAAGAGTTAAAATATCACACAGATCGGCTTCCCTCCGGTTTCACTCACCTGTAGATGTGTATCGTCCCTGGACTAAAGACTTGGTTCATACAGTTACAGTACCAGGGGTAAATTAACTTATGTCACAGGGAAATTTAAATAGTTTGGTCTTATATTTTATTCACAATAAGACCGATTGCAACAGACGTTTTCTTTCTACATTTTGTAACATTAGGTTATGTGAAGGACCTAGAACAGGGGTGTCCAAACGTTTCTCATTAGGGGCCACACATAAAAAACAGACAAAGCTGAGAGCCGATTGAGGGCCACAGACTGGTCGCCAATACAGTGAATACTTCAAATCTGCGTTATTATTACAAGTTAGACTGAACCACTAGACCTTTGTTCATGCTTACATCCTCAGTGGGACACATTAAATATTTGATATGAGCTTGTTAAAGTAGATTTTCAGAAATGTACAGTAAAAAGTGCTGTTTAAGGTAATATGGGCCAATTCACACTGGAAACTTGAAGGCCAAGAAAAATTGGTCTGAGGGCCGCATTCCGCCCCGGGCCACAGTTTGAGCACCTAGCACCTAGAGAATAGCGTACACCTGGAAAAATGAAATGGAAAATGTGTTTTGGGACTCTCAAAAGCTAGGCATAAAGAAGTGTATCATACATTTGTTAATCTATTGCGTGTATGTGTATTTTTGGCAGTGTGTGTGTCCAAGAAAAATGTAGAAAATCTTAATTCACCTATTATTGCAAAGATTTAAAGAGTTATTATTCTGTTAATGTGTCCTGGTGGTAGATGCAACCACAATGAACTGACGTCACACCATCAAGGCTGTAGATTACAGATCGACTGATATAAGATTCATGGCCAATGCTGATTGTTTAGAGTCCAGAGCAACTGATGGCCACAACCTCTGCCTATATTTTTTGGCCAATATATAGGGCCAATTTAGATTATTTTCCCCAATTTATGTCGTTTTGAATTTACTGATGAATAAACTCATCATCAACTGTTTTTTCTGCAAACTGGATAAGAGAGTTTTGTGTAGTCAGATTTTCCTCTTTGTACTATGTGTTTACATATGCTTCATGCGTATTCTTTAGGCAGTTGGTTGACCCAAACACAATATTAGGACTGAAGGTCCTTAGCCAATATGGTAAAAAGTGCAAATAATGGCCCTATATATCGGCCAGCTAATGTATAGGTCAATCTCTAGTGTAAATACGGTTATAGGGATGTACCAGCAGGTTGTCTTAAATGTGTTGTGTTGTATTGCAGAGTAAGCTACTGCCGTCAGTCGCGGTGTCTCTAAGCCTGAGCGGGATGAGTCTCCAGACCTTTTCAGTGAAGAGGCCCCACAGCACAGCACCCCCCAGCAACACCACTGCCCCGTCCAGCGTCCCAGCCAATGCCCAGTCTAATGCCCAATCTAACGGAGTGCACTCGGACGATGACGGCGACCTGTTTGCTGGTGAGAAAAACACCACACTGTGTCTTTATTTAAGCATTTTACTTTACTTTAAGTACTTAAGTATTTAGCAGTATGCCTATTAGTCTAAAGGCCAATGCACACAGGAGTGTGTCACAGGTCTTGCAACTTTGAAATCCACTCTTGTTGGCACACATCGTATGCTCATATAACATAATGAAGATAGCTTTTTTGCTGTGTGTCAAAGAGTGTCAGTGTTTGCCTTTAAGAACCAATGTTCTGTCTTCACCAGATATAACTTCAGTACACAGTTATTGCTAGTAAGGATTTTTAAGTTTGTTTTAATCTTGAATCCTTTGTGTGTTTTCCTCAGATGCCCGTGTGGAGCTGAGCACTGATAAGAGCAGCTCTGCCTCTGCAGCACCGCGGACCATGCCCTTTGCCCAGGGCTCTGCCTCTGTACAGCCCACCTCCTTAGAGCAGGTATCCAGCCACCCCCTGCACAAAACATCTATTTGGATGAACAAATGTCTGGATTATGGCTCCTCCTATTAGTGTTCTTACGATACTAAAATTTCAAACTCTATTTCGGTACTAAGAAATGGACTTGATAGTCAATACTCATTCTAATATCACAATGGTAATTAAAAACACTTTATTTAGACAATAGAATGCAATTTTCAACATTACCATGTGGCCTTATATCTGTACTCTCTCAGTCGTCCAGGTAGGTTCCATAGTGGTCCATGGGTGTATGGGTGTCTATGCGTCTTATACTTATTCTGAATGTGACTTTTTTAGTATTGATACCTGCTCAAATGAGTATCTAGTTTCGATACTAGTTTTAGATGATCTGATTTTCAATACTTTTGACAGTGCTTCCTATGCATCAACTTTCAGTTAAGTGCTTTTCCTCTTTATAGCTGGAGGAGGAGGAAGAAGCCAAGGACAGTTTCGATGTGGACATCTCCGTCACCAGTCCAGAAAAAGTTGGTCAGTGTCCGTTTCTTATTATGCCATTTTATGAAAAAGATTATGATAAAATAGCCACATACTGTCAGTTTTCCATGAACAGATTAAATTGGACTTGTTTATATTCCCTGGGTTTGTCCTCACAGGTGATGGCATGAATGCATATGTGGCCTACAGAGTGTCCACAAGGGTAAGTGTCTTTTTTTCCTTAAACCCAGATCCTTCCTGTGTGAGAGTCATTCTAATTTGACATGCTGACCGTACACATGTTGTTCCTAGACGTCCTTGGCCATGTTCAAGAGTAAGGCCTTCTATGTGAGGAGGCGTTTCAGTGACTTCCTGGGTCTCTATGAGAAGCTGTCAGTCAAACAGTCTCTTCAGGGCTGCATCATCCCTCCTCCACCTGAGAAAAGTGTCGTAGGTTAGTGTCACACTCATGGTTTGAAGTGCTGTCACATGTCCAACCTGCAGAGGCCAGATTGTAACACATTCTTGATTTGAGTTCTACGCGGCTCTCACTGAAAGCGATCATGAAAAAGCGCAACGTGTAGACGAATACTTCTAGCTGATTGGGCGAAGTTTCACAACAGTGGAACAAGCCGAGAAATCAAATTTGTTTCTCTTAACTAGACTGAACAAAAGTGCACTAGTGCTGTAGTGCTCTTGTCGTTTAGTCGATTAATCTCTTGATGGTGTCTCAGTCGACCAAAATTTGTGTTAGTCGAATAATCATTTTATTTAGATTATAAGAATTATATATGGAACAGCAGGGAGAAGTGAGTGAGTTTTATGGTATTTATATATAAAAAAGCAGAATAAACTGATGATTCACAAGTTTAATCGGTTTATATAAATACAATGTTTCCCACTACTTTCTGGCACCAATGACTGAACATATGATGATGCATACATAATGTTTTTAGGCCCGAGCCCCTACAGGGCGTAGGGCCTATTGCTTCCGCAACGATGAGTGCCTGGGCGAAGCCCAGGCACTCATCGTTGCTAACTGTCTTGCGCAGCGCACAAGTTGCTAACTGTCTCGCGCAGCGCACAAGTTCGGCTGAGGTCGTGACCTTGCCCTGATTCCACTATCCCAGCAACCCATGCCGTAGGCATGGGCCATCTTTATTACTGCTAAAATGAATGGAAGTCAATGGGAGGTCAATGGCGGGCCCCGACCACGGTGACGTGGGGAAGGTTCAGAGCTTTCAAAAAACGTATAATTTGTCATTCTAATGTTTTCGGATATATTGTTTTTGCTAAAAATATTATTATTTTTATTATTTTTTTTATTCCTCTTCTGCTCTTTGAGCAGTAATTTGACCCCCTGAACATATTCAAAAACTCACCAAATTTTTCCCAAAATTCAGGTCTGCCGAAAAATTACTTTTTTTATATGGTGCATCATTGGGCATAAAAAAATGGCGCGACAGCGCCACCTACAAAAGTCAAAATACATTGCGTCAATGGGAGACACCCCGACGTCAACTTTGTCGTAGACCCACCAAATTCGGTACACACATTCATCGAGTGATGCCAAACAAAAAATATTATTATGGCCACGCCCTCTGACAAACCGGAAGTCGGCCATCTTGGATTGAAAATTCCGAAATGCCGAGTCAGCATTTTCGTTGACGTGGCATTTTCGTCAACTCCTCTGAAGGCGCTTCACCTGCAGGGCTGAAAATCACTGGACACCATCTAGACAAGTGGGGCATCAAAAGTTATCCAATTTACGTCGATACGTATAACGGTTTCCGTGCGGCGAAGCCGCAAAAGTCCATCGCAATTTTTGCAATTTTCAAATTTGAAAATTTGCTCCCGTTTGCGCATACAAAGTCCGATTGAGCTCAAATTCGAATCAGTTGTAAAACTTTCTGGCCTAGACCTACTAATTGTGAAAGTAAAAAAAATGGTGCTATAGCGCCCCCTACAGAATAACACATATATTTGCATGGAGGTCCCAAAATTTAGTTTTCCCAAATGTTACGAAATTTGACACAAAATTCCAGTGGGTCATCCCAATCAATAAAGTCAATCAGACCCATGACGTTTTTTGTACCGTGTTGCCATGACGATGCGCCAAATTGCCCATGTTATCCTAATGGCAATGCTCCGAAAATTTCCCATTCATGAGAAAAACATTAGTTTCATGGAATTAAGTGAAATTTGCCAGAATGACTCATCATGTCATCCTGATCAAAAAAGTCAATCACACCCATGTCATATTTTTCACTCTGTTGCCATGGCGATGCGCGAAATACCCCATGTTATCCTAATGGGGAAATTTACACATTTTTGGACATTTCAAAGTCTTATAACGACTTCATACCTTCTATGACGATTGTGAGATTTAGCACGTTGATTCATTACATCATCCCCGTCAAAAAAGTCCGAGGGGCCAACTTTGTATTTTGCACGGTGTTGCCATGGCGATGCCTGGAAAACCCCATGTTGGTGCATTTTGTGCATCAGTGCTCCCAATGTCTTTTGGCTTGGTTTGGCTACAAATGCAGCTCAAAGCCACAATAAAACAGAAGCAAGTGATGAATCAGCGCCACCTACAGGGAGTGCCCGGTCGGCCGAGTGCGAAGCGTGGCCCGCGAGGGCCGTTCGATGCCGCTTGCGGCTTTAATTTTTTTTTGTTTTTTTTTATTTGTCTATCATTTGTTAAAAAATACAGTGCATATAAACATGTTTGACAGCCAAACAATAAATAAATAATAAATACATTTTAATTTAGATTTGTGCATCAACAGTGACATTGAGGTTTTAAGAAAATCTGTGTGAGGGTTCCATGATTAAACTATTACCTTTACCCATTACCTTATTTGCTGACAGTGAAAATAGGAAACGTTTTGCTAATGCTAACACTTAGTTTGTGGGCCAACAGGAATGACCAAGGTTAAAGTGGGAATGGATGATCCGTCATCTGTAGAGTTTGTGGAAAGAAGAAGAGCAGCTTTGGAGAGGTAATAAATGTCTAATGTCTATAATAAATGATAATGATACAAGTATGATAAAGTACGTATATAGTTATGTTAATCATCACTTTAACTTATGTGGTAGCCACACTTTAATTGCCGATTTGGAGTATAGCCTTTGCTAAAACATGTCTCAGTATGTACAGTAGATGGAAGTATTCATAACATTTCCTTTTTTTTTTCTTTCCCAGGTATCTTCAGAGAATTGTGTCTCACCCCATCCTCTTGCAGGACCCGGATGTGCGGGAGTTTTTGGAGAGAGAAGATGTGAGTATTACACACACGCTTGTCTGGATTCGACTCCACTTTATGTTTACTGAAGCTATAAAGATGCATTCCAACAATTAAAGGACCAAAATCAAATTCACAGTGCACCTTGTAAACAGGACCAGCAGCAGTAACCCTTAAAGAGAAGTCAAATGTATCACATGCTTTTCAGAACATGTTTATACAGGGGATACCAGGATATTTTGTTCTTTGATATTGCAAATGTAATCTTAATCTTTAAGTTCTAATGAAACATTTATTTTTTTATGTCAATGTAAAGCTCCCCAGAGCAGTGAATACCCAGGCCCTGAGTGGAGCTGGCTTTCTCAAGATGATCAATAAGGCTTCAGATGCTGTCAACAAGATGACCATCAAGATGAATGAATCAGACACAGTAAGACTGTTCTTCTCCTACACACACTCATGTACTGAGACTTCATGAACTAACAGTGCAAACTAATGTGTATTAAAATTTAAAATTTCAAACAGTATTTCGATACTAAGGACTCGATACTCTGTACTGATTCTGATATCTCCATGATAATCCTCACTCATTTACTTATACAATAAAAAGTAAATTTCAAAATTAAATCCACATACTTCTTTATATAACCACATGGTCTTCTGTGTAATCCCTCAGTCGTCCAGGTAGGTTCCATAGTGGTCCATGGGCATATACTAATCTACGTAGTCATATAGTTGTTCTGACCCAGCTTAAGATCATTCATTTGTGCCCTGTGTATGTGATCTTTTTAATATCGATATTTTCTGAAATGAGTATCTAGTTTTCATACTAGTTTTATTATCAGTTAGTATCTGATTTTTGATACTTTTGACAACCCAAGTACAGACACAGTAAGGCTGCTCTCCTCCTACACGCTGATGTAGTGACGGATCATATGAGTAGTACAGGCTGTTCAACATAAGTGGTCAGTGCAGCATGTGGTGCATGAGTCAAGATGGTGGTTCTTAGAACATTGAACCCAAAAGCCACTATTTTTTTTATGCAAAAACGTAACTGAAAATGTAGACATTGAAAAACATAATGCATGCCTCAAGCCTCAAAGATATTAATTGAAATATTTTGTTACAACTATGTTTCTCTGCCTGTTTTTTCAGTGGTTTGAGGACAAATTTCAAGAGGTGGAGAATGAGGAGCAGCAGCTGAGGAAGCTCCATGCTGTGGTGGACTCTTTGGTCAATCATCGGAAAGGTCAGTTCATATTGTTGACCTCTCAACTTCTATATTCCTGCTGTTTGGATGGGGGAAGGCAAAAAGATTGTTTATGTGAATGTTTTGTAGTATGGTTGGCTAATAGCAGCAAGATCCTCTCTATATTTCTCTAACAATGCAACATTTCTGGATTTTACTTTGGGATATTTTATGTAGGGCAGCATTAGTGCATAGGCATCCATGCATGTGGATGGTTGCTGTATGGGTAAGAGCACATCTGGTGTAAAAATCTGTCAAATCAGCATATCACAGTTTTCCGGTGATAACCCCTCACAGAAACGGTAGCAGCCAAATACAAAAAAGCGACGCATGAGATATAATCAGATGCTTTAATAGAAGCTCCTGTCCCCAGCGGAGAGAGGGACATCGTTCTGCTAAAAATTAAAACAACCGTCAACCTGACTCTGAAGTACACATACATGTGTGTACAAAAAGCAGCTGATTCAGTCCTCCCCTCCTCTTCCTCTCACAGAGCTGTGTATGAACACAGCGGTTTTTGCCAAAAGCATGGCCATGCTGGGAAACTCCGAGGACAACACGGCCCTGTCCCGTGCTCTGTCACAGCTCGCAGAGGTGGAGGATAAGATGGAGCAGCTGCACCAGGAGCAGGCCGCCAACGACTTCTTTGTGCTGGGAGAGCTGCTGTCCGATTACATTCGCCTAGTGGGGGCTGTACGGGTAAGAGCACATAAACATAAAGATGAACTGTGTAACATTTTTAGTGAATGGTCGGCCTCCTGCTTGTCTCCATGGAGATGTTTTTGCTTTGCCTGTATTGTTCCATAATATGACATCAATCTTATCCATTTCCACAGAGAATAGATGATGCTACCAAGTTACGTCAGATTTGTAGAGGGAAGCATAAGAATGCTTGCTTTTCAAGGAATTTTTGAGAAATAAAAACAACTTTAATTGAAAAAAAAATTAATACAATGCAGGTGCATCCACCAACACAAAAGTTACAGTTATCAGCAAGTTGATAAAGATACACCGTGTAATGCTAATTTTATTCTTAATTACGAAAACAGTGGACATGATGTTGCTTGTAATTTGTTTTGATTTGTAAAACAATTATCAGAAAGCAGAACAGCCCTAAACATACAGTAGAAAAACAAAACACATCCCACACAATATAAACAAGTGTCAAAGACATACACTATTAATACATAATTTAGTCACGATATATTCAACGGTGCAGACATGAGGCATGGCCTGTCCATATACTGAGAATGACAAAACCTTGTATGTGTCCTCCATCTGCAGGTTAAGGCACTGGCAACACAGGTTCAGTTAGGTTCAGTGATTGTAATAAACAAAAAAAAGCTAAATCCCTTTGCAGCCACAAGAGGGCACACTCGCACTTAAATGAAGCCTATGAAAAGTTGTCCTGTCTTTTACATTAATTCAGATTATAAAATGCAATACCAACTCATAGAGCCATGATAAGCCTTGATATATTCACCTTCAGGATTTGCCTTTATTTTTACTATACATAAAACAAGCTAAATGTAAACTAGAAAAGCAAAATGTCAGCAGAAGTCTGCCATATCTGCCATGTGGCCTTGTCTTCACAGGGCTGTTTTGACCAGCGCATGAGGGCGTGGCAGAGGTGGCAGGAGGCTCAAAGCACACTCCAGAAGAAGAGAGAGGCCGAGGCCAAACTGCTGTGGGCCAACAAACCTGAAAAACTGCAGCAGGCCAAAGACGACATCACTGAGGTACTCACCCAGCTCTGTGCACAGGCGATCAGGGCTACACGCACACTGTGGAGGGGGTTTGGGATTGGAGGATTACAATAGCTTTAAAAAGCCATACAAAAATGGCTTCATATTGCGTTTGAATGATGGAAATTATTAGGTTTTTCACACAGGTTTTGCTATCCTCTTTAGCAAAGAGGATACTTAGTGACTTAGAGACACGGGATGGGAGACTCAAAGTGGCAAAAAATTAAACTTATACAACATGTTAATACATTGCTTTTGGCCAATATAGCATTTTCAAAGCAATAAAAGGTAACATGGTGATCTAAACATGTTATGTGTTAGCAGTTAATACCCCACAGAAGTAAAATACACCTTCTTTAATGTTTTCTTCATGTGTGTATGCAGTGGGAGTCCAGAGTAACCCAGTATGAGAGAGACTTTGACCGGATCGGCATGACGGTGCGCAAAGAAGTCCTCAGGTTTGAGGTAAGAATTTTCAGTGAGCCTGCCTCAGGTAAAATTTGTCACATTCATGTTCCTTTCTTTTATCTCTGCAGAAGGAGAAGGTAAAGGACTTCAAGAGCCAGATAATCAGATACTTGGAGTCCCATGTTGCAGTCAGAACAAAGGGTAAGCAACAATTTTTATTTAACATTAATGTCAATAGTAAATAGTGCAGTAGTTATTGCAATGAAAAGAAAAATCACTTAAATTATTATCCATATCATGTAGTAATTCATGTATTTTCAGTGAGACAATGTTCAGGTGTAAACATTTAAACAAATGTAAATAGTTTTAATTTGCAGTTCCCCAGCCAGGAGGCAATGACATACTATTTGGGATTTATTTAGCATTTTTGGCATTCACTTTACAAGAAGCGCGCTGCCATTGAAAACACAGGTTTGAGTAAGAAAGTTTTACTCACTGTTTGAATGTGTTACCATAGCAGAGGCATTTGTGTACCAGTGTTTCTCACACTGTGGTACGCAGGCTTTCCGTGTTAGTAAGCAGAGTATTTGTACAAATATAACCAATATATTCAAGTTTTTGTCCTCATTTGGGTTATTCATTTGAACTGTGTTGTTTAGTTTAATTTTAGAGCTTTTATTCTCATTTACACTATATTTTAGAGCTGCAGCGAATTTTCTGAAAGTATTGCAATTAGATTTGCGATTTATGTTTTAGTGAAAGGATTCTAATACAAGAATCACGTTTCAGAACATGTTTGTACTGATCTACAGGATTAGCAGTTTTTATGCAAAGTAAGACAGGATATTTTGTTAGTGTAAAGTTCCTGTGGAAACTATGATACTTTAAATACTGCAGCTGTTGCGTTCTGCTAATTAAGTCCATTCAATTTGTGATCTTGAGTCGACTGCAGCCCTACTATGATTAACCTTAATTTAGACCTGAAATAGTCCAGGTTTAGATGGTGGTACTTTGAAAGCCAAATATTATCTTAGGTGGTATTTGCTGTGAAATGTCCAAGGGCAGAAATTACAAGAAGCACTTCCTGTACCACATGACATCACAAGGTGTTTTCTGTTTGAATGGAGAACTAAATATGCAGGATTAGTGTATTAAACATGTGTGAATGAAACAAAACACAACTCCAGAAGACAATGATGAAGAAACAACAATGATAATATAGATCAGAAAATAGTGTAATAGGCCCTTTAATGAAGAAAAATGCAAACTGCACTTACTCATTCTCTAATTTTGACTAATTTTGTATTGCTCTCCTCTGTTTCTGCAGCTCATAAAGTTCTGGGAGGCATTCCTACCTGAGGCAAAAGCAATAGCCTGATAAGGACGGGGCTTCTTTCTAAGACCTTAACTGCCTTTTGAACACTTTACCTCTTCGTGTGGAGCTGAGAGGACCATTTCAACCACAACTTCCATCCATCTAACTCCTCTGTCCTTTTAACCACATTTTAACATGTATTACTTTTCTATACTGCCCTGTGACTGTGCCCAGCATTTCAACTTTCAGTTTTTAAAGACTGGAGGGTTGTCAAACAGCAGGAGAGTAGGCCCGTTACCACACATTTTGAAGTGCGATATATACTGCTATATAAAATTGTTACGACAGACAGTTAGATTGAAACTACTCGATAATAATCCCCACAAGTCCTTTTATAATTCATAATATTGTTTAAAAAATATGAGCTGCAATAGAGACAAATGACAGAATGAAACATTAGTAAAGAGGGGGTATTATGCCAAATCAACTACCATGTTATAACGTTCCCTCAACAAAAACATGCCTGAAGAGGTGATTTAAATCATTTCTGCTTGTTTGATTGATCTTGCGGTTTCTCGTGAGCACTATTCGAACACTCGTTTCTGTCTCAGGTGTACGAAAACACACGTCTTGACTAAGAATCTGCCCAGAGACCTACATAACCAGGAAGCTCTCTGCGGCGCTCCCACCACACGACCCGTCTCTGCTTAGCCCTCCCCTCACAGAACAGCGAGAGAACAGAGACATGGCATCAAAAACAAAAACGAAAGTAATTTAACTTTTTAATATGTTGCTTTTGGCGAATATAGCATTTTCAAAACGGACATGCTGATCTAAATATGTGCTAGCACTTTATACCCCATAGAAACACAATACCCTCTCTTTAATTAGTATCTATAATAGTTGGTTAAAGACGTTACTTATTATTCAACCCTCTACAGATCAAATGTGGTACTACAAAACATAACAAAAATGCCCCACTAGTGCAGACAAAATGTGCACACGATTATTATTGAACCCTCAAAATATTGTTCCAGCTTTCATATCTTGAACAATAAGTCGAGTTATATCATGACGGGCCTAACAGTGAGGATGTGAGACTTGCCACTACAAGTTAGTGCGATATCTATTTATGTTGCTTTGCTTATAATAGTGTATGAAGGAATTAACACTTGAGGTACTGCCCTAGACTAACATGTCATAGTTTACACTAGAAATAGACTTATGCATTCCAAACTTTAACTTTGCTCAACAATGCATGATAACTTTTGATGCACTAAAATCCATTGTACAAACTGATTTCTACATGATCACACTTTATGACATTGTTGACGCATTGTTACTGTGCTGAACATTACACATTTCAAATACCATACAAGTTTTATTAAAGATGCACTATGTAACGATTCTGGTTGAGGGTTCGCTACTACTACTACTATATACTACTACTTCGCTACTATCCATGGAGATGTTATTAACCTTTCCTGGGATGTTCTGCAGTGTAGCATTAAACGTGTCTATCATATATTTAGTTCTTTATTGCTCAAAAATGCATAGAAAAACTGGATTCTTACTCTGAGTGAGGTTGCCTCGCCACAGATCTGACCTGTAACTTGGTCTGTGAGCTACTTGCTTGTCTCCATGGAGACAGACGGGTTTAATTCCAAACTATTGAACTTTCAAGGGCTGGCATTGCAATAACCTCTCCATGAAGACAAGATGATGGCATACCCTCCAGCAGAAAAGTTTCTTAATGCATCTTTTTAAAGGGCCTATATTATGCTATTTTCTGCTCTATGTTATAGTGTTGTTTCCTCAGACAAATACCCGGAGTTGTGTTATTTAGGCTGTTTAGGATGACTTCTTTCCTCTAACAGAAATCCACCTTGTGATTTAGTGCCAATACAGGAAGTGCTCCACTATGTTTTAAACTCCATACACCTTCACTGGAATAATTTGGAGGATTTCAGCTCTGAATTTGTTCATTTCTAATGAAGAAAAGGTAACGGGTTGCTGTTGACTTGAAAACAACCACTACATGACATCACAAGGTGGAACCGAGCATTTTGAGCTTTGAAGATGTAGACAGACTAATAATAAATTATTACTCAAATGTGTGAATGAAATAAAACACAACTCCAGGTATGTTTTTTGAGGAGGTACCAACATTCTAACATGACTTAAAGCTCACAAGGGTCAATTTTGCCTAATATAGGACCTTTAAAGTATTGACGGCGATAATATGGTCAGAACTTTTCAAACGTTGCAATGAATTTGAACTGGAGAATCAGTTACGTGTATTTTCTATGATGATGTACTTATTGAAAATGTAATATTTATTTCACAATCAGTAGGTCTTAAATAAATTTTGTTGGAGAGACTGAGGAGCCATGACTTTTTATATTGTCGAAGGATATGCTGCCGAATGTTTACTGTTGCGTAGAAATTGTTACCACCAACTTGTCAAGTATTTCCGAGTTTCACCATGTTATAGATGACTTTATCATGAATATTGTAAAACCTTCACATAATACTGACCTAAACTTATTTTTCAGATTTGTAACAACAGTGAGTCTATCATGTCATATTTGTGTCAAAATGTGCTTTATTTTTGTAACCACGTTGCATTAGTGCACATTTTTCCCTGGAAATGCTTTACAGGTAGATGTACAAAATAAATACAATTGGGTAAACTTTGAGGCTGTCATTGTGTTTGATTTCATGTTGAGTTTAACCTTTTATAATATGTATATGTGATTAAACCGTAAATTTTAAAATGCCAAAACATGTGGCTTTGAATACTGACAGTTGTCCATGGGCAAGACACTTAAGCCGCCGTTCCTTAGCAAGATCATGTGAATTAATATGTTACTTATGGCCACGGCCAAATACCTCCGGCAAGTAAGGCAAATCCTAAGGAGTCAGCTCAACGGCAAGAACAAGACCCTGTCAATAAACAGCTACTCTCTGCCAGGAATCAGATACTCAGCAGGAATCATAAGCTGGCCAAAGGAGGAGATACAGACCACAGACGTTAAGACCTGAAAGCTCCTGACCATGCATGGGGGGGGGTTCCATCCCAAATCCAGCACCTTGAGACTGTATGCGAGCCGTAAGGAAGAAGGCCGAGGACTAGTGAGTGTGAGAGCCACAGTCCAGGATGAAACATTCAAGATCCACAAGTACATCATGAATGTCTCAGACAGTCGAGTGCAGAGGAAAAGGTGCTGGAGGAACCATCATGGAAGAACAAGCCCCTGCATGGGATGTACCACCAAAACATAAATGAAGGATCATCCTGGCTGCTCAGGAGCAGGCCTTGAGCACTAGAGCAATAAAGGCCCAGATCTACCACACCAGACAAGACCCAAGGTGTAGGCTGTGCAAAGAGGCCCCTGAGACAATCCAGCACATAACTGCAGGGTGTAAGATGCTGGCAGGGAAAGCATACATGGAGCGGCATAACCAAGTGGCGGGCATAGTGTACAGAAACATCTGTGCAGAGTACGGACTGGAAACCCCCAGGTCAAAATGGGAAACACCTTCAAAGGTAGTGGAGATGATCCATGGAGATGATGTGGGACTTCCAGATACAGACTGACAGAATGGTGATGGCGAACCAACTGGACTGGACCAACTAGTGGTGATGGATAAACAACAGAGCAAAGCCATTGTGGTGGACATCGCAGTGCCAAGCGATGGGAACATCAGGACAAAGAAACATGAGAAACTAGAGAAATACCAGGGGCTCAAAGAAGAGCTGGAGAAGGCCTGGAAGGTGAAGGCATCAGTGGTGCCCGTGGTCATCGGAGCACTCGGGGCAGTGACCCCCAACCTGGAGGAGTGGCTACTGCAGTACTAGGAAACATATCTATCTATCTATCTATCTCTCTCTCTCTCTCTCTCTCTCTACTCTATATATATATATATATATATATATATATATATATATATATATATATATATATATATATATATATATATATATATATATATATATATATATACACATATAGTATGAAGACCAATAGATACAGTATACAGCATATTTGTGCCCACATTCTCCTTTAGTTTTCTGTCCAAATCTAGCTCCCAGTGAAGGTGTGGATCTTGCCTACACATTGCAGACAGTTTTGTTTATGTTTACCTTTTCAAAGTGTGCTGTGACCTGGAAGTATGGCGGGTGTAGCGGGCGGTGCCGTACTTGTGCTTCCGGTGTGTTCGGAGCATTCACGAGCAGCAGCGGAGAGAGCCGAGCGGCGAAGAATGGACCAAACGGCTACTGCTGCCAAATTACCGTGCAACATCACTAACAACCAGGATTAGCACAGCGGTCTCACAGCAGCACCAGCCCCCAGTCTGCACCTGCCCGTCACCGTGCTCCCAGAGCCCGCTGATCGTGAGAGCTTTCGGCCGTGCGAAGGTGAGCTCCTCTCGGTGTTGATCTGCAGCTGTGCCGTGCGTCAGCCTTCGGTGCTTGGCTCTGTGCTAATATTTTTGTAGCTAACGGAGCTAGTTCCCTTGTTGCGCTCAGGCATAGGAGCTAAATCCCAGGCATCTCGTCAGAGTGGGCGTGCGCTATCTGATACTTCTTGTGCCAAATATTAGTTTAATTATTTGTTAAATTGGAAAACACCATAGTCAATTTTTGGGTAATAGTTGCGGTTATGGATTATTTGGGTTAGGGTGATTCTCTGGTTGATGGGATTTTATGTTCACAATGCTCAAGTGTTGTCAGTAAAATCAGATGTTGTTTTCCCTCTGTTTATTGTGCGAATAGCGCACAAAATATAACTACTTTAACAATCTTTCAATCTAAAAATAACACAAAAACCTATTTGTATGTAACTATAATTTCAGTTTTGATATAATTTCACGTAAACTCCGCCTCCGTACGAGATGCCTGGAGTTTAAGGATCCCTTTGCGCTCTGGTTCTCTCCCGCTGTCCCAGCGCTCCCAGTGGTGTTAGCTCAGGCGATCACACTCATCTGGACTGTTTCTGTTGTTATTGAAATATAAATGGACATATTGGTGTCAGACCTTTGTGAATATCGTCATTTGAAAAAACACCCAAGCCAAAAGGGTTAATTATAGTTGGGCAAACGTTAGCGGTGGGCTTGTTTGGGAAGCTGCGATGCTAACGTGGCTAATGGTTATTTTGCTCTCAAATCGATGAAAACATAAGTAATGAGGTCTGACAAGACTGACAACACAACAGAGGCCTTAAACTGTGCTTTTCATACATATAAAGAGAGAATCGTGTTCATAATGAGAGGCCTAACGGTGAAACACCAGCTTAAATCACTTATATCCTCTGTCTGTACTGTGTTGTTGCTGTGAGACTACACAGGAAGCCTTTTTATGTCAGCTATTCTACATTTCTAGATGTGATAGTTTGCTATTTTGCTGCAGGTTGCAATGCCTTTTGCTTACCTCTAAGGTGTGAATTGTGTGTGGTGGCACCTTTCACATCAGTCTGATGCACCGTTTCATTTTGTTTTCTGTATAGCAGTGTTTGAGGAGGCTGATATATTCTATTTCACTATTTAGCTTGGTCTTACTATTTAATTATTAGTTCATGACGCACAGGTGGCTGCAGTTCTTTTTTTATTACTCTTTTTTTTAAAAATATAATTATTTTTCTATATAGGATATTACAGAGTATACTTATTATGCAAAATTGACTTTTTAGAGCTTTTAACCATGTTATAGTTATTTCCTTTCTCATTTACCCTCTTGAAAATGTATTTAACGTATCCATGCAGGTTTGAGTAATCTTTATTCTACTCTATTCAAGATATCACTGCTTCGTCAACCTCCGTTTTCACCGCTACTAGTACACGCCAACTGCTCTGTACATCATTCTCCTATTTTATTTTCTTAATCGGTTTTATGGGTAGGATTCAGCAGCATTAGTAGTCATTTTGGTACAAATGATAAAAAAATCTGCTACTCACTAGCGTGATGTGCAGACATCATTAGGAGGTGCTGACAGCTGCACGACTCTTTGTTGTCATGACGTTTATGGTGACGGCAAGTCCCATTGGACACTGCAGTTTTCAAATGCAGAAGTCAGCGGACTTATATCTTTTATTAAGTCGTTTTAGATCAATATTGCAATTTAAAATGTCCAAATAATAACATAATGTTCCATTGGTGTCATAGATTATAACTACATAGCAGACACAAGCACAATAGGTATTATTTAACTTTTAGCATGTTGCACAATAAATTGCAGTTCTAGCTCTAGTGTGTCGCTGTTTTTTGATTTTTTTGTGTGTTTGTGCACCTTCTTTTTGTCATATACAGCCGCAGTAGCGGTTTAAAAAATTATTTATTAGAAATATTTCCCATAAGTCTGCGACAGTGCTTGCTTACCCCTCCCTCTTGTCAAACATAACACGCACTATCAACAAATAAACCTCTTATCTAGTCAACTGTCAAAACAAGCTTTGGCCTGGGAGCATTGTTGCATGTCATGTTTTATGATTTCTGCAAAAGGTCTTTCTTCTGATTACAAATAGTGGACATTGTTGAACTGGACATAAGCATTGTGTTGGTTAACATTTATAATGTTTTCTAGATCTACAATCTACAATACTTTTAACAAAGACATGTTGTACTTGTGTCTGCTGTATAGTTATAATCTATGACACCTGTGGATTTTGTTATAATTTGGACATTTTAAATCACAATATTGATCGCAAATCACTTAATAAAAGAAACAAGTTTGCTGACTTCTGTGGTAAAAAACTGTGGTGCCCAGTGGGAGCATCGGCGTAAACGTCATCACAACAAAGAGCCGTGTAGTTGTAGGTCCCTGATATGGATAGCTGCACATCACACTACCGAGTAGCTCATTTTGTTTTTTGTTTTTTCATTTGTACCAAAATGACTGTGACATTGCCGATTCCTATGAGTATCCCCAGTTTAAGAACATTTAATTGGAGAACCACTTTGGAGAACCAAAGCAGTCTCCATATCATTAAAACAACTTTGTTTGTCTTGTGTAGCCTATGTATTTCCCACTTCTAGGGATATCAAGATTATTGGTTAATCTATCCCAAATTGTGATTATTCAGTTGTGTTACATTTGTGACACAATTATAAGAGCACATGGTAGTATAAAGGAAAGTATTGCGATTTAATGTTGAAAATGACATTCCGTTGTTTTCAGAAATGAATTTTGTCTTATTTTTATAGGAGGTGTAGGGATTCCACCTTGTGTCAGACAGTTTGAAAAATAGTGACGAATTGCCTAAATAGTTATTTTTTTTAAATTATCATTGTGTTATCAGAATCTGTATCGAGTCTATTCCGTAGTATCGAAATCAAGTTTGAAATTCTAGTATAACAAACACACTAGTAAAATTTAAGATTTCACTGTTTGGTGTCAGTGGTTGCAAATAATTATAAAATCATTATGTTTCTCCTAGTAATCTTAACGCTGAAATTTTATACTGGTACATCCCTATCTCTGCTCTTAGTTCTATACATTTTTCTGCAGATCGGTTTTTATGGTGCTGATGCTTCACCAGATTTCTGCATATGTAGAGTTCATCAGAGGGTACTTTCAGAGGGAGTATATGGGGGCAGCACTGTCTGGAGATGCCACAATAGGGGTCCCTCTATAGCGGGCTCCCTCTCAGGCTGATCTTTGACTGAAGGTTAATCACTCCATGCACAGCACACCATGGTTCCTAAGACTGAAACCATATCAGACCTCGTTTACCTCATTTGGAAATTCTAATATTATAGTAGTTTAGGGCTGCACAATATTGTAAAATTTCTGTGATGGCAATATTGGCGGAAGAATTAAAATCAAATTGAAATTGAGAGTGATTAACATTAGGGGAAAAAATATATTGATTAATTTGACTAATGAATCATTTTTTGCCATATTATTGCTCAGCCTTAATTGCAGTCTGTAATGTAAAAGTATTTCATTTAAGCTTCACAATTTGTTTATGTTTAGCCGTGGTAAACTTGACCAAATAACTGGATAATTGTTGTTATAATGTACATCCCTATAGTAAGTGTAACATACAAATTGACCCGAAGTTGAGTTGTGTCTTAATCGTATCAAAACACATCATCAATTTGTACCAATCAGAGAAAGGATGCTATGCTACTAACTACTGCCACGCTTCCCTCTCTTATGTCTAGGCTGCAAACGGTGGAGGATTTCTTTCAAAACCAACAAAGCCCTCTCTGAAACCACACATCTCTGAAAGCGCATTTAACCTCACACTCGATCCATTCATTATGTGGTCTGTGACGATTAATCTGCACTGTATAATTCAAGTGTGGCCCTATTTAAAACGTTTAGCGCATTCATCAATTTGTGCTGCTGTTGGAAATGATTAAAAACAGTCAGATAAGGTAAAAAAAAATAAGAAAATAAATAACTCCATTTGTGGTTTCAATTTCCATGCCTTTTAGCTATTTTTATTTTAGTTTCGTTGTTATCCTGTGCTATTTCCCATCCAATCCCATGTGTGTTTATCCCCACGTTGGGCATGCCTTAACATGTTCTGTCCTGCGAGACTGCTGAGTGCACCTGTTAGCTGCAAAAGGCAACCCTCAGACGATTCTTTGCACACACAGACAAGAGAATAGAAATTGTTGTTTGAAGGTATGCAAAAGAAATTATAATTATGTTGTCTATTATTTAATATCATTATTTGATGTAGTTATTATAGTCATGTTCTTGTGGGCAGACCTGTTAATAATTACTATATCGACTTTCCGTTCAATATATTATAGATGGAACAATCATTTTTGGGGGCAGCTTTAGAAGGTTGAAATATGAACTAAAATTACACAAAGTAATTACTTAAGTGTGGTATTCTGTGATTCATTTATACAGCTCAACAATACTTAGCAATATTGCACATTTAGAATACTTTTTGTGACAGTAGCTAAGTAGCTAAGAGTGTTGGTCCACTGTCCAAAGTTTGGCGGTTCAAATCCCACTCTCGACATAAATATCATTGCTTGAGCAGTCCGATCCACTGACTCATAGGTTGGCAGTGCGATTCCAGCCCTCACAGACCAATGCTGTCGTTGTGTCCTTGGGCAAGACACTTAACCACCTCGCCCCAGTGTCTGCGTACACTGGTGTATGAAAGCGCGTGTGAATGGATGAGTGGTTCCTTGACGTAAAGCAATTTGAGGGGAATGAAGGTGGAAAAGAGCTACATAAAAATGTGACCGTTTACCATTTTGCGAATAATTCTGCTTTTTTATTGTTAATTGTCTATATTTACTTGAGCAATATATTGCACTTCCAAAATGTGTTATCTTGACAGACGTACTTGTGGGACTCTGCCATTCTCCTGCCTCTACGAAAATGTTACTCATGTGCTTTTCCTGAAATGTTCACCAGTATCTAATCTTGCATAAATACAGGTGTTAATAAAAAAAAAAACAAAAAACAAAAAAAAACTTGAAAAATGTGTTTGATTGTTATTGGGATAATAAGCTGAGATCATGCCCCTATATACAAGGACAAATATGGTTTATTATTGACAGACTTTCCACTTGAAGCCTGTTAATAATAATATGCACAAATTGGGTTAAAAGTATGAAACAAGTTAAAGACTGTGCATTATTTATTTATGTAGGAAAACGGTGAAGTTTGTTATTACGACACTCCTAAAACCAAATTTTTGAATTTGTACATCAAATGTCAGCATACTGAAAGCAGTAGTGGTAAGTGGCACGTCGTAGAGGGGAAACCAGCAATCTGATATAATGAAGTGCCCTACAGATGATCTGGTTGTGGGGAGTCCCAGGCCTGTCACTATAAGAAATTTTGAAACACGATGTATTGCTACAGAGAAATATTGCAATAGATGTTGCAACTGACACAATTAAAATAGAGCAGGATAATTCCACTAAACAAATCTTCATTAAAAGGCTTGAGCTTTAACAAGTAAACAGCAGAATGAACCAATAATTAACCATAAAAGTGATCCTACCCTCTACAGCTCAAATCTTGTCACATTGCTTAAAACTGGCAAAAAACTCCCAATTTTTGAAAACAAATTGTACACATGATAAATACTGAGCCCCAAATATATTGTTCCAGCTTTCATATATTGAACAATTAGCCGATGTAGTAATTGACAGGCTGAGTCCTAGGCCTGTCACAATAACACATTTAGAAGTGCGTTATATTAATGATGAAAATATAGATGATAAACTATAATACTGAAACAAATTTATGCCACTGAAACAATGACCCTAAAGCAGGGGTGTCAAGCCCATTTTCACCGAGGGCCACATTAGCAAAATGATTCCCCTCAAACGGCCAGATGTAATGTAAAAGAAACTACTTTTTAAACTTGTTTATTAACTGTTTTTTATTTATTACTTATTCGGTTTACAAATGTTGCATATTAATGTCCATAAATGTAAAAAAAAATATGGCTGTATAATTGTGCATGTCCTGATATACCTTTTAATCTATCTTGTCGTGGGCCACATAAAATGAGATGGTGGGCCGCATTTGGCCTGCGGGCCTTAAGTTTGACACATGTGCCCTAAAGCAAGATAATCCCAAAAACAACTCTAAATGAGCAGCATTTCTATAGAACATGACCAGCAATAAACTAATAGCAGATGGAAACACTTCTGTAGTTATCCTATCAACTTAGTGAGTAATAGAAGTTGTTTATTCAACCCTCTGTCCCTCAGATCTTATCCTATAGCAGAAAATTAACAAAAAGTTCCCATCTAGTCCAAAGAAAAAGTATCCACGATAAATATTGATCCCAAAAAACTATTGTCCCATCTTTCATATATTGAACAATAAGTCGATATAGTGATTATCGTGACATGCCTAGGGAGTCCTATTTTGTTGCCTGTTGTTTCATTGTAGTCTTATGGTTGTCTTGTTATAGTATAGTCTTGCCGTAGTCTTGAGGCTCACTGTAGTTTTGTCATAGTCTCGCTGTAGTCTCGTTGTAGTGCTGTTGTTGGCTTTACGTTGTCTCGCTGTAGTCTGGTCATAGTCCCGCTGCTGTCTCTCGTTGTAGTCTTGTTGCAGTCCCGTTGTTTCATTGTAATCTTAAGGCAGTCTCATAGTCCTGTTGTCTCATTGTCGTCTTGTAGTCTCGCCATAGTCTTGAGGCGCGCTGTAGTTTTGTTGTAGTCTTGTTGTAGTCTTATTGTCGTCTTGTTGCTTTTATGTAAGAGCTCGGCACACTTGCCCTTGAGAGCAAACACAGGGTTTTGATGTTGGCTCCGTTCAGGCAAACACGAGCGTGAGTCATCGGGAAGCCCACACAAACAGTTTGTACTCCCGCCTTTTCATGCGCTCCAAAATCAAAACACTACTACTGGAGGTGAAGTGAGCATATTTGTGTGACAACGCTTCCAATTGGTTTATATGCTGCTTGACAATCCAACACATTAAATATTTTTTGGACCGTTTGACAATACAATCGCTGTAACATTGCGTCTCACTCACTGTAAGTCATGTCATAGACTACATCTCCTGTTGTTAGTTGTAAATCACCCTTTGGTCATGTTTATACAAAGTTTATATAGAACACAAAGACTTTAGCCATGCTTCTTTGTTTGTGTTTCTGCTTTTTTGTTAAAGTTTTGTGAGTTGTGATATTTGGTTATTCAAAATAAAGTGAGCAGAATGTATTACAGTACTTTTGTCAGTATCCATTCATTAAAAAAAAACAGCCATTTTCAAAATTTTACATATTCGAAACAACATTCACAATATTATGACAATAATCTACATGTAATTAGTCTTGTCACGATACAAAAAAAATTAAACTCTATTTCAGTACAAAGGAATAGACTCAATACAAAAAAACACTATTTACTTAGACAATAGAATATGATTCTCAACATTAAATAGTCCTTGCTTTTATATTGCCATGTGGCCTTATATCTTAGTAATCCCTCACTCGTACAGGTCTGTTCCATAGTGGTCCCTGTGGGCACTAGTCTAAGTTGTCTTATACCACCAAGATCATTCTAAGGCTATTCAGAAAAGTTTTATTCCTGTCCTGTGAATGTTTTTAGTTACGATACTTGTTAAAATGAGTATCTGGTTTCGATCTAGTTTTAGCCCTGATTAGTATTTTATTTTTGATGCTTTTGACAATCCTACATGTAACATAATTTTAGAGCCCATTACAATATCCAATACTAGCCCCCCAAAAAATGTATATAATATTATTGGGTGAATTGTATTTACTTGAACAGTCGGAAAAGTGTTTGTCCCTGTGTGCTGGCGTGCCCTTGAGCAGACGGGATAATCTGTTGACATAATAGTGTGTGCTGCTGACACAGAGTGGTGGACACTGCACAGGCTACAGCAGGAGCTCTTCAGACACGGGCTTATGTTGATGCTTCCTCTGTTTGTAGATTCTGACCACACAGACTTGAACATTTTTAAGGCAGCTTCAAATAAATAGTCTAGGCAATAGGCAATATTTCTGTCACAATAACCAATTTTGAAGTGTGATATAACAATATATATGGTAATACAGAAGCTAATTTATGTCACTTACACAGGAACCTTAAAGTACACATGACAGGTTAGCTCACTCATTATAAGATTAACATCAGTATAATTCAGATTTTACGTAGTCTAGTTCCATGTGTGCAAATTGTCCCTACATTTTGGATGGAATTGTCTGTGTTGTGGACATAGGCAGAGGTTTTCTGTTTTACTAAAAGTAATTACTAAAAGTTCCCATGATGAATATTGAGCCCCAAAATTTGCTGTTCTGTCTATGATTTATTGAATGATAAGTCGGTATCAATTATGGTGACAGGCGTGTTACCTGGTGAATCTCCCCAAGTTCAGATTGGCAGGTGGATTAGCCAGTCAGGGGGACATGTATGGTTCATCCATATCAAAACAAAGATGGCTGCTTACGAGAAACGAAGAAAGGGGAAAAAAAAAATATATCCCTGGGACAGAAAAAACATCAGATTTCTGTAGAATCAATGGGCAATGTTTGTAAATGATGAGTGACCATGAGCTCCTTTGTTTCACATGTGTTACTGAAATAAACAAATCCGATTGAACAATTGACCGTGTTGGGTTCTGACTCAAGATGCGATGGAGGAAGTGGGGGCATGACTGATATCCCTCTGTATAAAAAATACAGAGAGATATCCGTCTGGATTTGCCAGGCTAGCATGTAGTTTATTATATGCATTTCCTTTCAATTCGATTTATTTTCTGCGTGGCATTGCACAAAAAAAAACATACAATTGATACTAACAATAGCGCTAATGTTTTTTTTTTTTTTCATTGCAATCAACGTGGAATGACAATGTTTCATACATGTTTTTAACATTCTTGTGGGTGTGTTCCAGGTGGGACTGGTTGATATCTCCAGATGTCGAGGCCACTGCTGCCCCTCCCCTCTCTGTGTTAGAGCTGCCTCTGTCCCATGAGAGTGTGCTCCGGGCGCTGCCACTGACCAGGGCTGTGGCTGCCCCCCACCACCCCGCTCCACCATGGACCAGCAGAGGGACAAATATGGAGAGCGGCCCTCCCGGAGCACCACCAAAGTGTCCCAGGGCAGCCGCAGCGGGCACCCCTCCAGGCCCTCTGGCTCCTCCAGCTCCTCCGGGGTGCTCATGGTCGGACCCAACTTCCGCGTGGGCAAGAAGATCGGCTGTGGGAACTTTGGGGAACTTAAGCTTGGTGAGTTTGGGTCAGTTTGGATAAGGAGTGGGGGATATGTCAGACAATCACATTATCTTTTTTTTTTTTGTTTTGTTCTGTATACTTGAATTTTACTGTTTTTAAAATATGAAAAACCGAACTAACTCATTTGAAATGGTTTTCAAAGGTCCAAAGTCATTACTCACTTTTCTGACTTATTTCAATGCTAATTATTCATCTCAAATAGTTTATGTGTAAAGACCGTACACAGTGATCTCATTATTACCCTAAGAGCTGCTTTTGCAGTATATCTGTACTGTGGCAAGACAACTTTTCTTGCTTTATTGCATTGGCTACAGTCCCTTTTTTAAAGAACTAATTAAAGTTCTCACTTAGACCGTGACAAAAGATGACCAATAGAAGAAGTACATTTGGAAAAATAATTGAAATGTCAACAAGTCATCCCTGGAATAGCAAAGTAGAATGTGGTGTGCTGAGTGTTGTGTATTGTACTCATGTAACTATTTTTTTTCCCCCTACCAGGCAAGAATCTGTACACCAACGAGTATGTTGCCATTAAACTGGTGAGTTATCTCTTTTATTGATTTTTTTTTACAGTACAACAAATAAAGTTAAGTTCACACATCTTAACTAATACCATCTAGGAAAAAGGCAAAATGTAGCTTTTTAAAAATGGATACACCCCTTTGCAGTACATGGTATTGAAAAGGGGCATTTTTTCATAAGAAACAATATATTTTAATTCCCAATCAAGATACAATATAAAAAATATTGTATTAGGAGAGGTGCTTGGAAATTGTACATGTTCACATAATTTAAAAAAAAATGCATTATCCACACTGACAAAATGGACAGCCAGCACATTCTGAGATCAATTTTTAATATAGAAAATCTCTGTTAAATTAACGAGTTGTTTTAAGTTTTTGTTTGTTGTCACTTTTCAGGAGCCAGTGAAGTCGAGGGCCCCACAGCTGCATCTAGAATACCGCTTCTATAAAACGCTGGGAACCACAGGTGTGCACACACTAACTGAACCCCTGAATCGTGATATACACTGTGGCATATGACTGGGTCTGGTGGTAGAGTCCAATGTGAGTCAATATATGGGTATATATATGCAATATATTGTTGTTGGTGAGAGAGGTCATTTGCACAGTTTGCCAGTAATCCAGTATCCAGTTTAAACCATTAATTACACATTTCACATTGTGATAGCCACTGCGTGTAACAACAGCAGTCTGATTTACATTAGGCACAGACTAGCTATGTATGTGTGTGTGTGTGTGTATGTGTGTATATATATATGTGTGTGTATGTGTGTATATATATATATATATATATATATATATATATATATATATATATATATATATATATATATATATATATATATATATATATATATATATATATATATATATATATATATATATATATATCAATTTATATATCAATTTATGAAACTAATGTGTTCTGCAGGGAGCAAATCATTTGTGTCTAATGCGGTCCCTAGCTTGTCTGAAAATCAAATGCTCAACAAAAATCTGATGTTGCTTATCTATTTCTGTTGGTTAGTATTTGCTCACATTCTGAGGGGGAGTTTGAAGACTGCGTTTCCTGTGCTAGCTGACTGGTCTGCCTGTGAAAAGGTTTTCCTTGTGCATCGTAAAGTGGCTTTTGAAACATTAATAATTAAAATAACTTAACAAACCTCACTTTTTAAGAAAATGCTTCTAAGCTTCTTTCATCTAATCACATTGCATTACAAACAATAGAAATTACTCACTTGAAAGACAAAACATATTGATTTTGTGATTGAAGAAAGAGATGGTACTTTCTGTTGTTGTGGGTTTTGAACAGTCAGAAGGATTTGTCACTCAAAGCTAGAGCTTATGTTGTGGTAGGTTCTGCGCTCTGTGCTTGTCTCTTTGGATGAAGGTTTCATCTGAACTGCCTGTTCAACAGCTAACAGACCCATATTGTTTGGGTGCTGCATATGTGATGTCTCAAGTCCCAAGCCCTGGGATAGAGTTGTGCTGGGTACAATCATTAATTCATTGGAAAGGATGAGTGCCAAAGCTTGAGGTACATTTCGCACCCTGACCAATTGACCTTGGTTCAAGTTCATGGTCTTTTTTGTCTCACTAGGGGAAATTAGTGATGCAATACTCAACATATTAAAAGAACAAATGCAAAACAAATAATACACAAGATATACATAACAGAAGCAGGGATGTGGGTCACAAATAGCCCAATAGAAATTGCACAACAATTAGGTACATTGCAAATATGCCATACAAGTGCAGTACTTAAAGCTGTTGGAGCCATTCAAAATGTTATTTTTAATGCTGGCGTGTGTTTTCATGCTCCCAGAATGGTTCCGGGCCCATGGGCAGGGCTCCGCTACATAACCAAATTATGTCACCCAGACATAACAAATGTTTATCAATACATAAAATGTAAATATACCTGAATTATACTTTTCAAAACTGAGATGGTTCTGAGCTGTGCTAGCTTGCTTTTTCACCAGACAGGAGCTAGTAATTGTTGCCATAAAAACTTATTATTTACTAGCTAGCTTTTTAGCTTTTGCTTGTTTTTGTTCTTCTTTTTTTTTTTTTTTTTTTTTTCCCGTAACTGTCCAGTACCCCCTCTTGTTTTTTCATGTATTTTAGCTAAGACTGACTTACTTTTGCCTTCATTACTTACTTACTAACTATCCTATGTATCATGTATATACTTAATATATATAGTATTCCCCTGAAACTGGTTCTCCTTTCTGGCCCAGCTGTTATCTGGTGTCAAATCAGCACCAAGAGCCAGCTATTTTTTTGAGAGAAAAATAGCAGAAGTGGTTCTGAAAAAGGAATGGCCTAGAACCGACATCGGCACCAGCTTGGTGGAAAAGGGGGGTACAGAGATGTCCCACAAAGTCTGGGAGTACAACCAGGGAACTTCTCGCTGTAAAGCAGGACTGTGGGCCTACTCAGGGCCTGTGCTAAAAGCAGTCCTTAGTTTTAAATGCATGTTCATCTGTTTGTAATCAAACGTGTGCACCTCCACAAAGAGGATGATGAATAACCTCCCCAGCCTTAGTCACAGTTTGGCAGGGAAATCAAATGAGTGGTGCGTGCTCTTTGATCTACCTTCAGAGCTGCGTGGCCAGACACAGGTTTAATGACCATTGTTTTCACAGAGGCAGCGGTTGGAAAAGGCCAACTGTGCGGAAAACTCATTAAATATTTAGAGCGCGGGTCTGCCCCTCCTTATAGCACTAACCTGCCCGCGTCCTTTCCTCCAGATGGGATAACATGACCTCCTTTTCTTCCCACTCTGCACTGTGCCAGTGTGGTTGTCATCGTGTCGCTGCTCTGGCTGGTATTGAATGAATGTGGTCGCACTCAGATGCCTAATCAGGTGCTCTTATCAGTGCGGAGCCAGCTGTCACAAGACGTTAGGAGAAATGAAGCGTTACCGTGGAAATATTCAGGCCAAATTCCTGTCAGTTCAGTCACAGCTGTATTACCAGACAGTGGGTTCTAAAGCGCCACAGAGCCAAGGACAAAGGCGTACAGAGGATAAGGAGATTTCATTGCAGGAGGGTGGACACTATTGAGCTGTTAAAGGTATTTCCAGCAAGGGCTGATGATGAAACCTGACACCAGCGCTGAAATCACTGCGCACACCAGTGAACAACCATCTCATAGTGACCTGACTCCTACTGTGCACAATATAGGTCTGTAGCTAAGGCTTGGACTAGTACACCATTTGTCACCATTTTTTTTTTTAAAACTTGAAGACTTCTGTTATAATAGTGCAGTTGTTTCTCTGAGATCTACTCTGCTCTTGTTATCTAGTGTATTGCCTGTAGTTAAAACTATAAAAAATCTCAAAAAGAGACCTCAAAACGAGAGAAAAATGTCTAGTGTAATCACCGAAACAAGGGTTTAAAGTGATATTTCAGGCCTTTTGTGATTTAATTATATGCTCCATTCACATTTTGCCCAAGACTTGAGCTCAACACATTAACTGGCACATTCCTGTTTAAGACTGCAACAAGTTCACTGATCAATCACAACTAATCGATAATTGAAATGGTTGTCAACTATTTCAGTAATCAAATAATCGTTAACTGGTTTATTCTTGGGTCCAAAACATGTGACGAGCTGAGAAAAGAGGTTTTATGACAGATCAAAAATTATAAACAAAGGACAGAGGAAATGTGTAAATGTAGTGTTTTTCATAATAACATTTTGGTCTGTAAATATCTTCCATCCCGGTGCTTTACTTCAGCTTTATCTGATTATAATATACAAAAAATCTCATCCACAAGCCCCTAATCAGGCAGATAATCACTACATTAATCGATTAGCAAAATAATCGTTAGTTGCAGCCCTATTCCAGTTGCATTGTTAAAATAATGCCTGAGGTATAATTATCAAGATAATGCAAAAAACAAAAAAAGTAGATATTTTTGTCAATATCGCACACCTGTAATTCACATGATGTACATGTTTTACATTACAGATAATGATTGTCATTGTTAATTGTTAAAGTGGCCTGTGCGTACTTCAATAATCAGTTCTTGAAGCAAAACTTGTCTTCTATTATAAAATTCCATTTTGTTCCAAATTTGTTATTGTAACTTAATCAGTGTAGAGTTTTAGGAATTAACTAATAATTTAAACTGTTTAACATCAGGTTGTGACGTAATAACAGAAATAGTATAAAGTATTCATAGTTTCTGAATGCACTCTATAACAAGCCAAAAGTCTGCCAGCTTTTGTTAAGGTGAAAATCACTAATGCGGTGAAATGTTGGATCTACTTGAGGAGAAGTTATCAAATCAAATTTTTTGTGTTTTCTAGATGATTCAAAGCGGATTTAGATATCCCTTATAACAGCATTTGAACCCAAATACCAAATGATGGTGACACTTGGGTCCTCAGTGTTTTTTTGTTTTTTTTCATACTTTGTTTTAATTGGTATCTTTCCAAACTATTGAAGTAAAAATCAAAAACTGAGGGGAGTGAGCCGAGTCTTTGGCAAAATTAGACTGTTGTTTTTTCTAAGATGGAAGAGATTACACAAGCGGCCCGGTCTTGCATATGCACTCACTGAGCTCCATTACATTTTGTGTGTTAATGTTTACCCAACAGCCCCCTCAGATCTGTCCTCAGAATCCTTGGACTTCCCCTCCTCCACCCCGCTTGCATGGTTCACCTTGGACCTAAATTAGAAAACATCATTAATCTGAAGAAATAGTTATCGCTGGGGGTGGGCAATGTGGCTAAATAAATCATATCACGCAATGTCTTTATAGCCTGGATTAAAATTTTTATTTGATCACTATTTGATCTCTGCATAATATAGGACATTTAAAGGCTATAGCTACGTAGTTCACTCTTGTAAGCTTTAAGTCATGTTATGTTATCTCATAAAAACATACCTGGAGTTGTGTTTTTGTTTCATTCATACATAAGACACATAAGAGTAACCCTTACTATTACTAGTCTGTCTACATCTCCAAAGCTCAAAATGCTCTGTTCCATCTTCTAATGTCATGAACAGCTACCTTTTACTTTTTGTAGAGATAAAAAATTCCACAGTTGAAATGATCCAAATGTTTCTAGTGAAGGTGTATGGAGTTTAAAAACACAGTGGAGCACCTCCTGTATTACCACATGCCATTAAAAAGCTCAGAGCAAGACAACCTGGTGGATAGTATTTTCCATTTTCCAACTCAGCCTAAATATACAGGGTTTGTTTGTTAGACATGTGTGAATGAAAAAAACACACGACTCATGTTTTATGAGAAAGCATTACATAGATCAGAAAATGGTGAAACATGGGCCCTTTTAAGGACACATTATGCAAATCGACGTTTTTGTTCATGTTATAACATTGTTCCCTCATTAATTCACACTTGTTTTATTAATTCTGTTTACAAGGTCGTCTTGTTCTGAGCCTCGGAAATCACTTGGTTTGAATTTTCCCTGAATAGTCTCCTTACAGGTAGAAATCTGAAACTCTCCTGTGCCGTTTTTAAGTTCATAAACCATCTCTGGACACGTTCTGAACATGTTTGCGGTCAAATTGTGTTTATGATGCACACATGGCTCTATTAGCAAAGCAGTCATGTCTCCTAATGGCTTTATGTATTTATTCATTCCCACTGCTGACATCAGAGGATACTCCAATGTTGAAATAAAGTAATGGAAAGGCAGGTAATGGAAAGTGTGTTTTTCCAAATTAGACATTATTTATACTTTAAAAGGTGACTAAAAGCATGCTAAAATAAGAATTAAAGCCACTGGAATGCATAATATATCCATTTTAAATTATAACTCCTTATGATGGGCTGGCATCTTACGTTATCTGCAGCAATGATGGCTAAAACAGCAAAATATTTTTTATTTTTTTTTGTTTTTATTGTGTTATGACTTTCACTTTAATTATACATTTGACTGCTTGTAAAAAATGAAAGTTGCAGTGCACTGTGGGCAATTGCAGCGCTCTGAGGTGGCCCAAGGATCCACAGGTGCATCCTTGGTAAATGAGCCAGACGGAGGAGTGGAGCATTGGGGACGTCAGGGCTTTTGGGAATTGGAACACCACTTAGCGGAGATCTGATGACGCGGATTTCTCTGAAGTGGTTTAGGAGCCGAGGATCCTGCGAATTAGGAAACGCCCTCTAACTCTACTTTTTTGCTACTAAACTGTGTACATGGTGTTTTTTTAATAGCATTGTCTACTGTTCCTAGTCATTTTTTTGGGGCAACTTCAGTGCAAACTAGGTAAATCTGCAGCTTTGTGTTCAAAAATATGTGCTGCCTTCTGCAATTTCAAGTAGTTGGTGACGTCACGAAAGACAGACAGCCCTAATTACAGCGAGGTGTTTCTGATTACAAACTCCTGACTGCAGGCGTGGAGTTTGAAGTGGATATATATCTACGATGCAATCACACTGTCCTTATACTCCCAGACCATGTACCTCCCTCTATTCTCACTTTCTTCTCTCTTGGTTGTGGGTGGAGTTTAGGTGTTACTCTGCCTCTGTTTATCAGCTGTTTGAATGTACATGCAAAACACAGATATGACTGACCTAAGGATTATAGTGTGTAGACATCATCAAACCAAAACATGCACAACAGACTAATCCTCCTAAGTAGCCCAAGGTTTGGAGTAGAGGTACAGAGTTGCCCTCTGCTTCTGTTAGGTTGTGCAAATGTCTTTAAATGATTGGTCAAATGCAGATAACTCTCTCTCATAGGGAAGTCGACCTTCTCTGGGACCTTACAGTGCATATGGCAGGTTTTTCGTGTTTTATTAATTATGACTTGATTTGGTGGGGATTGGGCCCTATCAGTTAATGCAGAAACAATTTATGCACAAGGAAAGCATTTTTCTGACCGTTTAAACACCAAATTAACAAAATAAAGGTGTTGATATGTATTTTTATTTTTCAAATCACCTATTGTGTGTTTAGTTTTATTCTTTATTAACAGTATATTTGCTAGGTAACAGTATGTTATGTCTGCTGCCAATGTCCAACCTAGAGTCAAAATTATTAAATTGACTTCACCAAAGTTACAAATTTAGAAGCTAGACAAACCTCTTTATAAAATATTAAAAATAATGATGTTAACTCTGTCTTAGTAAAATGTGTAGTTTAAGCTGTCATATGCACTTTAAGTTGAAGTGTTATGTTTATATTTGTGTTTTGCGGTTTGCAGCGGAGGGCGTACCTCAGGTGTACTACTTTGGCCCCTGTGGGAAGTACAAATGCCATGGTGCTGGAGCTGCTGGGCCCCAGTCTGGAGGACCTGTTTGACCTGTGTGACCGGACCTTCTCACTCAAGACAGTCCTGATGATAGCCATTCAGCTGGTGAGTACCGGCCACTGCAGAGACAGTCTCTGGTCTGGCTTTAAATGCAACTCTGTAACTCTGTCAGTGTGCTGTCCTTCTCTCTGACGAGGACAGACAGGCCTCTGTTTGAAAACCTTCAAAGCACAGTAAATCTTCATCTGTAGGACACACAGTTTAACCCTTATTTCCAGAGTGATTGTTCATTGTTCCACTGTTAATGTCTTATTTCTTTGTTTACAGTATGAATTAGTTAGAGTTGTCTGACAAACGCATAAATATTAAAAGTAAAATTAATTTGACTGCACATTGTAAGAGACTTACTTTTCCTTGTGCTTTCTCCTTGCAGCTTTCTCGAATGGAGTATGTGCACTCTAAAAACCTCATCTATCGAGATGTAAAACCTGAAAACTTTCTGATTGGAAGACAGGGAAACAAAAAGGAACACATCATTCACATCATTGACTTTGGCCTGGCCAAAGAATACATCGACCCAGAGACCAAAAAACACATTCCATACCGAGAGCATAAGAGTTTGACTGGCACTGCCCGATACATGTCCATCAACACGCACCTGGGGAAAGGTATGTCAACAAATGTGTAGACTTTGTGTATGGTATAGAAGTTTGACCGTCAGTCTCTGGTTTTATGTTGTAGAGCAAAGCCGGCGTGACGACCTGGAGGCTTTAGGACACATGTTCATGTATTTCCTCCGAGGGAGTCTGCCCTGGCAGGGACTCAAGGTGTGTTAGTATCTCTGTGACCTCTCATTTTAGAATGTAAATCCTCCCTTAGTCCAGGGGTCGGCAAACTTTTTTGCTTCGGATGCCATTTTGAAAAGTTCATGCATCACCACCACTAGACATAGTAATGAGATACATTTTTACCTCATTTGTTAAATTGCCACATTGCAGTTTTTATAATGTTGCCTACCACACTAAATTTCTCCTAGGTGCCTAGGTTTACCGCCCCTGCCGTAGTTGCCGCCCCCTGCCCGTGGGCTTTGCAGATAACCTTATTGTGCTATTGATATAATTTTATTCAGTTCCAGTCATTTCTAATCGTCAGTGAAGAGGTCTTAATGGAGAGGTCTACAGCCAATCCTCAGTCAGTAAAAGTATGAGGTTTGTAGCAGATTGCAGACCTTGCAGGAAGAAATTGGGCTATTTTTGTGTCAAAAGCAATGATTAAGTTGGTCATGAAAAGGAAAGGAAAGCCATTTCATTTATTTTTAATATCAGGGTCAATCAATATGAGGAAAACATGGATTGAACCTTTTGTCATATCTGTCAGCCCTACTTGTTTCTGTAGTTTAAAATGATAAATCCTGAAGACCACTAATATCAGTGGTGCTTTCCATAAATCATTACCAGCCTACACAAGCTTCATTAGTGGGATAGATGATTCATGGTGATTTCTAACAAACACATATGGGGCTTATTTTTACTGACATGATCTGCTCTTATCATCTGTTCTTTAGGCAGACACACTGAAAGAAACGATACCAAAAGATTGGAGACACAAAACGAAACACTCCTATTGAAGTGCTGTGTGAAAAACTTCCCAGGTATGTTAGGGTTTTGCTCTATTGATAAGCAAACATATCACTGCATTTAGTTAAACTACTTTTGTATGTTGTGTTTTCTCAGAGGAGATGGCTACGTATCTGCGTATGTGCGGAGACTGGACTTCTTTGAGAAACCAGACTATGGTACCTGAGGACTCTCTTCACTGAGCTGTTTGAGAGGAAAGGATACACGTTTGACTACACTTATGACTGGGTCGGACGCCAGATCGTAAGTCACCTCAGCATAGGGACCAGTGCTCACTAGAGCCAGACTAAAGTTTTTTTTTTTTATAAGATTGGACTTTTTATCGCTCTCTCTGCGGAAATTAATACAAATGTTGAATGAATGATGTGAATGCCAAAAAATTGAAAAAATATATTTATATGATGATCATGTTATACTTTTAAAATATAAATTGGCAAAAAAAGTTTAAAAAAACAGTAATAAAAAATGTTTACAGTGATTAATGGCGCATTTTATAATTTTTTTCTGATGGAAGGTCTACCATTTGCTTGTCTCCATGGAGATGTTATTGTTTTGCCTGAAATGTTCTACAGTATGGCATTAAATTTTGTAAGTATGGATTTATTCAATTGGCAGGTGTTTTAAGGCGAAAAGAAATGCACAGATATGATCTGTAACATGGCAGAGTGTCGTCACCTGTTTGTAGTTTTATGCCATATTGTAGAATATTCCAGGCAAGAGCAATAAACATCTCTGTAAAGAAGATCTGGTAGTGGACCCTTCACCTGAAAGGTTGCACAGAGTGCACCTTTTACAATAAAATAGATTTCTCATTTACACTTTTTAAATTCTTTCTAATTTAAATTTCATGTAGTTTTTGGTTTTTTATCTGCAGTGTTGTGCTGTTCTGTGTCTCTAGACGATGACACATCACTCCACATTTCCCTCGCTCCAGTGATTGTCATGTTGTGGGTAGGAGGGCAAAATAAAATCTGCCATATATCATCCTGCAATTCACCATGGGCAACCATGTATTTCTTGTATTGAAATTGTTTACAAAATTAAAACAAAAAATAGTTAGCATCCAAATATCCGTATGTAAATAGTTACCGCATATTTCTAATGGTGTTGTGCTCAGTTCTACTAATCCCTCATGCACTCAGACTGAGTCCTGTCCTGTTGTGTTCCAGCCCACAACTCCGGTCGGCTCTGTCCACATCGACTCCGGAGCGTCGGCCATCACACGAGAGAGCCACGCGCACAGAGACAGACCCTCCCAGCCACCAGCCTGTCCGGAATCAGGTACAGCCAGGGCACAAAGACAAACTATGAAACACTAAGTAACCGTTTTGCTATTTACTATATTGTGTGATTTATTTTATTTATTTTTTATTAAAAGAGAAAGAGGTGGACACAACAGCAGTTTTGGTCAAACAATTTGTGCTGTCTCTATACCCAGTGCAATATTGACACTGTTATAAAGATTAGCAATATGTTTAATACCAGTACCATTCGTTGCAGTATTGGGTAATGAATCTGCTTCATTCTTGTGGCGGTTTTTAGAGACACTTGCAGAGACGAAAAGACATTAGGTAGAGTGAAGAACGGTGTGGTTAATTTTATGAGTTATAAGGTGGGATTGGATTAGGAATGTTATTCATTATAGGATGATAAAGATCTTAAGATAAAGTTACAGATGCCAAATTCAGATGTCTTTCACATACTATTTTGTTTGGGAGATTCTTGCCTATGCAAGACGGATAAGGAGGACAGGAGACTTTGAGGATTAATGACTTGCAGGAGATTTAGTAATACAGTGACAAAGCTAGTGCAGAGGATTACTGATGTGAGAAACTTTCCTAATGGAGGGGTATATCGGATAACATGAGGTTTCATTCCACTTAAAGTTTAAATCAAGCTCAGAATTATTTTATAGCACATTTGTAAAAAAACTACAAGCTGCCTAAATGTGCTGTACATATTCACGAACAACGGGAAAAAATCCCAAAAAGACAAAAAAAGAAAAAAATTTAAACATGCATATGCAACACTAGAAGTCAATGGTTAGTTTTATACAGAATCTTAAAAAAACAAATCTTGCCTAGTCACTCAAAAGACCTGTAAATAAAAGTCTACTTGTAAAATAATACAACAGTAATTAATAGTTTGAGGCTGAAATCTCCTCAAACTTCCATTTTAAGAAACTGAAACGGTGAATGAAAAGCAAATTCTTTTGTACAGTAATTTTCAAAATCTCATAGGACTGCAAGATTAATGGCAATCAAAAATCAAAATTGCAATTTAGGCGGGCACAATTCGCAAAATGTCAAATGCTGCAAGTTTTTTGAAGTACATAATTTCAGCCACAAAACAACAAATCTTCTGTCTTATTCCTGCATAAAAAATCCTAGAGATCCATAAACAATAGACTCAAGAGGCCTGAAAGGGGGGTTAGGAGAGCTCCCTACTCGGTTTTATTCCTGATCAAATGTGTGTGCAGACAGTGAATGAACACAAATCTTTTTGCATTACATGTACGGGGCTTCATGCTTGGTTCAATAATGACTCTTTAACCTTGATTTTAATTTGGATTCACTTTTTTATTTGACTTTTTTGTTCTTAATTTCTCATGCTGCTTTGCATGGTCCCTTGACACTGCACTTTCCGGATCTACATCTTTTCCTAACCACTCTCTCATCACGCCTCCTCCTGCTCTCCTGGTACCTTCCGCTGCTTCCTGCTCCACTCCTCTGCTCCTCCTCCTCCCTCCTTCCTTCTGCTCCTCACTCTTCCTTCTCCACACCCTGGCCCGCCTTCTCACTCCCCGCTCTCTTGCGCCGCGTACTCTCTCCTCCTCCTCCTCACTCACTCTCTTCTCTCCCTGCTCCTCACATTCTCCTCCTCCCCCCATCCACCTCCACTCCGTTTTCCTTCTCTCTCCCCGTCTCCTGTTCTCCTCATTCCCTAACCTCCTTCACATCCCTCCTTCTCCTGTTCTCACTCCCTCTTTCCTTCTCTTCTCCCTTCTCCCTGCTGCTCACTCCTTCTCTCCTCTACTCCCTCCTGCTCCGCACTCCCCTCCTTTCCCCTCTCACTCGACCCCCTCCTGACCGGGAGCTGCCGAGCAGTTCGGCGTCCTCCGAGCGGCGAGGGCTTGGGAGGTGCAGCCATCAAGCGACAAGGCCACTACTCCTCGCGTACCCTCAGCTCCCACCTGGCACGCAGACAGGCAACGGGGCTCAGTGCGTAGGCCAAGTACCCTCCCCCCCTCTCTGCTCCTCTGTGGCACCTGTAGGGGAGGGGCAGATCTGTTTTCTGAGTGTGGCAAACCAAAGTGGGCTAAAGGCTATAACTATGGAACTTCACTGTATGTCCCTGCTTCTGGGAAAGTAAATTACCCATTCCTCATTAATCAACCTTTTGAATAATATCTTAGGCTTTTTACATCTTTGCTCTTTTTGGTGAGGTTGATTTAATTCTCAAAAGAACAAAAAAGTCACTATTCACAGGACGAAATGAACCTTTCCTGAAAAGCTTTAGAAATGATCTTACTGTAGTGATATCTGAATTGATATTGATTTGATTTTACATGAATAGACTTAATATTGAAGGTTGTGTTTAATATATTGTTTCCCCTTACCAGCATAAACTTGGACCAATTTAACAAAAAATTCTTACTTGCAGTATAAGTTTGTATCTATAAATATGGGTAAGGCCAGATAAAAACGTTTAGGACGCCGCCCCTGCTTGTTTTTGCCCAATTTAACGGTTGGAGTGGGACATGAATGGAGCTTAACAGCCGCACCCACTTGCGAAGCCCGCAGATGCTCTGGAACAAATTTTCCAATAATTTTGGAGGCTTTCTACATGTTATATAACATTGTTCCCTCATCAGAAACGTGCCTGAAGAGGTTTTAAAACGTTATCCATGCATGTTACAGTATAATTTTAGCAATCTCTCCTGGGCCCTATTCAAACCCTTCTTACTGTTGACGATATGATTCTGTACAAGGCTCGGCCTTTGAAAAGCTACGTCACCCAGTGCTCCCCGCACAGCAATTTTCCATAAATATATACAAAACCATGATACAAAACAATACACTATAACTCTGCAAACCTGATGGATGGTGGCAGTAGGGTTCTGTAGTTTTTTGGATGCACACAATCGAATGTCCTTTAATGTAATAGCACTCTGACAGGGAGTGACTTGGCGCAGCGAGAAAAGGAAGAGGGGACTCAATAGTGTCATAAAAACACAAATTGTAAACTTATTAAACAGAGAATATGTTAAATACGTTTTTGTTTTCAGCAAACATAGGTCATTTTCAAAAAAACTAAAGGTAGGCTTGCGATCTACAGATGTTATGTGTTGGCATTTAAGTCCCATAGAAGTTTAATACCTTCCCTCTTTAATTAAAATGATAGAGCTTGTGGTCATTAGTTACCACCTAAGCTTTGTCGTGAGCCTATGAGTTCTAAGCTTCCAAGCCAATTCATTTCTTGGAAAAGCCAATGGGAAAAATGGAATGGGAAATTTACTTCCAGAGCCATTGGTGGGGCGGTTACTGTTGATTTCCATGGCAATAAAAGTGGCTCACCACTGGCCAACCTGATGTAGCAACCTGCCCCCGCTGACTGTATCCTCCCAGGACAGATCTGCCCATTCCCACTCCCCTTTCCACTCTGAGGCCGGCTGGTGTTTGTCGCTGTCTCCACAGGTATGCCATGTCACGTAACTGGTGTGCCATGCTCCCACAGGGGTACAGTGCCTGGCTCGCTGGGCTTATAACTTCATGAGGATCAGAGCGCAGAGAGCTTTTGGTCATGGCACAGTAACCTGCTGAACCGCATGCGTTTTTTGTGAGGGGACAATCTGTGTACTCTGCATTCATGACAGGCCATCTTGTCGTACATGGGAAATGAGAAGGCTTGTTTTGTCAAGACAAAGGGGTAAAAGAGATTCATAATTGAACTTTTGCATATTATACTTTTTTACTGCGGGGTTTCAGTATGGCACAACATTCTATAGGAGCATTTTTATATTTAATAACAGTATTGGCAGTCGCAGGTAAATAATGAATATCTTATTTGCTGTTAATTCAGTAGAGTTCTTGAGTCTAGTTCAATCATAGACACGATATTAGAAATCCGAACATTTGTTGTAATTTATTGGTTTGTGGATTTTTGAATTTCAGAGGGCCAAGTACAATGGTGGACCATGGGCCCCAATCCTGGAGTATAATCTTCTACCATTCTACAATCTGAAAAACCAACAATACTTTATCTTAAAATGGTCCTGACACTGTGCGGGTTTCGGACGACTTTGACAGCACAATTTTCATTTCGTATGGGACATTTTGGGCTCCTACACCGTTTAAATCTGGAAGTTTACATACACATTGTTAAACTAAAAGACACATACTTATTTTTCTCAGCTGTCTGACTCATGAAATCAGATCTAAACACTGTCCGTTTTATAAGGTTTTTGCTATAGATGCGCAAGAAACTAAGCGCGAAGGATTTTATCATTACTTTCGCTTCACAGTCAGAACGTTTCCCTACCAGTAGATTGAGCTACCCATGCTGCTCTACCCCACAAAATTTGGGGGAAAATACCCACCAGTGTGTCAGTGTTTGGCTTTGCCCCCATTTATTTTTTGGTGAAAAGCTATTGACCTCAAGCATGTAACTTATTAAGGACCTACATTATGAGATTTGTACAGTTTGAAGGCACTACCCTCTGAATACACCACTGCTTTTTTGTGGTTCCGAGTCATGGGAAAGTCAAAAGAAATCAGTCAAGATATCAGGAAGAGGAAATGGGACTGCACAAGTCTGGTTCAGCCTAAGGTAGAGTCCACCGGGGGGGGCCGTTTCCACGTGCCTGAAGGGTGTCCGTCGTGTGTCGTAAGAGTACATGACACATGCTGCTTTGGTCAGACAATGTTGCAGTATACATACCCACGAGATCGCAAAAAGCAACAAGTACCTCTAGTAAAGATGCTGTATGCGAACGCTGGTAAGACGTGTGATCGATTCTCCACATGTGAATTATCGATCCCAAAGTACTGTCCCATCATGGACGTCGTGCTCAGGAAGACCGCCATATGTACTCCAACAAACCCATTTAACCAAAACGCCCAGATTAGGCAGTTTGGGCAAATGCCTCATAGGGACCGTTTAATTTTGGGGAGACAAGGGCTGTCACGTCTGATGAAACAAAATAAAACTTGAACTGTTGGCGCATTGATGACTTTCGCCTGTTTCCGTCGCGAAGCACAAAGGGGGAGTTGGCCTTCCACAACGGCCGCTGATCTCAGTCCTATTGAACTTTATGGGCAGACGGCTCCAAAAGGGCATGGCCTCGAAACCCGCACGCAATAAAAGAGTTAGAGCAAGTTGGCGCTGTCAAACTTGGCTAAGTTACACGCATGTAATGTCAAGGAGGAATGGCCGTCAAAATTCCTTCTCCACTTATTGCGTACAAGAAGTCTTGTGGGAGGATATTTCTACAAATATTTTGACTGCCAACCGTCATGGCAGTTGTAATAAAGTCAATGATACAAAATACTAATGAAATGATATGTCCAACTTGGTAATGAAAGTAAGGAAAAATTGTCAAAAAATTCCCTGTCCTCATTATTCGGGCTTTATTCTAGCTTTTAGCAACATAGACAACACCGTTGGTAATCTAATTGACCTAAAACAGGAGGAAGGTTGAAGGCTAAATTTCATGTCAGACACAAGGAGAAAAAAAAGCATAACATGTCTTTTTATATAGTATATGTAAAACTTCTGATTTGCAATTTATGTAAGCATGCGTGTCAGAGTGCAGTGTACAGAGCTGCGATTACGCTTCTGACGATGAGCTCGCTAGTGATGTAAAAATCACAAAGTGTAAGCCCATTTGTAAGATAATCACATTGTATTTGGGGTATGGCCCTATTTCAATTTTCTTTTTAATGTCATTCGCTGTCATTCATTCAGCAAAATGTATTGTAACAAGATGTGTTTGTTGAAATTCCATGTTTCACAGACTTTGATCAAATATTAAAAGCCAAAATAATTTATAAAATAGTAAAAAAGGCGCAAAATAATTTCTTGATCTACCCTATGACACACAATCATCAGCTGTCTGTATTGGCAGTTGATGTCAGTCCATGGTATTTTAAACTTTCTCCTGTATTTTGTCCATTTTGGATGCTGATAGTTCTTTCTTCTTTCTGTACAGCTATACATTTTAATTGTCTTTACAGGTTCTACTGTAAAAGTTAATACAACTAGAAAAGTCAGAAACATACCTTTTGCACATAGTTAAAAGAAAAATTATGAAGGGATCTAATTTAGGGTTTCATAACCAGCTGATCTCTTGGATAGTATCTGGACACATGAGTGACACAAATGGTTAGGACTGTTTTTTAAACTATAATAAACAGTTTCCATGCTACAATTCCGTCTCCCATAAGCTGATACTTGGATTACTTAACGGGCTACTGGAAATATTAGGTCGCAGCCGTCTAATCCATTACTCAGAGCTGAGCAATACTTGAGGTAGCCAGCTTGAATCTTATGCATGGTATGCCACTACTATATTAGATTATAACCTTCGGCATTTTAGTGAGTCAGTCGCAGGTCTGTGTATCAGGGAGCCCCACAACTCACCCACTTACCCCCATAATTTCATATGATTTCTCTGAAATCGCTTTATTTTTGACATTCCATTAACGCCTGAGTTTTCTCCAGACTCAGGTGGCGGCTTGCAACTCAATGGGGAGTGCTGAATTGCGCAGATGACCCGGGCCCCACTCAACAGCGTCAGGCACGAATCACAGCGCAGACAGACCCTGGGAAATGTGGTGCACGAGGCGCAAGTATGGATTCCTTTCTCTGGCATGCGTCCACCCTTTAACTGTGTGGCAGATACTGTCAAACACACAATACCCGACTCTATACCAGCGCTTTTAATGCCTATAGTTTTTCGGTACGGCACACAATAGCAAAACAGCAAAGTATTTTGTATTAGTCCAGTTTCTGCTCAAATTCTTTCAGAGCTCATTTCCATTTGAACAGCTAGTATATATGCTACCTGTTTAAGTTTAAGCAAGAAAACTCTGACTGGTACGATCAGTCTAGGGTGTCACATAAAAAATGACATGTATATATATTAGATTTATAGTATATTATAGTTTCTTATAATTATATGATATTATGATGTGTATATATATATTATATATATTCTAATATACATAATATATATATTATTATAGTATATATATATATAGATAGATATATATTTAATAATAGGAATAGGACTGTTATTCTCTTCATTCTCACGTTTATAGTTCAATTTCTAATTTGGGGGGGGGTGTCTTAATAAAAACATAATAGTAAACTTTGTTTTTTGATATTAATTTCTGGAAATTAAACTATGCAGATGTTTAACAACATTTATTCAACGTCACAACAATAATGAATTGACAAGACTAACTACTGAGGCGAATCACATTTCAGAATATGTTTGTACCCCCAGATCCCTACATAGCATGCTGTTCAAAAAATTTTTGTTGATTTTGATTCAGTTTGGAGTGATTAATCTTGGCAGCATCGTATATAGAAGCATCACATTTTCATAGGCAGCTGTAATCAGTGCATACATTACGAAAGCGTCTGAAATGTGTTCTTGTGTATATGCTCTGTCGGTGTTCGCTCCTTCTTCCTGTCCCTCCTGTCTCTCTGTCCCATCATGTGCTTTTGATATCAACGCGCTGCCTGCCTCAATGCCTCTCCATTCTCTGCTTATTTAAACGCTGTGTTTTACTAACTCTCAATGCTCGTGGACCATCCGCAAATATTGTTAAAGAAGAGCATTTACTCCTTTATGGGTAAATGGAAGCAACACTTTAACCTATAGGATAGAATAAAAAGCAAAACATCTCAGACCTTACCTGATTTTTTCTGACAGCTTTAAAAACAGACCTAGTTCTAGTTGTAGTGTCAGTGGTTCTAAAGTTATTCTTGGGCACAGATCATTTCTAACCTGCCCTAGATTACATCACTGGCGAGTGAGTTTAGACAGCACATTTCATGTACCAGTTTTGGATGGGCACTGGTAGCGGGTTTAGCTAGCTTGCTAATAGTGAACAGCAGCAGTTCTCTGGTTCACCAACTCTGACAAAACTCTGTAATCCATCATAATTAGATGCAGACAGGCACACAAACAGTCTCACTTGGACCCCATAGGAGTTGTTGTTTTTAATTTTTGATTTATAATACTGAGGTAAAACAATTTTAGTCACTATATTCTGTAAATTGTCTTGTTGAAAAAAGTAAGTAGACAATAGTTGTAAGGCAGACCCACGCCTAGTAGGTAGCATTTGGTTGGGTAGTATTCCACACAGATCTTCACAATGCTCTGCTATACGAGGTTACAACAAGGCACTGGAATTGATGTCCTTACCTTCACCCCGGCCTATGATAACTAATGTTTTGTGGGGGAAAGCCGCGTGTTCATGGCTCAGTAGGTTAATCTTGTAATGAGTTTGGCGAAGCTCCTCAAAACTGTGGGTCCTGCGTACCTTTTTACTGTATATTTGTCTAGAAAATCTACTTTAACAAGGCCTTCCTCAAATATTAGGATGTGTCCACTGAGGATGTACGCATGAATAAAGTCTAGTGATCCGCCAGTCTAACTTGTAATAATAAGCACAAAATTGTGAAGTATTCACTGTACGTTGCGGACCTAGTTCACAACTGGCTCCTCAATCGGCCTCTCAGCTCTTGCCTGTGTTTTTACTTTCGCCTTAATGAGAAAGTTTGGGCACCCCCTGGCAGGAGGCATCTGAGATTCAATATGTCATATAATGCAATATTCACAAAAATTAATATGCTTGATATTTTATTATCTTGATCCCAATATTCAGTAGGCACTATTCTTCACAATGGCAACAGAATGTGCTTCAAGTTACATCCCCGCTAGTAATGTATTGGTTGAGGTGTCCAATAGTCTTGCATGCAAAACGTATGGACGCTTCAAATAGAGTTAACCACAAATAGGGCTATAAATATTATCTTTATACCTACTGTTAAGAGATTAGCACTGGATCGTTTCTCCTGTGCTATCTCTGCCTTTTACACGGCAAGAAATAGACTGTAATTTTTTGTTTCATAGTGATGCAC
>JAIEZT010001214.1:16500344-16557662 GCA_019594935.1 Periophthalmus modestus
TGTAAAAAACTAGTGAATATAAAGATACCCACAAACACTGAATTGAGTGTGTTCAAGGTGTAGTCATTGGTAGTTTATCTCCTTATCTCGGCACTATAGTCTATAGTCTCTGACAGGAGTGATGAGGACACATTCTGAGCAGCACTCTTCACCTTTAGACTAGCACCAGACTCAGACACAGTACTGCTGTATCAGCAGCTCAGGGCAAAGTGCTTTAAAAGCCTCGGCACGGCGCATCAAAATAGTTCCACACTTTACCTCATGAATTCTATCCGCTCCAAAACAGGAAGACAAAGCACATTATGAAGGAGGAAGAGGGAGGGAGAAGGACAGGGAGAGGCGATGGAGAGGGGAAGAGAAGACGAGGGAAAGCAGAGTGATGGAGAGGGGAGAAGACGAGAGAGGAGAGGAAGAGGAGGATTTTGCATAGATTAATGCAGTCACTGTTTACATTTGTACCATCTAACTATTTGGTAATATTATAGTTTCTTTGGTCACTGTGTTAGATCAAAGAGGGGGCAGCAGCCACTGTGGGCACATTGTTTTTACTATCAAAGATGAAGGGGTACAGGAGAAATGTTTCGTTGTGGTTGTCACATAGATCTGCTCAAATGTTCATTTGTTTTGGACATTTGTTTCTTCTTCTCATTTACCTCTTGAATTTGTATTTGGATTGATTTGTGCATGTTTGAACAATCTTAATCCTTATTTTCAAGACGCCATATTGCCGATCAAGTCCCGTTTCACCACCAGCATACGCCCACTGTGCTCTACCTACTTTGTTCTCCAATTTTATTCTCTTAATTGGTGATACACGTTAGGATTCGGCAGCGTCATGTACTCATTTTGGTTCAGATGAAATTAAAAAGTAGTACTCTTTAATGTGATGTGCAGCTGTCCATAGGAGGGTGGTGACTCGTTGTGATGACCGTTTTACGGCGACGTCAGCTCCCATTGGGCACCACAGTTTTCTAATACGGACATCAGCGTGCTTGTTTCTATTGTTTAGATAAGGGATCGTTTTGAAGATAATATTGCGATTTAAAATGTGCAAAATATCACACGATGATTCACAGGTCTCATAGATTATAACTATATAGCAGGCTCAATATGTCTTCTTTAAACTGCGTAAATCCTGACATGGCCTCAGTGCATTTTGACTTGGTTTGTTTAAGTAAGTTTCAGTTGATTTTCTGGACAAATCTCCAGCACATACAGCGATGAGTGTGTAAATGGTAAATGAGAAGGAAGAACAATTATAAAATGGTTTGAAGTTCAGAAAAGTGGATTTTATGTGTAATAGGTCTCCTTGCCAGGGCTGCAAATAAAGATGTTTTATTATTTAATTTAATAAACTTGCCTTCACAGATTTATATGGGGCATTGTCATTTCAAAGGCTGTTTTCTGAAAATGCATTTTTAATAATAATAATAATAATAATAATAATAATAATAATACATCAGACTTACATAGCGCTCTTTTGGACACTCAAAGATGCATCTATAACAATAAGAAAACAATAGAAGACAATGGTGGAAATCAGTGCCAGATTGAGCAGGTGGCAAGGCACGTTTATTTATACAGCACAATTCATACACATAGTAATTCAAAGTGCTTTACAGAATAAGAAAGACATTAAAATCACCATACAACAAATCAAAACATGAATAACCACAAATAATCATCATAAAATTAACATTAAAACAGAAGAGTGCAGAGTAAAAATCTTTCAGTCATATGCACAGCTAAACAAAACCATTTTGAGCCTGGATTTAAACATGGTCAAAGTAGAGGCCTGTCTCACATTTTCAGGAAGATTGTTCCACGTTTTAGCTGCATAAAACGGAAACGTTGATTCTCCATGTTTAGTCCTGACTCTGGGCACCAGCAGGAGGCCGGTCCCTGAAGTCCTCAGAGTGTGAGATGGTTCATATGGCACTAACATGTGGGAGATGTCCTTTGGCACTAGACCATGGAGAGACTTGTTCACAAGCAGAGCTGCTTTAAAGTCTATTCTCTGAGCCGCAGGAAGCCAGTGGAGAGGTCAGACTTATGTGCTTGTACTTCCTGGTTCTTGTCAGGACCTGAGCAGCAGTGTTCTGGATGTACTGCAGCTGTCTTAACGCTCAGTTGGAGAGGCCATTGAGCAGGCCATTACAGTAGAATAACCTACTGGAGACAAATGCATGGATAAGTCTCTCTAAGTCTGGTTTTGACAGTACACCTTTGATTTTTTGCAATGTTGTTTTAGGGGGTAGAAAGCTGCAGATGTTATTGATTTGATGTGGCTGTTAAAGTTCAAGTCTGAGTCCATTATTACCTCTAGATTTTTTAGCCCTGATTTGAAGGTTTTAGAGAGAGAGACTGGAGGTGACTGCTAGCACTTTTCTCTATGTTTCTGTGGGACTATGACTTCAGTCTTGTCAGAGTTTAGCTTGAGAAAGTTGTTTGCATCCACTCACTGATCTGTTGGAATGCAGTGGCAGAGTGAATCCACTGGTCCATATTCACCTGCTGCCAGTGAGCACATAGATCTGAGTGTCATCTGCATAGTTGCGGTAGAACACATTATTGCCTGCGTATTAACTGGCCTAAAAGGCAGCATGGAGAGACTGAACAACAGGGGTCCCCAGGAATGACCCCTGGGGAACCCCACAGCTCAGGGACATTTATCTGAGACACATGTTTCAAGGTTAGTTTTTTAGTAATAATCTGAAGTGTTGCAATGTGTCTGACTTCTGATGGGTTGTGGAAAGTGAGTTCCAGAGGGGGGGGCTGGCAGCAGCAAAAAAAACACGGTCCCCCAACTTTCTGTGCTTTGTCTTGATGGGGAGGTTAGTGTCAGCTGATCTGAGGTTTTCTCCAATATTGGGATATAAAGATCACTCCTTAAAGTATCATCAAACATACACCAAACTTTACAATCTTGCATTTAACAAGTTTTTGAGGCATCTGTGTCAGTGTTTGTTTGGCCCTGTAATCTGTAATCTGACAGTTAAACAATAAACTCCACCTTAGAATTCTGACCCGTCTCCAGCTCGATTTTAAAACTCTTCGGATTAATGCTGTTCTGACTTTTGGTAGAAGTGTGGCTGCCAATCTTGCTAAGGGACACAAAAACAAAAGGAATTGGCTATATGTCTCCAATCTCTCTTCTTAAAAAGTGTAGTTATTTTACCCAAAACCACACCAATAATATGTTTAATAAATTTGCACCTATTGTAGTAATCTTGGCTAGGCTCTTGAGCATCTTGTTTAATTACAGTGTTTCCCAGCTCCATGGCTTCTCTGGTCCTTCAGAGCATCGATCACCACTCGTGTGCCCAGTATCAGACACAGATCAGAGGCAGAGTGCAGAGGAGAGGCAAGGTGCAGATCAATAGGACCTGCAAAGTCTCAACAGTAACTAACAAGGAAGAAAGGTTTAATTAGGGCTAATATGCAGAGCTTTTGAGCATTTAGCTACAAAAAATTGTTTCTTAATCAAAATCATAGCTACCGGTCGTAACGACTGACAGGGAGGGAGACAAAAGATTCAGACTCGGGTGAAACGTTTGAACAAAGTTTATTTACAGTCACAGTAATATGAATGAAGGTAGACAGAGCAGGCAGTTGAAAGCGGGGCTGTATGCAGTAGTCTTCGAGCTATATATTAGACTATGGTGGAATGCACCTGATTGTTACTGTCTTAAAAACTTTAAAGCTTCAGTTTATAGCAATTTGATTTTACTCCTCATTTTCCTAACACATTCCAAGCATCCTAATTACTTTCCCCGATGAGTTTATAAGCACTTTTCATCAGCTTTGCCATCAGGGTAATGTTAACAATCACTAGCATGCTAAGACCATACTTTCTGGTTCAAAAAAAACCCCAAACTTTCTAATTTGATGCAGACAGTACACAGCGGTTTGACTATGGGACAGCCCCTTTAACCACGATATAAAGTTGTTTCTCAACCAAAATCACAGATGTTTCATTCACATGTTAAGGAAATATTTTAAACCCTCTATGACCCGAAAACTTGCAATTTCAACTAGCTCCGCCCACTTTAACTATCCTCTCCTACTTCAACTCGTGTTATTTTGTGTGTTTATTTTGTAATAGAATAGGACTACGCTGACCTCTGCTGTACTTTCAAATAGTTTTTAAAAACACCCAGTGGAGGATTTTTTTTTTTTTCAATTATCATGGTTGAGATGTTTTAAAGGAGATTTTGCAAAAACAGCATTTATGAGCACTTTAAACCAGGTTATAATGCTGTTGCCTCATTATTATCTCACTCAGAGTTGTATTTTTGCTTCCTTTGATTACACCTACCCCTATCTCCGCCCACTGCTCTGTAGGATTTTTCCAAATGGGTGTTACATTCAAAGTTTAACAGCGTCTCACAGCATGGCCTCTTTAAAGTTTGTTAGAATTCCTCTCTGTTCTAAAGACTGATCGATTTTCAATGACAGTGTAGCAGCAGTGTTTCCCTCTCACATTGTAAATTTGGCTGTGTTCTGTACTTTTCAACACTGGTTAAGTTCAAACTCGGCTTCACAGGAATCCACTGATCTGTCCTGCGGTGAAAGAATGGCAGATGTGAGCGTGTCAGAAGAACGAGCTCCAACAGCTCAACAGACTAAAGACTCAAATACGGAGTTTGGAATATAGCTGATGACAGAGCAAAATGCCACAAGTATCATATGAGACTTTCTACAGCATTAATAGAGATCATAGCAAGAGGTTAAGCAGCATTACACAACTTTTTTCTGCATTTTGTTTCACTATAGAACGTTATGGGATGAGAGGTGATTGACTGTGCATTGGTGGTCCACTCTGTCCACCCTCCACCATTTTTATATAGTGCTTTTCCACCTTGATAACACTTTACATCAAGGAATCACTCACGCATTCACACACATCCATGCACCAGTGTACGCAGATACTGAGGGCAAGGACACAACGACCGCAGTCATGTGTGGGAGCTGGAATAGCACTGCTTACTGAGTTACTATGTGCGAAAGGGTTTGTGAGAGCTACGAACTATCCACCTTATTCTAAAAGTTGCCACTGGCGGCGCCATCATCATTTGGATTATACAGGGTGTCCATAAAGTCTCTTTACAAGTTAAAAAAAATATTACAAAGGCAACTGATAATCAGAACAAGTCTGATATTAATCAGACTTTTGTATTTTGTCTATTGTCCGTTGAACTCAGTGGTTTCCAAAGTAGTTTTTTTTAGCTCATTTAATACACCTCTATATGGGCACCATTAGTTGCACAAAGAACATCAAAGCCGTACTCGATTTCTTGCCATGTTCGCTGTAGCATAGTCTCATCAATGGTTGCAATTGCATCTGTTGTCTTTCGCTTTAGTTCGGTAATGCACAGGACATTACTAAACTAAAGCAAAAGACAACAGATGCGTTTGATACACGATATCTTTAACATAGCCCCATAGAAAGAAATCCGGAGGTGTGATATCTGGAGAATGTGGTGCCCATGGAATTGGTCCATTCCTTCCAATCCAACGGTCTGGAAATAGTTGATTGAGGAACTTACAAACATGCAGACCCCAATGTGATTAAAAACTTTTATAACCACTAGGTACAACAGAACAAATGTAATTAATATATCTCATCAATTGCCTTCATAATTAAATTTTAATATTGCAAAGAGACACTGTGTATTACTTTGCATGGGACTGGTGATCTTGACAGCGAATAACTTATACAGACTACAGAGTATACAGAGTTTAAAGCCTCCAGAGAATCAGTGCAGTCTTGACTTGTTGGTCACATGAACATTGATTATTTTACACATATCAACCTACTTTATGTCAGAGTTTAGCAGCAAAACGTTTCTCAAATGCTCAATTGAAATGAACTGGATTCCTGTTTAACCAAAAGTGCCGAGCCGAGATGTGTCATCACAAGGGCTCCAAGACCACACGTGACCTGAATGGCTACGAGTATATCCAAAAAAAGGCATAGATGTGTTGTAGATGAGCCTGTTGCTTGCTAACCTGTCGTCATTGGACTCATGGACAAGTCTGTACTGTAAAAGAGCTTTGAGGAAGAAAAGCCAGACAGAAAAACTGTCAGCCGTGGGCCAGCAACTCATTATTTCTACAGAACGCAACAGGAAGCAGAATGAAAGGAGTAAGTGAAAAACGGGTTACACAGTTAAATCAAAGGTAGAGCGGAAGGTGCTGTTAAACTTTCACAACATTTGATCTGGTCTGTGGTTAATATCTGTAAATACTGAACCTATCCACATGAAACAAAAACTGGCAAAAAGTTCAACGTCTTCTTCTTCGTCTATGAGTGTAATTACAAGCTACACAAATAATATTATATACACATGAAGGGCCTCATTTATCATGCGTTTGTTCATTTCCTAAACAGATAATCACGCTAAAAGTGGAGCAAAAACCTAACAGTTTCTCACAGAGACACTGAAGAAGACACAGTGCAGTTTTATTGAATGAATGTGCAAAGCAGGGCGTTTTTAACAACGTGTGCAAACTTTTTACACAGGATAGCTGCTGCAATTTGTGCACCAATAGGACATTAGATATTTATTTTAAATACTTTAAATGACCAACAAGGACAAAAGATAATGACATGTTTAAAGCAGTAGCAGCTGTCTATCAAACTTTCCACAGATTTCCAAATGTTTTGTCCCATTTAAAGCCTCATGAGGCTCACTCCAGAGACTTGAACTTTGCAGATGTGCTGTTACAGACTCACAATGCAGTTTGTCTGTGTACAGGTCGTAATTGATTAGCCAGATTATTATGCCTTGGCTGTAATCTATTTTAGGCGCCCTTAACAATATCAGTTCTAACAGGCTTTGAGTTGGCTTATTCTTGCGTTTTTGAGATTGTAAATACACTCAAGGTAGTCTCTGTGTAATCTGTGTAATCCCTCACTTCTCTCTTCAGAGAGATATAAGGCCGTGTCCTCCAGTAATCTGACCAGATCTGAAGAAACCGCTTGGATGAGCAGAGAAATGTCTCAACTCTAAAACTTTTGTCCAGTTGACATAATTACATTTTTCTTTTGCTATACACAATGTAGGCTGATCGAATTCCCTGTTTGCAATTAACCCATTCTGACCAAATACAGTGGAGTAAAAAAGTATTTAGTCAGCCACAAAACGACTTAAAAAGATGAGAGATTTTTCATCATAGCTACACTTCAACTATGATGAAAATCTAGAAAATCACATTGTCTGATTTTAAAAGAATATCTTTGCAAATTATGGTGGAAAATAAGTATTTGGTCAATAACAGTCTCCACAAGGTAAGTGCACTCCACATAAGTCTCCACAAGGTTTTCACACACTGTTGTTGGTAGTTTGGCTCATTCCTCCTGCAGATCTCCTCTAGAGCAGTGATGTTTTGGGGCTGTCGCTGGGCAACATGGACTTTCAACTCCCTCCAAAGATTTTCTATGGGGTTGCGATCTGGAGACTGGCTAGGCCACTCCAGCACCTTGAAATGTTTCTTACAAAGCCACTCCTTCATTGCCCGAGCGGTGTCTTTGGGATCATTGTCATGCTCAAAGACACAGCCATGTTTCATCTTCAATGCCCTTGCTGATGGAAGGAGGTTTTCGGGTAACAAGTGGACAGAGGAGCCTCTTAGAGAAGAAGTTACAGGTCTGTGAGAGCCAGAAATCTTGCTTATTTTACCGAGAAATTTCCCAGTTAATTCATTAAAAATCCTACAATGTGATTTCCTGGATTCTTTCCCCCTATTCTGTCTCTCATAGTTGAAGTGTACCTATGATGAAAATTACACACCTCTCTCACCTTTTGACTAGATACTTTTTTGCCCCACTGTATGTCTTTTATCTTTCCAATCTAATAACATTTATGTTATATAGATAACAGTTCTACAGGCTGGACTGAACAGCATAAACCTAAATACAATCAGCATCTTGTCTTTTTTATCTTGTAACCTGCTGTATTTAAATATTTTTGAAGTCATCTTTCACAACACTTACTTAAAAGGTAATTCATACAGCAGATACTTCAGTACATTAACTTAAGTATTAATTTGACAGTAGCACTTTTACTTGTAGTGGTATAATATTCCACCAGGTATATCTTTACTTTAACTCAAGTAATGAAATGCAGTAACCCCTTTGCATATCAGTTTTGCAGAAGAAACAATATGCACACTGCCCATTCGCACTTCCCTGTACGATTGCTGTAAAACCACATCATTCATTCATTTTCTTCCGTTTTCAGACCATATAAAACACTTCTGGGTCTGTTTTTGCTAATGTGCGCTTTACGTCGCCATAGTAACAGCTGACCATTCCTCCATAGACATTGATGCTACTGCAGAGCATCAGTTGTGCATCGCGGAGCCAATCATTGCCATTTCACTGAAAGACTCTCGACTCCATAGGTCTAGAATAGGTCAGTTATTGCCTGCGACCTTCACCCGACTGTGTATCTATATCGTTACATCACTAGAGTTAAATTAGGAAAAATCTCCCTCTGTGCAGCTTCCATATGTGACTGTGAGGATATTTCACAGTATAAGCCTGTTTACGAGCTCCTGTGTTCTTGAACAGACTGCACCTGCTGCTGCCCCTGTGGTGTGAGCTATAGACACAAACGTAAAGCACAGTATATAGTACCATATAGCAGTGGAAAACCAGGCAGGGATGGACTTAAAACTAAAAGAAATAATGATTAGACCAAGTTCAATATATTTCTTTCAGGGTACACAATGCAAACTTTTCTGGTAGAACATCTGAGACTGAAATTTGCTTGGAATTTCTACAGTACGGCATTAAACTCATGTATCTTCATAGAGACAAGCAGATGATGCCACAAGGTTTGGTTACAGGTCAGATCTGTGGACAGCGTAGACTGTATATATAAAATGAAAGCGTAGTGTAGTAGTAGACACGTAGTCAAAACATTTAAATTTAGCCATGTTATAGTTTTTTCCCCTTCTCATTCACCCTCTCAAAGTTGTATTTAGAGGGATAAATGCATGTTTGAGTAATATTTATTCTCAATTCAAGACGTCATTGCTCCGATTAACCCCTGTTTTGACGGACACAAGTACACACTTCTCTTTACTTACTTTGTCCTCCAATTTCATTTTCAGCGTTGCATAGTCATTTTGGTACTTTTTTTTTTTCTTAAATCCACTACTCTCTAGTGTGATGTGTGCAGCTATCCATAGGAGGCTCTGACAGCTCCACGGTTCTTTGTTGTCATGACATTTAAGTTGACATTAACTCCCACTGGGCACCGCAGTTTTCTAAAGCGGAAGGGAGCAGACTTACTTCTTTTAATAAGTCATTTAAGATCAATATTGGGCTTTAGACTGAGTTCTTCTCTCAAACAGAAAACGCTCTGTTCCTCAGTGTAATGTCATGTGGTAATGCAGGAAGATCTCCACTGTGTTTTTAAACTCCACACACCTTCACTAGAATCATTTGGATGATTTCAGGTCTGAAATTGCCAATCGCTACTGAACAAAAGGTAAAAGGAGCTGTTAACTTGAAAACTACAGCTTCATGACATCACAAGGTGGAACAGAGCATTTTGAGCTTTAGAGATGTAGACAGACTAATAATAAAGGATTACTCAAACATCTGAATGAAAAAAATCCAAATTATAACGATCCACCGGTGTCATAGATTATAACTATACAGCAAACACAAGCAGAACATGGCTTCCTTAAAGTGCACTCTACATGTAACATCTCTAAAGGACGGACTGCCATCCGCTTGTTTCCATGGAGATGGACTATTCCAGGCCATGCCACAGTTTGACAATAAATGTATGTAATTCCATGGAAAAAGACAAGTGGCGCCACCATGCTCTCAGGACAATATAATCACCTGTAATTGATCAAAATATACAAGCTGTCCATAATGTCTCTTTACAATAAAAAAAAGTTACAAAGGCAATTAATAAGATATATTAATTAAATTTGTTCTGTTGTACTCAGTGGTTATAAATGTTTTTAATCACATTGGGGTCTGCATGTTCAAACATTTCCAGACTAAAGCAAAAAATAACAGATGCGATTGCAACCAGATCACAAGTCTGATTCATATATCTTATGAATTACCGTAATATATATATATATATATATATATATATATATATATATATATATATATATATATATATATTTATTTTTTTTAATTGTAAAGAGACTCTATGGACACCCTGTATATGCCATACTGTGAAACATTCCAGGCAAAGCAGGAACCATGGAAACAATTCACTTCCATGGAACTATTAACTTAACTATTAACTAAAACCGCAAAAATGAACTTGCGCAACCTTTATATAACCGACTTTTTCAGAATAGCAGTCCTACCTGTGCTCTCGACTCGGCCAGTTCTGAACTTGGGGTGAGCCGGCACATTTTGGCGAGGAGCTGTGAGCTGTTCAAAGTTTCACAATCACCGGTGCAGAGTTGAAAGTGCTGCGTCTGAACTGCGCGATCGTCCTTCAAACTTCAAATTGGGTCCGGGGCCGGAGAATCATCATTTGCTTTGGGCTCAAATGGACGCATTAAGCGCGAAACATGCCAGGCTCTGGGAGAATGGAGCAGTGGGGGGACGGAGGACAGAAATGGACAGGTTTTGGACAGTTTAAGAGACTCAGCCAGGATTACTCAAACGTGTTAGTCTGACTTTGAGCTGTACTTTTCATAAAGGCAGAGAAGACAGATACAAGGACATGAGTGAAGTCAAATGTAGAGCAGTGTCAGACATTATTTGAAATCAGAATGGGTTGGAGTTATTGGAGATTGGATGTTTTTTAATGGAGAGCTCCACAGCCAATACTCAGTAAAAGCATGTAGTTGGAGTTCTGACATTGGTGGAAGAAATGTCCCTATAGTGTTAAAAGGTTCTTATTAACAGCCTTGTTTCAGGAAATGAAAGCCCCAGAAGATATTTCTTTTGCTAAAAATAAAATAAAAGCATGTTTTTTTTACTTTGATGCTTTTTATTGGAAAAACACTGAAAAACATGTGTCCTTACTGTGAGCGAGCTTGTATCTCCACAAACCTGACTCTTATTTGATCTGGAGGAGGGTGTTCTCCTGCTTCCATGGAAATGTCGTTCCTTTGGCAATAGTCTTCCACAGTATGGCATAAAATGTATTGTGTTCTGAAGTAAGCTTTTAACTTTCTATTTCCAAATAATCATTCAGGTGTTAACATTTATTGCATTTTTTAAATTGTTTTGATAAGATAAGATAAAATAAAAGTATATCATTTGATTTATTTATTCAATTTATTTGGCTGTCTTACTTTACTGGCAGTCAATTTAGCATGAAACACTAAATATATTGACAACTAAATAAACCAAAACTACTCTGATACTGTACTAACTGTACTCCGTAGACTACACATAATATTCTGAATTGAAGTGGTTGGAGGTGTGACACTGCTAATGCCGTATTCTGTACTGTAAACAATCTCTTCTGAAGGGATTTGGAAACTGTTCACTTTTAATATTTGACTGGATTTACCATACGTAAATATGCACTTTTGCCGTGGGGGAGTACACATGAATTTGTATGAATATTTACACATACATTTGGTGTCCTCTTTAGCCGGCATGCTGTTTTATTCATATGTGTTATATAGTTGTGCATTAAATACAGTGGGGATCTGCATATTGAAGAACACAATTTATAATTTTCAATCAGCACTGACAAAGACCAGCCAACTGCTCGAAATATGACAGCATTCCACCTAATGTAATAAAAGACTTTTCATGTAATCAGTTTGTACCTTGCCCATCTTTACATTATTACATTAAGGGTAAGTAAGTAAGGCTGCATTTTAACTTAATCCTCAAGGAGCACCTGTACTGCCATTTTATAGAGAGAGATACATATCTAGATAGATAGTTTGAAGTCTTTATATGTAATCTTAATTTCTCATGTTTGCTCCACCACATTGCATAATTTATAATATACATGCCAAAGCAGATCATTTTAATGTGTGTTTTGGCAGCAACTAAATTCCTGCATCTCTTTATTTATTTATCTTTTTTTTTTTTTTATCAACTAGCAGCTCTCTAGATGACAGTTTTTTTTATGACAGACAATATACTATTTACCGTATTTTTCAGACTATAAGGTGCACTTAAAATCCTTTAATTTCCTCAAAAATTGACAGTGCGCTTTATAATCCGGTGCGCCTTATGTATTACGCATAACCTACAAAGCTGCACCACTTGATAGATTGTCAGAACATTACAGCTACCGTAGTCAAGAGTAATATTTGTGTAAGGACACCAAAATGGCAAGAAGAAGATCACTGAAAAGGAGAGACGAGGAGAAGATGAGTGAGTGGCTCAAGTGTCGTCCGAGCTTTCAGGAAGGCCGGAATCATCACTGAACAGCTAAGTAACAGCGACGAGACTGACTCAGATAATGACGAGAAGGATTCAGGCATGTTTGATACTGTAATCTGACTGTTCTGTTTTGCTTAATGCGCCCATGGACTGTATAAAGAAGTGGACTAAGCGAGTGTGACGTCACCCACAGTGTTCAGCGCACTTTATAATCCGATGCGCCTTATGCATGAAAAAAGACCCAATCATTGATATAGCGCCTTGTAATCTGGCGCGCTTTACAGCCTGAAAAATACTGTATTCTACGTGTACATTAACAACAACCATATTCATATTAACACACCCAACAGGAAAATCACTTACTGCACGAAATTTCAAAATGTAACATAATTTCACCATTTATTTTATCGTGGCCAATCAATTCATCACAATCAAAATATCTCTTATCCTAATAATTCTGTTACTCCATTCTAATTTACACGCTGAGATCCAACCTCCTCTGCTCTGTTTGAGCCTGACCAAGCACACCTTTACATCCCCCTCCATCTCCTCCGCTCTGGGGTGGCTATACGCTATATAAATTATGCATAGGCCTCTCTTTGACTAGGCTCGCGCACTTAAAAGGCCCTGGAATTCCCTGGGACAACATCAATACAGTCTACTCCTCGCTAACGACCTACTTACATTTGATAATTCTCTTCGTGTAGCTTAAACTTACGGCCTCACAATTCAATGGACACGGTTCGCTCACAGTGGAGTTACATCATAGAACCGCAGCTGATGTCATCTGCTTTTGTTCGAAAATAAAAAAATAAAAGCTAAAATTTTCACAGTGGTTCAGTTGCATTTGTGTCACTGGTCTTTTCATTGGCCATGCTGTTTGATTGGAAAGGCTGACAAGTAGGTTTTGATTTGGAAGAAGAACGTAAGTGAAGGATGGTGCAGAGAAATGTGCTGTCGTCATATCGGGTCTATTTAAAAGCGTGGACGTCACTGCAAAGAGCAAAACTAGGGCAAAGTGTGTGTTTTCTGAATACAAGTTTATCATCTTTCAAAAGTGAACCAGCTCTTGCACGGTTCAAATACCCAAAGGTCATATATAATGCAGTATTTAGGCTCTTTACACAACTTTTGGACAAGTTGGCCTTAGTCAAGTAAAGTTAAGCACTGAAGTAGTCAGAAAAGAAATGGATTTGAATTGACAGAATTTTGAGTTCTTGAGTTGTAATGGCGTGACTATGTTCCCAAAGCTCTCAGTTTCCAAGGTCCTGTTTGATAAAAGTAAAAATATATATTGTTGAAAGTAAAAGCACCCTCACACCCAAGCCCTAATTTTAATGGACAAATAATGCATAATATTTGTCTTGGTTTTTGCTCTTGAGTACCTTTGCTTCGGCATCTCATGACTTAGAACTTAAAATAATGCCTAATTAAAGAAGCGCAGATTATTTCCCAGCTTTAATTCTTCCATACTGTAATCGGGTACATTTCGTCATCTACTGGCAGCAGAGGGAGTTACCATGGGGAGAACTTGAACTAGGTAATGAGTAACATGCCCCAAAATGTTAACGCAAGCAGCAAAGTGAGTGAAGATCCTGATTTGGTGGCATAATGTCAGAGTTTTTTGCCTCCCTTCTGTGTTTGAGCCTGGAGCTGGGCGGAGTTTCTGCTTCCTCCCACACACACCTGCAACTCATTATCAATGAAGCTGCATCTGTAGGGATGAAAAGGACCGAGGACCTGACACTCGGGGCCAGATCATCTTGTCAGCTTCCGGTATTCCTACAAGTCATACTTCATGTCATGTTCCAGTTTATTTGTCAGTGTATCCTCGTTATTTTGCTCCCTGGACTATTCGCATACCTCCAATCCAGCTCATCACGACCGGTAGGAACACCGCCGCATCCAACCCAGCTCACCTCGTCCTGTACCCGAACGTCCACCGCCGACTCAGCCCTTCACCAATTGCTCCAACATCTACCTTTCACATTTCGTATTGTTAATAAACTCGCATGTTACTACAGAACGATCTGGCCCCAAATATCGGGTCCGCAATCCTTTTATCCTCACAGGTGCAGCTTGATTGATGGTGAGTTGCAGGTGTGTGTGGGAGGAACCAGAAACTCCGCCCAGCTTCAGGCTCAAATACAGAAGGGAGGGGGGAAAAACTGCACAAAACGCACAAAAAACCCAAATCCTGACACATAAATGCTCAGAACATGTCTGGAGATGAATTATGGAGGTCAAAAATGTGAAACAGGACCATGGGAACATAGGTACGTTTTTTAAATGTGAGGTTTTGCAGACACAAGCTAATACATGCTGCCTTTTTCAGTTTAATCCAAACGAACGGTAAACATACAATGGAGAAGGAGCTAAAGCTTTAATTTTGCATAACACAAGCGATCATGCGAACACCAGCCATCCCATTTTAATCTAGATAAACACTAGACTCAAAATAAATCGTTGAAGAGGCAGTTGAAACTTTTATTTTCACGCATTTATGTGGTCAGTAAACAGACCACAAGAACAAGCTAATACACGCTAACGCCCGCTAAAACTAGCCCATCTCATTCTAATCCAAACAAGCTAACATAAATAGCTGGGGAGGCAGCCTAACGCTTCCTTCTTCTGAGCTTTGGTGCGGTCAGTAAACCACAAATTTACTCATGCTACCACACAACACAAGCTAACACACCACAAACACAAGCTAAACATGTCCGCTAACACTAACCCATCTCATTCCAATCTAAACAAACACTATTTAAATAAATAGCTAGGGAGGCAGCCTAAAGCTTAATTCTCCCGAGCTTTGGTGCGGTCAGTAAACACACCACAAACACACTCATGCTAACACACCAAAAACACAAGCTAACACACGGTAACGTCCGCTAACACTAACCCATCTCATTCTAATCTAAACAAACACCGTCTAAATAAATCGTCGGGGAGGCAGCCTAAATCTCCATTCTCCCGGGCTTTGGTGTGGTCAGTAAACACACCACGGGCGGATAGACTTGTTTACACCACAGAAAGTCAATCTTCTCGCACGTCCAGCATTGATCCGCGTTGACCTTGGGCTGAGATACAAGGTCCGCGAGCCTGTTAGGTCCACACGAAGCTCCTGCAGGTCGGAGATGTGAGGAGGAGCAGATGGATCGAACGTCGATACCCGAAAGGAGGACAAACTCTTTAAGAGCGTTAAAAGACTTGAAACAGGGGACACTGGGTCAGACGCAGGGTAATATGTAAGGACAGAAGGGTAATGCAGGCGTCAATAGGACAGGAACGTGAGGATTCAGCTTGTAATGGCACAACTATTGACGTACACATGGTGGATTGATTATTGGCTACTACGCTCCACAGGTTGTAGTTTGTGGGATGTTCACCCTTTAGGAGCAGTAAGTTTCTTTATCTATAAAAAATACCAGGAGATGTGTTCCATTCACACATGTTTCAAGGTTATGGCCATATGTGCTTGTCAATGCCCGATCTCCTCTGATCTTGGAAGCAAGGCCGAGCCTGGTTTGTACTTGAATGGGACACCACTGGGCTGTATGTGCTGTAGTGGGGCAACAGTGGGTTTAGTGGAAACTGGTGTTGTGTCCTTAGACAAGACATTTGGTATGGCATGCTTTAATTTAAACAGGAACAGTGCACGATATTACATTGACCTTAAAAACAGCAAAGATGTATGGTGCCAGGTTATAGCATAAATACTAGTTTCCACCTGTAGTCCCTGGACAGGCTGATAAGTAAGAAGAACAGTTTGGTGTAGGTGTATTAAAGACCTGTAAGCATATGGTACATACATCTAATACAACACATCTCGCCCCTCAAATACGCCATTTCTAAAAACATTCAGTTCACGCACACACATACACAACCATGCCAATTTATTCACATACATATACACAGTCAATTTCAGATATACAAATACTCTTTCCTTCATACACATTCACTGATGGGTGCAAACTTGCTTTGACATTAGCTATTTCTTTGTCACATGTGCAAACTTTTGAAAACTTGTGCACCTTATAATCTCATTTGGCAAACTATTCCACTGACCCATAGCAACAATAGAAAAGGCCGATTTAGTGAAAGAGGTCCTACATTTTGGAACGCTGCACACTCCTTCAGAGGTCGTACTAGTGACTCGAGTTGTTTTCTCAGTGAGACAAACCTTCTTAGGTGAGGACTAGTCATACCATGAATTATTTTAAATTGTAAACAGATGTTCACATATATTAGCAGATTATCGAAGTTTAGAAAATCATCACCCACATTGCCTTGTATGAAGGTGGTGTGTAAGTGAGTGTTGGTCAGAGGGGTGATCCAATGGTGCAGATTGGCAGTCTTGCCCCTGTCAATGTACCCCATGGCAGCTGTGGCTACATCTGTAGCTTACTATGACAAAGTGTTGCGATAATAAATTATTTAATGTCAAGCGTTGTTGAGTAATATAAATTGAATGCATTATTATTATTATTTATTATTAAAATATGCTGCGTAACTTTGCTGCATGGCGATATAATATGTGTATTTTATTGCTTTGCCTGAAATGTTCCAAAGCCTAGCATTTATTTCAATATGGGTGCTTCTATGGCTCAAAATACCTTGCTCTTGAGCATGGATGTAGAAACGTGAAATGCCACACAAGGCAAAGCAATAAAAAAAAATCTTTATGTCATTACGGGTGACATAAAAGTTACACAGTCCACCTTTAATTTATGTTGTGGTCTACAATGAAGATCAAGGCAATGAATGCATTCTTTACTCTGACTCTCCAGAAGAGATTTGTAAAATGAGTTGCTATTTTCGACATAATATTGCACCTTTGCAGGAAACAATAATAAACCTGCTCTACTGTTATATGACTTCATAGCAGAGAGGGGTCTGTAATGAGTTGAGCTAATCACTTTTTGGAGCCCCATGTGCAGCAGTGCGTTTTAATTTATTGTGACAAACAAACTGAGCAGAATTTTAATGAAAGGAGCATTGCAGATATATCAGCAGAGCACTAATACTGTATGCTGATACACAGACACTTATGCAAACACCGCTAATCTGCTAGTGCTTTTCAGACACACTCGCACTCAAAAGCTACTGTAGTCTGGAGTACATCAAAGCTGGGACTAAACAAAAACCTGGACTAGAAAGCTGGGTAGTTCTCACTCACTGGGTAGTACTTGAGAAACTTTTCTAAATTATACTTTTTATAGAACTTTTCCAGCAACATACTTTTACTCCTACTTAATTTTAATTGAGGTAATAGTACTCTTACTTGAGTAAAAGTTTCGGGTACTCTTCCCACTGTGAGTAAGCCTGCAAAAGTGTTATGTTATGTTTCATGCTTCAACCATCCCTCACTCGTGAACAAGAGCCCGAGTTACTTGAACTCCTCCACTTGAGACAGAGTCTCCACACCCATCCGGAGAGGTTAAGCTACCTTTTTCCGGTCGAGAACCATGGCCTCAGATTTGGAAGAGCTGATACTCATCCCAGTCGCTTACACACTCGGCTGCAGACCGCCCCAGTGCCTGTTTCAGGTCCTGGCCCGATAGAGCCATCAGGACAACAACATCTGCAAACAGCAGAGATGAGATCCTGTGGTCCCTGAACCAGACCCCCTACAGCCTCTGGCTGTGTCTAGAAATTCTTTCCATAAATATGATGAACAAAACCGGTTCTGAAAATGTTGTGCATTATTTAATGTTTTGTCCTTTCAATTACATTAACTTCAAATTATAAATCAGATGTTACATCCTGGCAGTTACTCTTTCTGGTTACTCTCGCCAACTTTGAACTAGACCATGTCAAGAACAGTACCAAATATGTCAGGTGAACATGAATAATATCAGGTTCCCCATCTTAAAGGTTAGGGTAGACAGTGTGATTTGTCTAACATCTATCTACACTTCAAACTCCGCCCCTGCAGCCAGGTGTTTTGTAATCTGAAACACCTGGCTCACCTTTAATCAGGGCAGTCTTTTGTGATGTCACAAACTACTAGAAAGTACAGACGCCATTGGAGGCAGAAAACACATTAGAGCTTTTTGACAAAAAAAATTACTAACAACAGTAGACGATGCTATTCAAACAGTATACACAGAACCTATACACAGTTTACTAGCAAAAAAGTGGATTTAGTGTTCACCACTTCAATCTTCCCTATCCCAAATAGATGTTTGCTGTTTGTTACTATTTTCCCTTTAGTTTTCAGACCATTTAAAATCTTATCACGCTGTTTGTTAATGTGTGCATTGTGTCACCCTGGTAACTGCTGAACATTCCTCCTTAGACATACATACAATACTCCCCACCAGGATCTCACTGCAAGATATCAATTATATAACTTTACAATGTGTGCACAATATGACCCTCTCTCTCACAGCCTGGCACTTCTCTCTATTCCCCTCTTCATTATTAACAGCCATCTCCAGTCTCAGTCTATTGTTTGCTGTTTGCCAGTAGCTAAAATCCCTGTATGTAATAAAAGTCCCTCTCGGTGCAGTTGAAGCGAGCTATTTGCTGGACAAATAAATGTGTTTGCTGCATGCCATGTTCAATAACCGCACAGACCAACGCAATGGGGCAAAGCTATGCGCTGGATCAGACCATGACAAAGGATGGAACGGCGTGATTAGCCGGTTCCCCAGCAGGGCCCGTGGTGCATTTGAAACCCCATTCACCGATACAGGAGTGGATTACCTGCCATTATATCTGCAGCAGAAGTGACAGAAAAGCACAGGGGACTGAGTAGAGGCGCTTTCAGAGATAGGCTGGGTTCTTACAGTGTGTTTATTGATAATACATTACCTGCTCAAGAAATATGTCATCGCATTGAGCTGTATCTAGAATCGACTCTCAATTTGCGCAGAGGTACTTACTGATTGCAAGAAAGGGCTGAACATATCTGCATTATGTTGTAATAATAGATATATATGTGTCAATATCAGCGAACAATTGAGGAATGAGGCCTTAAGGATGAGCAGTTAAATGATTTTCTTGTAAGACTGTTATAAGTTATGGCTCATGAGACAAAATGGACAACTTGGGAATCAAACTCTGGGCCCTTATGCTGTGAGGCTCTAGCCATAACCACTCTTCTGCTATGTCACTTACAGAACCTCAAATTCAGAAAACTTACTAACCCTACACTGACTCTTTCAAGTTTTCCCCATTGTTTCTGGAATTTCCCCATTTCCTCAGGTTAAAGCTCTAGCAACCCAGGTTCAGTTGCGGTTGTACCTTTTTAAAACCAGCGCAGTTCCCACTTTTAATTTGGTGGATGAACAATGCTCCTTGGACTATACTCTTGGCAGTGTCTAAATGTAGTTTATAGATCAGTTGATTGTTATATACTGAGACCAGTGAATCTCTGATACTCAAGCCAAACTTTAAAGAGAAGGCATTATGCAAACATTTTTTTCTGTCATGTTATAGTGTTGTTCCCTCATCAGTAATATGCCTGAAGAGTTGTTTTTTTTAGATGTCATTCATGTATGTTTGAGTAGTTTAGTGATCTCTCCCGGGCCCTATTTGAACCCTCCTTACAGTTAACCCACAACCCTAACGCCATGTCTCAGTTCGCCAAAATGCCCTTAGATGCATCATTCAAAGTGTGCGTCGAAAAGCAGTTACATAATTTCCGGCGCGACAAGGGCTGTCCCATTTTAATGCACCCGACTGAATGTGCCCTACGTTTCCGACGTTTCCATGGAGATCGACTGTAGCTGAAGTGTGCATCCATCCACGCAGACGTCACGCACTGCTACATCCCATCATGCACCGCGCCTACACCACGGACCATACTTCCACCGCTGTCTTTGTGTGTACATTGCGTGCGTTATTTTAAATTCTTTATTATTTAATAGAAGAAGAGTCAAGGTGTCGTCATCTCAGCTGTTTATTTCTGTTTTGATTGAATGAAGTAAGGAATTAATCTCCTTTGAATATCAATGGGCAAATATAAGGTTTGAGGTGATGGCAGCTACATGGAGGAGTACACATTTTCGGCCGGGTACTTTGAACGATACTTTGGGGAGTACTTAGAAGAGTACTTTGAACTATGCATTTGGCAAAATTAGATACAGCCTACGTTTATTGTTCAGGAAGTTAAATTTGAATATACAAAAGTTCTGAAATGTGACCTTTTTGTTTGCAAACTGTGAAAACAGTTTAACACAGCCACTAAAATGTTCTTAAAAACACTGTACCAAACTCAGATATTAACATACTATTTCCAGCAGTAGCGTCTCTGGAGCTAATACATTGTACAACATCTAGACACAACGCTTGGAGCAACAGTGTTCAGCTGTTCCACAAATGCCATCTGATTACTGTGAAATGCGCTGGTTCTATTTCCTGCTCATGTCGTGATCTGCCGGCGTGCTCTTTAGCCCGAGGCGCACTGCGGAGCTAAACTACCGCCCTGAGTGCTTCCTGTGAACTCAAGAGAACTTTGCTTGACTCTGCTCGCAACATAATATTTTTAGATTACAGTATCTTCGACAGACAGGCAAATGAATAGTTTATTTAGCGGATAAAATTCTGCACTTAGGCCTTGTGAGATGTCAGTGAGGTGATGAGGGAGAGTAGATTTGATGGGCATTGGTCGTAGTGAAGAAGAGATGGAGAGGCCGAGGAGGTTCTGTAGCTGCGGTGTAAATGAAGCAAAGGAGAGTTGCAGCTTAATGACAGGAAAAAGGAAGGGAGAGAGTGCGCATACAACATGGGAGGTGATTGGTTGAAAGACAGAGGTAGTGCGCTGTGATTGGCTGCCATGCCGGAGAGGTGATGGAAGTTAAAGAAACAAGGGGGAATACATGGTTCAATTCATATGTTGTAATTAAAAGATGAGGCATGAGGATGGAGTTCTAACCCTACTATCAATACTGGACACCTGGGACCTGGAAAAATTATGGTATGGTCCACTCAAGCGTTCCATTGTAGGGAGTATTATACATCTGATTACATACGCCAAGATCACAAGGGCTGAGCTGGCAGTGTTGGGCTGGCAAAGCTAATTACAATAATTATCAAATATCTTGAGATTAGTCAAATAGTCTAGGCCCAAATAAGCTAAAGGTGCAGTTGTCTTGGGATGTTGGATTTTCTGAGTTGTAAATTCAAACTGGAACACCCTTACCTCTCGGATTTCCTACTTGGAAACTTGGGTAATACTTCAAAACCCCAAGCTGGACCCAAGTTAGAAAATCCAACATGGCTGCAACCTGCATATGGATAAACTTTTGATTGAAATACCGATTCTACTTGTGTTACTTTGCCTTTATACACTCTGTATTGTCCACCCTTCTGTGAACCTGCTCCTGCACCCTGAGTCTGACGCTGCTGTTATAAATGTGATGTTATGTTCCGTTATGTTAATGGAAACTCTCAATTGATTTATATTGAACAAATGTAATAACAATGTCTAGGTTAATAAATGAACTGAGATCTTTCTTAGTTTTTATTGCTTGTTTAAGTCATTACTGTACACTGTGATGCATTGCTCATTGTTTTTTTTCCAATTTGACCATTGGAACACAGGAACTTGGAGAAAATTCTAGCCCAAGTTCTGAGAGGACATGGGACTCAGCATAAACTGTTGGTATAGTCTCACACTTTCCTCATGTGTTGTGTGTGCAGATCGATCAGTACGCTCAGAGGGACCTGAAGAAAGGCTTGGAGCTCTTCGGGACAGAGGGGAACATCGGCCTCACCAACGCCTGGATGATTGTACAGACTGACGTAAGCACGCATTTTGCACATTCTACTGACCTATACAGACCACGGAGTTTCACCCAATAAGACACAGTGTGATAATGAGGTAGGGTTATTTTTTAACATCTGTAAAATGTGACTTGCCCCAGTAAAAGCAGCTCTTAAAGTCGAAATGAGACCGCTGTGTGCTGTCTGGATCTAATGATAAGGAGGTAGAAAGTAAGAAGTAACTCTTTGGCTGTTAGCATGCTAGTTGCTGTTAGCATTACTGTGATGTGTATCTTCGGTCTGGCCTCTGAAAGTTGTGAAAAGTTCTTATAAACTCATCGCTGTGAGTACAGTGGTCCTTCGTTTATCGTTGGGGTTACGTTCTAAAAATAACCCGCAATAGATGAAATCCACAAAGTAGTAGCTTTATTTTTTTTACAATTATTAGAGATGTTTTAAAGCTGTAAAACCCCTCACCACACACTTTATACACTTTTTTCAAACAGGCATTCACATTTTCTCACATTTCTCTTTTGTTTAAACACTCTCAAAATTCAAACCTTCATATATCATCTCCCTCTTCCTCGATGATCACTTTAAATGTGTTGTTCTTGTGCCTCTACTCCAGTGGTATCTCCGTGCAGAGAAACACTTTTTAGTCCAAAGCATTTCTGAAATTTGTCGGTGCAGAACGTTTCATCGACATGTGGGTTTTGTCGGGGAGGAAACTTGTGAACATACAGCACTTAAGAGTCACACTGTGATCGAACATTTATGTAAATTTGGCTGAACACATTCTGTACTGTACAGGAGACACGGCACAGAGGAGACTGATGGACAATGGTCTACAGTCCCTCAGCCAATCAGGACGCAGAACACAATGCACGTTAATATGCTGTAAAAAAAAAAAAAAAAAGAAAGAAACATCCAAAACTTCAAAAAAAAAAGTTAGGACTGTTAGGACAGTGAGGGATAGGTTTGGATCGCTGGTAATAGTTGAAAATGACCTAGTTTCGTTTTTCATGTTTTTAAACAGTAAAAGTTAGATACTGCAACTTTAGAGAAATTAAAACTGCTATAGCTGATTTTTTTACTTGACTTTAAAACTTGAATAACAGAAGTCGTTCATTTTAAACGGTTTGGTCGTCCAAATGCATTCCTCTTACCTCGTGCATTCTGAGCATCATAATTGTTCACCACAATGAATTTATAAATGCTTTTCACAACTCTCAGAGACTAGTGTGGAGTTTTGTCGAGGCCGTAAAGCAAACAACAACTAGCATGCTAACTTCCAGACATAGACTATGTAAAGAAGTGGACTAAGTGAGTGTGACGTCACCCATAGCGTTTAACTCCAGTCAAATGAAGCTCATCGGGGCTAGCGGTTATAGCGACGATTTTAGAGCCGAGTTCCACATTTGGAATTCCGACCTCTAGTATCATAGCAACCAAAGAGCCAATCCGGAGTGAGGTTGTTGAAGGTAGCGCCACTTTCCTCTAGCAAGTGTGACCTGGGGTCCTGATTTGTTCATATCTTGAATGACGAACAAAATAGCAAAATAAAAAGACAAGTATCATGTAGAGTGGGTTAATATGAACATTTTAAGACCAAAATGATGAAGCTCACAGCAGAGGGAGTGGCGACAGTTTTTCAATATAAAGTGAATTGGAGCCAGAGTCGATAGAGCCGGAACTGCGCCCATGATCACTTTGTATTTGGAACGCGGTGGCTAGCAGGGTAACTATGTCCATTTATATAAACAGTCTATGCTTCTAGATTATTGGACAATGTAACACTTTCAAATTAGATGCAGACAGCGCACAGCAGACTTATTTTGACCTCAAGTGCTGCTTATACAATGTATCTGTTCTGGGGCAAGACACATTTTGCTCCAGCACTTGAGAGAGTTGTATTAATTCATGACATTTTATATTGTCATTGTCACTTTCTAATTTTTCCACCTTATGAAAAAATAAACATCTTTCTCATTAAAATCAAGGCCGTTTCATTCATCGCACTTTTATCTGCAAACGCTTTGAATTCTGTAGAACGTCTTGTACCTTATGCATAAACTCATGAACAAATTATTATAACGGCTAATGGGATGGGAAATTTTAATACTGTGGTTGTGACTTATTAAGACAATGCAGCTCGAGTAGAAGTCAGAAACAAACAGCTTAAGTCTCCTCCAGTGTGAGCGGAGCAGATTAGCTAACATAACAGACCCGGCTCACACTTTGATGTGTCGACGTCTTATTTTAAAGCAGAAATCCTCATGTGAGAGAAGCCATGTGGAGCAGAGAGATTGGGGACGAGAGGAAGGGGGACTAAGAGACATCAAGATCACACGCTACGCAAAAGAGACGTTTAAGGGTTTATAGCCTATGTGGAGCTAAACGCTAAAGCAACCTTTTTTTTGGTATTAAACTGTGTGCATAGTGTTCAATAGCTAGTCCTTTTTGGGGTCTCTTTGCGTTCAAAAATTGAGCGTGTGCTGCCTTCAATGGCCACTACAATTTCAAGTGCTACACGACATAACGCAAGACTGTCCTAATTAAAGGTGGAACAAAACACTAAATCCATTTTTATTGTGTTTAATAGCATTATCTACTGTTCCTTGTCCTTGTTTTTAGCAACAAATTAGGTACATTGTTTAGCTCTCTGGTCAAAAACGCCTACATCTAAATGTGTGCTGCCTTTAGTGGCCTCTGAACTTTCCAGCAGTTGGTGACATCACAAAAGACTGTCCTGGTGCTTCTGATTACAAACACCTGGCTGCAGGGGAGGAGTTCAAAATGTGGATACCTGTTCGACCAATCACACTGTTCCTTATGCCTTCAGACCCCGCCCTTCCTCCCCCTCACTCTCTTCTTTAGTCCTCCAGATACTACCCAGTTTAGCAGATCTATTTGAAATATGGTTGTGGCCGGAGTTTACGTGTTTAGTCCCATTTTAAAGAGTGGTATATAGAATTTGTAGCTCAGATTTTATAAGCATGCATCAGAATGGTGAAAACTTTTACCCTACAAAAACCCAAATGAAACCAGCTTTCACATGAGGCATGTCCATATACTGAGAATGAGAAAAACTTATATGTGTCCTCTATCTGCAGGTTAAGGCTCTGGCAACCAAGGTTCATTTGTGGTGAGGGCTACAACCTACTGTTCTTTTTCTGGAAGAACAAATAATAAGCAATTCTGCTGTTCAATAATAAAACTCACACATACTCACAGTCAAATTCAAAATATTTCATGATCGTAAGCATTTTTTCGTATCACATCTTTGAAAAATAATGTTATTTCATACAATGCCAGTGATCAGTGATGGTTTGTGTTTTTATTTTGGCTTACGCTGGGAACATTTACTCTGAGTGGACACTGTGTGTGATACCATAACAACCTTTACTATGTTCTCCCAGACAGCTTTTTGGCGGATGCAGTAAAATCTATCTAGATGCTAAATAATGCTAAATGGTCACATTTTTACATAGCGATTTTCCACCTTCAAACCACTCAAAGCGCTTTAAATCAAGGAACCACTCACCCATTCATACACACATTCATACACTAGTATATGCAGACACTGGGGGCGAGGTGGGTGTGTCGCAAGGACACAACGACAGCATTCATCTGAGCTACTGTTGCTCCATAGACGTATTACGTTTAGTCCCTGTTTGAGGAGCTGTCTGTATAAGGACCTTTCTGGGTTTTTTTTTCTTTTTAAAGATACTAGCTCATATGTTTTGAGTCAGCTTATTGCCTTTGCGCCACCAGACAGCCTGTTATGGTGTATGGTGAGTCGTGTCCTATATGTTAACTGATCCCAACATGAACATGCAATTTCCACACACAATGGTATACATAAACTACTATAAAAGCTACAGCCATGAACACAGGAGCAGTGGAGTGTTAAAGAAGGGCTATTACGCAAAATTGACTTTTCGTTCATTCTCATCAAAATGCTTTAAGTGGTTTTATATGTCATCCATGCATGTTTCAGTAATCTAGCGATCTCTCCCAGGCCCTATTCGAACCCTCCTTACACTTAGCAGTACGATCCTGACCATATAATGTGATGCTGACTGTGTTTTGATGCCAGTCTGAAGGGGGAGAGCAAGCATCAAAAACAAAACTGAAACTAAACACAGCATTTTTAAAACTATAAAAGCTAACATGGTGATCGATATCGAAATAGGTTATATGCTGGCAATTATTACCCCATAGAAGTGTAATCCTTGCTGTTTAAAGGTTCTATATCACACAACATTGATATTTATGAGCTTTAGGCCATGTTATAATGTGACATCATGAAAAGCATACCCAGAGTTGTGTTTTATCTCACTGACACCTCTGAGCAATCTGTCTGTCTACATCTCCAAAGCTCGAAATGCTGTGTTCCACCTTGTGATGTCACGTAGTGGTAGTTTTCAAATTAACAGCTACCTATTTACTTTTAGTTCAGTAGAGATTGGCAATTCCAGGGCTGAAATCATCTAAATCATTGTAATGGAGGTGCATGGAGTTTAAAAACACAGTGGAACATTTCCTGTATTTCCACATGACATCAGAAGGTGGAACAGTGTTTTCTGTCTGAGAGAAGAAATGAGCCTAAATATGCAGGTTATGTGTGTTAACAGATGTGAATAAAACACTGGGTATGTTTTTAATGAGGAAACAACATTATAACAGATCAGAAAATAGTGTAATATTGGCCCTTTAAACTGGCAGTTACAAACATTTTATATTAACACATTCTCAGTTGAGTTTTTTATTATTTTGTGTCTTCAGATCAGAATGCTACTTTTACGAACACGCTTGGGACATGTCACTTTAGTCTTGATGGCAGTCTGAGTGCGTATGTCTGACCTTGGGTGTACTGACTGATTGCACAGGTAGCACGCTGGGGCAGTCTGGGGCTTTAAAGTGTGGTTTCAAGTGTCAAGTTCTGCAATCTCAAACTTTTAACTTTTAAAGTTCAGAAATACAGTGTCGTGGTGATATTAGCACCCTCATCCTAAGTGGTGATGTGCAGGTACGTCTGTGTGGGAGTTTGAGAGACTTTATGACCTAAAGATCACTTCAAATCACAGTAAAAGTTGTGTGGTGTGATGGGGCAGTGAAAAATTTGAAGTGAATATGACTAGATTACTACTGATTTCATTAAAAGAGTTAAAGAGAGCAGACTTATTATGCAAAATCGACTTTTAGACTGAGCTTTTAACCATGTTATAGTTGTTTCCCCTCACTATTTACTCATCCAGAGTGGCTCGTTACCAACTATCCATAGGAGGTGCCAACTCTGTGTTGTGGTGACATCAGCTCCCATTGAGCACTGCAGTCAGCGGACTTGTTTCTTTTATTCTTCAAGTCTTTTTAGATGAATATTGCTATTTAAAATGTGCAAGCTATAACATAATGATCCAGGGGTGCTATAGATTGGAGCGAAATAGCAGACAAGCAGACACAAGTAAAATAGGTCTTCTTTAACACATCTTTTTAAAGAGATTTTACAAAGAATCTTACAGTTTTCCATCATAATTTGACAATTTTGGTGGAGTTTATACTTTTACTTTTTGGTTGGACCTGGGTAGAGTATTGGGTAATTCCCTTACAACGCCCTGTTTGTTCTGTTTTTAATTCCCATGGTTACAGTTAGCAGTGCAATCCTGTGCATGCAGTGTGCAGTAGTTTATTAGTGGATGCTGATTGTGTTTTAATGTCGCTCTGAAGGGGGAGTGACTAAGCTTGGAGAGCAATTGAAGGGGGGGCTCAAAGCATCAAAAATGAAATTGAAACTGAACAGCAGAGTATGGGAAATTCCTTTCCAACAACCTATTTTGTTCTGTTTTGAATTCCCATAACAGAGACAGAGATTGGAGTAGCATCTTTTTACAACCAAGAAAGTCAGTACATCTTGAACACTTTTTTATACAAGAGTCATTTTTATCATCACCCAAATGAGGGGCGGCCTGTGATTATCCTCTCACATCCAGAACATGCACACCCAAAATCTGATCATTATCTCATTCTTTATCAGATTACTGAAATGTCACGTAAGCAGCAGTGTCTGATTTTTCCTGATTGTTCACACGTTTGCAGCTTTTTACAACCAAAAAATATCCTTGAAAATGTTAAAGATTGAAAGAGTTATTTTAAAATCCATTGCACGTCGTTTTCCAAATACAAGTTACTCTTAAAATCCCTGTATTAGCTGACACATGTCTCCAGGGTTTTTGACGATCAGATTTCTTTTGTGCTGTAAACACACACCAAATATCAGATCTAATTAATGGGTTATATCTTTGCCTGGTGGATATCAGTCTGGTCCCCACGCAATCAGATTTGTGTGTGACGCATGTGAGGCAAAGGAGCTCATTGGTCACCTATGATTTACAAATAAAACTAAATTTCTCCCACCTCAGATGAACTTATTATTTGCTTCGCCCGTTGATTCTGCAGAAATCTGTTAAGTTTTTCAGCCCCTTGTGATTATTTTTTTTTTACTTATTATATTCCGATACGAACGGACCATGCATGTCTCTGATTGGCTAATCCACCTGTCAATCATGCCCATCAGGGAGATTCCTAAATTCTTACATTTATTGATATGTAATATTATCTATCTGTTTGACCTAATCTTTGTGATATCTGTTGTTACGCATGGGCATATCTCATGTTTGTTAGCGTACAAGACGATGTGTCCAGCAGCCTGAAGTCACTTGGGCTAGATTAAGACTGGTACGATTATTTTGATGGTATAAATACACTGTGTATCTGTTCATTTGGAGACTGAGAGCGAGACGACACTATTAGGGACAACAGCTCTTTGACACTTGTGCACAATTGATACAATAAGTCTGATTCAAGAAAACTTCTCTTATTGATTTCATACTTTTTAAGGTTTTTACTATTAGAAATTCCACAACACTTATTTCTAGTGAAAGTATAAAGAAGTGGATTAAGAGAGTGTAACATCACCATCATAGCATTCAGCTCCAGCCAAATAAAACTCATCAAGCCTAAGAGATATATGAGCAAATTTGGACCTGAGTTACTTATTTGTAATTCTGACTAATTCCGTATCATAGCAACTAAAGATCCAATCCAGAGTGATGCTGGCACTTAGCAACGCTGTCAATCAAACCTGTTGCTAACGCTACTGGGAGCAACCTCGGGAAAAGAAGGCACCGGATTCATCTGTTATTAATGTTCATATCTTGATTTACAGACACATAAAAAATACCAGGATAGTGCAACTGCCTGAAGCATGTAGTCAAAGTGATCAAAACACTTGGTTTGTACACACTCAAATATAAGGGAAAGGTACTGCACACATGAGACACTGGATCCCATGTATTTGAATAGTAAACAGGTAGTAGCATGAATACTTTAGACTTTATTCAAATATTCTGTAGCCTCCAGCTGTACAGTCATCATCTGCAGCTAGCTCTGTACAACACACTTTCTCTCATCGCTTTTTGTCCTCTTTCTCTCTGTCTATCCTCTCATTCTTATCTCTCTCTCCCTCACTCTGTTTGTCTTTCCTCTCATTCTCTCTCACTCCCTTCCTGTCTCGCATTTTCCTCTCTCTATTTCTCTTATTCCCCCCTTCTCACCGTCCTTCTCTCCTATTGTCCTCTCTACTCATCCTCTTCTACTCCCCTCTCTACTCTTTTTCTCACCCTTTTGCTCTCACCCACTCACTTTCTCTCACTCCTCTTCCTCCATCTCTTTCATGCATGTTCCTTTCCAGTGTAAGATCACAGAGATGGTACCATAAATTGTATTGCTCCTCTCTGAGAATGTGAACATGATTACTCTGAGGGTTTCTGAATACATAATGTCCTCTTCAGCGCCATACACACAATATAACATCACCTAACCCCGTTCAACCCACGTCAGTCCATTTTCCTCTGTGATTCCAGTGGTTGAACGTGCGCTAAGATGAGTGGCAAGCCCTGTTACTTCCCGGAATGAGTACAGACAATTTGTACTTGAGTAAAAGTACGGTTTCATGCAGGAGTGTGGCACCAAATTCTAGGGAAAAAAAAAATCATCTTGGGGGGGCTCACGCTACATCTTGTCTTATGAAAAATGCATATTACTAAGTTAGTGAGGGGCCCCTCCTTGCACTGGGCCCTGGGTGTACAGTATTCTTGACCCTCCCCAGTCTGACGCCCCCTGGTTGCAAAATTTGTCTTGTTCCAGTACAGATATATTGTATAAACAGCTCTTGAGGTCAAAATAAGTCCAATGTGTACTGTCTGGATCTGGCTATGTAACATCATCATCAATTAGGAAGTGCAGGGTCAGCATGCTAGTTGTTGTTAGCTTTAAAACTCATCATGGTGAATAAATAGGATCCTCAGAATGCATAAGATAAGTGAGGAATAACTTTGGACCACTGCAAACTGTTTAAAATGAACTTATTCTGATTTTCAACAGGTTTTCTTCACTAAAAAGTCTATGGGTAAAATAAATGTGTGTGTTACATCTTGAACCAGGAGTCCTCATATGTTGAGCTTTATAATAAATGTATATTAAAGAGGAGGTATTTTATGTCTATAGGGTATTAACTACTAACACATAACATATATAGATCACCATGTTACATTTCAGGTCTGATCCATAGCAAAAGACGATTTTTTTTCCCATCCAAGCCGCTTGTTCAGTTCAGAACTGAAGAAGCAGCTTGGGTGAGCAGCGAAACGTCTTCACTCCTACAACATTTGGTCCAGTTGACAGATTTAAACTTTGTCTTTTGCTATTTTATTGTTTTGAAAATGCTATATACGCTGAAAACAACATATTAACATGTTTAATAAGTTTCATCCTCCCTTTCATCCCCATGTTAAGTCATTACTTCCTCAGAGCGCTATGACAACGCAATAAGTGCATCCCACTAATGAACAACATTTTAACATGGTAGAAAGCTAAAAAAAAAACCATACCTATATATAAAATAAAAGTGAGTTTGCATAACACCCCCTTTTTAAAGCAGCACTATGCAAGATTCCTGTATGACTCCATGGAGATAGAAAGTTAAAATCTAACTTTGGAACTTTCTCTATGGAGATGGATCAGTTTTATGCCATTCTTTGGAAGGTTCCTGGCAAAGTAAGAACATCCCCCTGGAGGCAAGCAGGTGGCAGATATTTCACCAGAAAAGTTACAAGTCAGGTCTGTGGACACTAGAGACAAGCCCCCTCAGGTTTTAGTGCTACAAAAACACAAAATGAAATGAATGCCTTTGGTTTAAGAGTGCACTCACACTAGCCCAATGGAAAGTCCCAATTACGATAGCCCCTAAAGTTTTGCCTGTAAAAGAACCAAACCCAGGCTCCACCACCTCCTCCGTCCTGTCAGGCACGCTGATGTTACTCGTGAACTCACAGTGGAGCGCGTATCACCTCACTCAGATCTGCCTCACTATTTAAGAGATATTTCAAACTGTTGGATTTATTTTCTTCGCTAAAGCCATAGCTCTGCTGCACGACATGTAAAGCACAGATCAAAAGGCCTAGTGTGAGTGCGCCTTAAGTCTATGGGTTGGCTGTGGTGGTGTTGTCAGGATATTAAAATTTAAAACTCGATTTCAATACTAAGGAAGACTTGAAACTCAATACAGATTCCGATACCATGTTGATAATAAAAACACTCTTTATTTAGACAAGTACTTATATGGCCTTATATCTATATAATCCAGAGGTATATAATCCAAACTTTTATTTATCGAGGGCCGCATCTCAAAACATATTCGAAGCACAGGGTCACAGACGGGTGATCAATACAGTGCGGCGCTTTATACACAGCTTTGACAGAGCCGCTGTGGATTAGTAAGGCTTGAAACACATTCATTTTAGGTCTGTATCACACTGATGTTTGAGGTTATAGTGGTAGAAATAGTTTCATTTGCTGTTAAAAGTACTGCTCATGATCAATTGGGCCGGTTCAGTAGGAGGCCTGAGGGCCAATAAAAACTGGTCTGAGGGCCGCATTTGGACCTCGGGCCATAGTTTGGACACCCCTGATATAATCCCTCAGTCATCCGGGTACGTTTCATAGTGGTCCATGGGTGTATACTAGTCTATGTGGTTGATACAGCTCAAGATCATTCAAAAGCTATTCAGGAAAGGTTCATTTCTGTCCTGTGAATGTGACTTTTTTTATTATCGATACCTGATCAAATTAGTATCTAGTTTTGATACTAGTTTTAGTATCGATTAGTATCTGATTTTTGATACTTCTGACAACCCTGTGCCTTCATAAGTCTACTTTTTGGCTGAAATATTACTCGGTGGGGCTTTAACTTAAACCTGCCAAACCATAACGCTTTCTCCTTGTGCACAGCTCTCTGTCTCTGTCGTCTTCTGAATGCAGTTTATGACAAATGTATTGTTTAAGTGGGCGACGCTCAGAGACATTCCTATGTCTTTTATTCCATTCCTTTCCACAGCGGGATTATCCAGTGAACAAAAACATCTCGGACACTCCACCAGAGCCTGCCGCTGTACGCCGATGAATCGAATTATGGAGAGCGAGCTGATCCCAGACTCAGAAATCTATAGGAATCTCACGGGAAGAGAGGAAGGGAGAGAAGGGAGATGCAGAAGAGGGAGGGAGGGAGAGAGAGAGAGAGAGAGAGAGAGAGAGAGATGCAGAAGTGGAGGGGGGAGAAGAGGGAGAGCAGGAGGGCGAGGGAGAGGGTCCGAGGGGAAGGGAGAAGGGGCAAGGGGAAGGGAGGGAGATGCAGACAATGGTGGGGCAGAGAGAAAGTGAGGAGAGGGAGGAGGAGAGATGGGAGGAAGAGAAGAGGGATAGGCAGGCAGAGGTGGGAGGAGGAAAGAAGGAGATGCAGAGGATGGAGGGAAGAGGGGGGACGGTTTGGGGAAGGAGGGTCAATAGGGCGGTAGGGGCAGAAAGGAGATGTAGGAAGAGAGGGAGAGGAGGTGGGAAGGAGGGATATGTGGAGGGGGGAGGGTTGAGGAGGAGGGAGAAAGAAAGGAAGAGAGGGAAAGGCAGAGAGAGTGAAGGATGGCGAAAAAGAAGGGGTGCATGAAGAGGGGTGGAGAAAAAGGGATATGCAGGGGAGAGGGGGGAGAGAGAGAGAGGTGCAGGGAGACAGAGGGAAGGAGGGGGGGTGCAGGAAGAGAGGGAGAAGGATGTGGGAAGGAGGCATACGCAGAGGGGAAGGGTTAGAGGAGGAGAGAGAGAGAGAGAGAGAGAGAGAGAGAGGGACTGGAAGAGAGGGAGGCGCAGGAAGAGATTGAGGGAGGGAGGTGGAGAGGGCGGGAGGTGCAGGAAGAGAGGGGGAGAGGTTGTAAGGAGGGATACGCAGAGGGGGGAGGATTAGAGGAGGAGGGAGAGAGAGGAAGGGAGGCAGGGACAGAGAGAGAGAGAGGGGGGGGCGATAGGGAAGAAGGTGCAGGAAGGGGGGGGTGGAAGGAGGGATACGCGATACGCAGAGGAGGGGAGGAGAGAGAGGAAGAGGGGAGGAGCAGGGAGACAAACGAGAAGATGAGAGCACTAGAGAGCCACTATGAGATGAATTGTTTTTCACAAACACCAATTTATTCACCGCCACAATCACACACACTCATACTCCAGACAGTCACACACACTCTTTCTCCAGGCAGAGGAATCATTTGGAGACATAGAGATGCTTATCAGGTATTATGTGCACTCAGAATTTGGTGTGCAGACCGTAAAACTGTACTTGTAGAGGCAGGGTTTTTAAATAGGACGCCTCCAATCGAAAGGCTGGGAGCTTTCCATATGTTAGCTCCAGCGTATTTTCTATGGGAGAGCTCGTGTTAGCCTCCAAACACCACAAACCACATGTGAGTAACATCAGAGTCTTGTCAGAAAGCGTTACAGCGTGTAGGGATGTTTAGCATAGTTCACTGACATAGCGATTGGTGCATTAATTAGCATACATGTTAACAACCTTGTAAAAAAAATAAAATAAAAAACATTGCTTAAAGGTCCCATATTACACATAATTGATTCCAGTGAACTTTTAGCCATGTTATAATGTTGTTACCTCATCATAAACATGCCTGGAGTTCTGTTTTGTTTCATTCACACATGTTTGACTAACCTGGTATTATCTCCAAAGTTCAAAATGCTCTGTTCCACCTTATGATGTCATGTCGTGGTGGTTTTCAAGTGAACAGCTACCATTTATCTTTTGTTCGAGAGAGATTTCCAATTCCAGAAGTTGAATTATCAAGTTCTAGTGAAGGTGTGTGCAGTTTAAAAATACAGTGGAGCACTTCCTGTATTACCGTATGACACTGCAAGTTGGAACAAAGTGCAAGAAGAATATGCAGGGTTTGTGTGACTGAAACAAAACACAAGTCCGTGTATGTTTTTGGTGAAGAAGCAACATTATAACGCTTAAGAAAATAGCGTAATATGGGCTCTTTAAATCGTATGTTATGCTGGGCCAGTCCCACCAAAAACATTGCGGTCCACAACACGTCAGCAATGATTTACTTGGGTTTTTTTTCATTAATACAGGCACGGTGGCTGAAGTGTCTTGCCCAAGGACACAGCAACACTATACATGACCTCTGATCCACACTCGTTCCTCTTCTCATTCCTAATACATTGTGCATACTTGAGTATAGAATAAGTAAGTGATTGTGTTTGTCTCTGTGCTTTTGCGTTGCCAGTTCCGCTGCTGTGGAGTGACTAACCACACAGACTGGTTTGAGGTGTACAATGCGACGCGTGTGCCTGACTCCTGCTGCCTGGAGTACAGCGACAACTGCGGCCTGGACAACCCCGGCACATGGTGGACCGCGGTGAGTACTTTTGTAGTCCTGTATACTGATGTAACAATATGCAAATGGGACAGTCATACTTTGTCGTAGAAATATTGGTCGTAGTGGCAGCTATTTTGTGAAGATGGCTTATGGCGGTTCCTTTGTTTTTACTGTCAAATTGAAATTCCCGTTCCAGTGTTCACAGTTTGAAAAGGTTATGGTTATTTAGGTAATGCATGTCCTCTGCAGAGTACTCTCTATGGGGAGGGTTCAACAGTTCAAAAATGCGTTTTTGTTTTTTTTTTGTTTAGCTCCGCAGTCTTTTCTCAAACAATACTTAGCAGATGTGTAAACATGTGACCGATTAGATATGACTCACTTTCCTTCTCTATGGCACTCTATTTGTATAGCTGCTATAATATGTGATAAGTATCCCACAGACAGGCGCACGCACATGGTGAGTGTGGGCCAGCATATTCACAGATTAATGCACAGAAGCACTTAATGCATGTTAACTGACATGGGTGTAAAAAAGGGACAAACACTAACGCTATGATACAAAATAAAAAGTAACATGTAGAAGGATGAAGTGGCTGTATGTATAGCAGACATTAGGTTCATAACAGGAACACACACACATGTACTCAGGTGTGTGTGGCTGGTTATGAATAAGAGACGCATGTGTCCATGGACAGACACAGGCAGTGCTGTGTGTTTGCCTTGATGTGGACAACAGACAAATATTTGAGATGTAAGGCAAGTTTATTTGTATAGCACAGTTTGTATGCAAAGTAATTCAAGGTGCTTTACAGACTAAGAAAGTCATTAAAATCATACAAATCAAAACATAAATGATCACAAATAACCATCATAAAATTAACATTAAAAAAGAAGAGTGCAGAATATAAACCTTTCAGTTGCACAGCTAAACAGAACTGTTTTGAGCCTGGATTTAAACATTGTCAAAGTAGAGGCCTGTCTCACATCTTCAGGAAGACTGTTCCAGGTTTTAGCTGCATAAAAGTGAAATGCTGATTCTCCATGTTTAGTCCTGACTCTGGGCACCAGCAGGAGGCTGGTCCCTGAAGTCCTCAGAGTGTGAGATGGTTCATATGGCACTAACATGTGGGAGATGTACTTTGGTGCTAGGCCATGGAGAGATTTGTTCACAAGCAGAGCTGCTTTTAAAGTCTATTCTCTGAGGCACAGGAGCCAGTGCAGAGACCTGAGCACAGGACTTATGTGTCGTACTTCCTGGTTCTAGTCAGGACACGAGCAGCAGTGTTCTGGATGTACTGCAGCTGTCTTAATGCTCGTTTGGAGAGGCCAGTGAGCAGGACATTACAGTAGTCTAACCTACTGGAGTCAAATACATGGACAGTATACCTTTGATTTTTGCAATGTTGTTTTAGGTGGTAAAAAGCTGCAGATGTATATTGATATTTATAAGTATATAATATTTGATATACTAATACAGTAATCATTTTAGTCTATGTATTCTGTTCAGTGTGTATAATGTAACGCATCAATGTATGTCCCATATTCACCGCACCAAATATTCTCAAACATATTAAACTAAAAAAACGAAACCTTCATGTTCCCGAATGTGATTCAATTTGCAAAGGTCTGATGAAAACCATAAATCACAAATCTAACAGCAGTTGCAAAACTTCGGTGTGTGCGTCAGCCGTTAATGAGTTCGAGTGTTTATTGTCCAACGTACTGATGCACTTTAAGCAGCAGACTGAGCGGATAATTCATGTTCAAAGCAAAAAACATTTACCATTTACACACAAAATCTATAGCAGAATACCACATCTCTTTAACTCAAATGCTGCTTTCATGTCCTGCTAATGTACCATGAGATACAACATGTGCAACACTATTCATTCGTCGCATACTGTCAAATGGAGCCTGACTCATTCTTCATTATGCTGTAGGACCTGGCTCTTTCACTTTAATATATCCTTTTCTCTGGTCCAAATGTACATAGTGTCCTACTGCTGAATTCCACACTGAAAATACTCCGTGCTTCACAAACTGCCTGACCACCTTACCAATCCCAGCTGCCAACTACCTCCGTTAGTCATGCATTATAAATCTACTACACCTCCTCCTATAGCTTTCTACCTCCTTTGTTTTCCAGAATGTTCCAACGTAGCAGCAATTCAACCTATTATAGCTCCATAGCGCCATTACCCTGTCAAAGCTGTGCCGTTGAGCAAGTCACTCAGCCGATGAAACCACCCAAGCCCCTCCACGGTCCCGGGGGAGCTATTACTGCAGTAGTGGTAGTAGTAGTATAGTACAGAAGGTTACATAACTGTTTCTCCTCAGCAGGATTTGTGTCTTTGAATATTCCATACACCATGTTTCAAGTCATATCAGCAGTAAGAGCTTCTGTTAAAGTGCATATGGCAAGTTATACTACTAATTTTATTAAAACGCAGCTTACAAAAAAAAGATTTCTGCAGAATCAGTGAGGAACACAGGCAGCAGATGTGACATATAGAGGTAATTCCCTAACTATTACCTATAGCAACCATAATGTTGACAAGGAACAAATTGTCTAAATTGCTACCTAGTTATGATTAGACAAATAAAAATATATGATAACTCTTTTAGGTGTTAACTGTCGAAGAATGTCTCGTGCATACATTTCCCTGTATTTTAGAAAGATTTTTTCATGTTGATGGTGTAGGTTGAGAGAAATAGGTCCATTCATTCATCCATTCATTTTCTTTCGCTTATCCGGGGCCAGGTTGCGTGTGCAGCAGTCTAAGCAGGGACTCCCAGACTTCCCTCACCCCAGACACGTCCTCCAGCTTCTCTGGTGGGACCCCAAGGCGTTCCCAGGCCAGTCAAGAGACATAGTCCCTCCAGCGTGTCCTGGGTCTTGTCCCACACCTCCCTAGGGAGCCGTCCAGGAGGCATCCCGAGCAGATGCCCGAGCCACCTTAGCTGGTTCCTCTCGACTTGTAGGGGCAGCGGCTCTACTCCGCAGGGTGGCTGGGTGCTCCCTTAGGAATGGAGACACAGGTTTATTTTAAAACTCAGCACTACTTCCTTTGTTTTTGTACTTTTCTTCTCAACTTTTACTTACAAATTTCAACTTAGGTAATTTTCACACTTGTTTCTATGATCTGTGGAGCAGCCCCAGTGGCACTAGATAAATTAGTTCTTTACTATTGGATCAGCGTTCTCGCCAATGTTAAAAGTTCCTATATTACGCTAAATTGATTCTTGTGAGCTTTAAGCCATATTATTATGTTGTTGCCTCATCAAAAACATACCTGGAATTATGTTTTGTTTCATTCACACATGTTTGAGTAATCCCAGTTTATTTGTCCACATCTCCAAAGCTCAAAATGCTCTGTTCCACCTTGTGATGTCATATAGTCTTCAACTTAACAGCTACCTTTTACCTTTTGTTCAGTAGATTGGCAATTCCAGGGTGAAATCATCCAAATGATTCTAGTGAAGGTGTTTGGAGTTTAAAAACAGAGTGGAGCACTTCCTGTATTACCACATGACATCACAAGGTGGAAGAGAGTGTTTTCTGTTTGAGAGAAGCCAGGCTAAATATGTAGGATGTTTCTGTAAATGTGTAAATGAAACAAAACACCACTCCAGGTCTGTTTGTGATGAGGAAACAACATTATAACATAGACCAGAAACAGCATAATATGGGCCCTTTAATGCTCCTGGAGGTATTTACAATGTGAACTCTGAACAGAAGTAGTTTCTGATGGACCACTATAGGAACTGTACAAAATGCTTTCTTTTTTTAAAATTCGGAAGAATATTAGCATAGTTAAATGATCTAAATGTGGTTCAGCCCATTCTACAAAACACATTCACTAAAAAAGCCCTCAGTTATACAGGTGGGTGGATGAAAAATGGAAAAATAAATTCTGTGTCGATGTAAATCAGATGCCCTGTCTGACTCAATCAAACATTAGTGTTAGGCCTGACATTTTGTATTAATCTATAACTGTTGTTTTGTTCATTATAAACTGCATTATTTACCTAAAAACAACTTAAAGAGGGGGTATTACACTTTGATGGGGTATTAATTACTAACACATAACATGTTACCTTTCATTCTTTTGCAAAATGCTATATTTTTTGAAAACAAACATATGTACAGTACATATATTAACAAGTTTTTGTTTTGGTTTTTGATGCTCTGAGTCCCCTCTTCCTTTGCTCCCTGTGCTAAGTCTCCCTGTGCTTGCCCCTTAAGAGTTATCACAGTATCACAACACAATCAGTGTGTATCAGGTTTATGAAGATGTAGTATATTGTTTTGCTTCATGCTTTTGTATATTTATTGAGAATGAGTCATGTGGGAGCCTGGGTGACGTAGGCTTGTGGGTTGAGCATTGCACAGAATCTTACAGCTAACTGTAAAGACAGTTTGAATAGGGCCCGGGAGAGATCATTAGATTATTTAAACCTACATGGATGACAGGTAAACCTCTTCAGACATGCTTTTGATGAGGGAACAGTGTTATAACATGGTAGGAAGCTCAAATCGATTTTGCATAATACCCCTCTATTAATAATAGATACTTGGCTTCCTGTTCAAAACTGCAGTCCTGAGACTGCCTCTCATAGTGACATTTCACTGCAGCAAGCAGCAGAATTGTGCATGTTTTTATTGTTGAAAAATGTCTAAGTGACATGTCTCCATGGAGATGTTTTTACTTTGTCTGGGATATTCCATAGTATGACTGTATATTTTTATTTTTATTTTATAATTATATTCTATTATTATTTTATTTTATTGCTTACTCAAAAATACTAAAACGTGCATTCTTACTGTGAGCATTACCTGCTTGTTTTCACAGAGATATATTTGTTTTAATGCCATAGTCTGGAATATTCCACATACATAGTGCACACTTAATACATGTAAAAGTTTTTTAAAATCTCCTACAGTGTCACGAAACGTAACGTTTTTAAATGTGCAAGGTCAACTGTAAAAAGTATTGTATTATTTAGAACAAATATTGAAATGAAACTGGCCCAAACAGTCCAACTCAGCATAAATATTGACAACATTTTGCAGAGATTGGAGCAGAACATTCTCTGCTCAGATCAATCATTTGAGGCTGTGTTTTCACACAGTGTTTTGTAGCATTTGAAAAGCCTGAATACCATGTCAAATATCACCATTGGTAAAGATCACATTACTTGTACAAGCCTAATGTAAAGTGGTTCACTGTAACATGGATCACAACTTGAAAATGAAAAACATGTAGGTAGCACATGAAAGTAATAGAACTATTTATGTCTATTTTAAACAGTCAGTTCCACCATACACTCCCAAAACACCAAATGTTGACTTTAAATAAATATGTTATGTCTTTTTATTATGATTATTATTATTTTATGTACACCCAGTGAAACAAAATTTAGTTTCAAGATCTAACTAAAGGAAATGTATGTAGTCTGCACTCTTACTCTTTTAAACAGGTACTGAAGTGAGCCGGGGTCGCCTGCAGATAGAGGACATGTTTTCTCATTCTCAGTATGTGGACAGCATATACTGCAGCAGACGCACTGATTAATGTTTGGCTGTAGGTGTTGCGGTTTAAGTAGTGAGGATTCAGAATAAAGAGAGTCATTTTAGATTTAAACCAGCTGGATTTCAGCATTGAAAAGTCAATATTCACAAAAAATACTGTCTCACAACTATACTACTCCTATTACTGGATCTACTATTACTTAAACTGGCACATTAGATTAGAAATAAACCACAGGCCTGAGAGAGATACTGGTGATCTTTATAACATGAAGCAGTTACTGAGATAATCAGACAAAAGTTGGAGGTAAAAGTGGAGCCCTGTGGCATCTGTGATAATCAGAGCAGGTAGCCCCCCTGATAGCTCCCTTATTATTAGCATGGTTAGCCTTCATTAGCCTTGGATTAGCAGCTGCATGTTCTTGTCCCCACAGCCCAGGTAAACACGAGGTAAAAGGAGGTCTTCATTTAGAGGGTGATTGGTTGAGCAGCAGTTTGGGGCTCTGGGTGCACTTCTGGGAGCAAGTTATTCACTATTTATTAAGTAACGCTTTTATGGAAATCAACTTTGAGTAGTTTCTTTATCAAAAACACATGGAGGGTTCTTGTAAGTTTCATCCATGCATGTTTTAAAGGGGACATATAGTCATACTTTGATGTGATTTTTTAACCAAGTTGTAATATCTTTTCCCTCATTGTTAGCTTTTAAACTTGGAGTTGTATTTTAAATGATTCATGCATGTTTAAGGTAAAATTTTGGGGGGTTTCAGAGTGATGAAAAATTAGAACTATTGCCATAGAAAAAACTAAATATTGCATTTGTTGAATGGGAAAAAAGTCCTCAAAATTACGCATATGACAGGAAGCTGAAGCATTTTTTCCATTTTTTTATGTCTGTGTAATCCTTCAGTCGTCCAGGTCTGATCCATAGTAAAGGATGAAGTTAAATCTGTCAACTGGACAAAACGTTGTAGGAGTGAAGATGTCTCGCTGCTCATCCAAGCCGCTTCTTCAGTTCTGGTCAGATTGATGGTGGACACCAATCCTTCCTTAAACAGGAATGTGGGCCTGAGACACAATCTCTCTCCCATCTATAACCCTATCCTCAAACCCAAAGCAAACAAAGGAACAAAGGGGAGCAATACGGTGAGCCAGTAGGACCATTAAAGGTTGAATGGAGGCTATTAAGACAAACTGGAGACAATAGCCGTTTACTTTTTCAGTGTAGTTAGCAATGTTCCCTCTAATTTTTTATGTATCTGAGCAAACACACAAACTCCCTGAGCGCTCTCTTGACCACTGTGAGCACCATCAGACGTGCATACTGTGAACATGCGAGCATTACATCCAAACAACTTACAAGATCTATTAAAAGAATCAAATTACAACAGTAATTACTGTCAAATTACTTTTAATACGAGATTTTGTATAATTACAATGAAATAGACAACGATCTTGTCCATAACTAGTATTACTACTAGTACTAGTACAGTATTAGAAGCATATTTAGTTTAACTGTAACAAAATATGAACAGCCAACTGAACCAAGTCAACAATAAACTCAAATGACACTATTTTGAAAACATGCTTAGATTTTTTTTTTTTTATATGAAGATCCTGCTATGCACTGGGTAAGAGAGTCCGACTATAGTCTAGGAGAGTCCAACTGTGGTCTGGGAGAATCCTACTGTTCTTCTGGGAGAATCCTTCTTTGGTCTAAATGAGAGAAATCCTGCTGCTGTGGTCTGAAAGAGTCCTGCTCCTGTAACTCTGTAAAATATACAATTTGACAGTTTTTATTAGCATTTGTACTGCTCAAACAAGAAACAATATTTAATGACCAGTATTTAATTGCTCTGGAGGAATTGAGACATGCACATCTTTAAAAGAAAGTTTTCTTCACTTTATATAATCTTCACATTCTGCACAATGGCATGTGCTGTAGCACACGTGATACACTGAAAATTACATCAACTTTGTAAAATATATGATTATAGTTTTAATTAGCATTTCTACTACTCAAAGTAAAAGCATTTAATGGTTATTATCCTTAATAAATTAAAATTAATAATAGCTCAACACTAGAATAATCACAAACTGAGAATTTAAATGTCACCTTATTTTTCCCTTCTGTCCTTCTCACTTCTGCAGTCGTTGTTCGCCTTTTCCAAGTTGATGAACCGCATTTCTTTTTTATCCTGGCTTTGTCAGTGCCACTGCCCGTTCGCTTCGACATTATTCTGAAGGGTCAGCGAGCAGCGCCTTGCCTCATTCGTGCTGTGTATTCGTCCTGTCGTCGCCGATAGACTCGCGGTTGTGGACTTTCCGTTACCGTAACTCCGCAACCAACTGCGCTTCGTGTAAATTCAAACGGCGTCTCAAAGCAAAGACACGAGGCTCTTTAGATATTTCACTGTCATAACAATGATCTGCCTCTGCCCCTCGAAGATGATAAGAGCGAAGGAGCCGCGGGGATTTTCCTAGTCTCTTATTCAATGCGTCAAAGAAAAAACACGGATGGACATGTAAAATAGAGGTAGTTGTGAGAAAATATGCAGTATACTGCATATTTATCTGATACTTAAACATGATTTTTATGGATAAAAAATAATAAAAGTCTAGGTGAGTTGTACTGGTCTATAGTGAGCTCAGTCCTTCACTTGAGTCATTTTGCAACATAAACACAGGTGGCCAACAGTATCAATGATGTGAGTGAGCTACGTGAACACGTGAACACGTACGTGAATCATCATTGTCTGACCACCAGTAACCCGTCACTCTCTGTCAATGCGGAAAATGGTACAAAATAAATGATGCGTTTATTTTATTAAGGATTGATTTTATTTTTTGTGCGCAGCGCAGATTTTCTGTGCGCGGAGACAGTGGAAGTAGTGCGCAATTGCGCACGCGCGCAGCTTAGAGGGAACAGTGGTAGTTAGCTCCTCCCTTCAGACAGGTATAAAGCAGTGTCCACCAGTAATCTGACCAGAACTGAAGAAGCGGCTTGGATGAGCAGCGAGACGTCTTCACTCCTACAACGATTTGTCCAGTTGACAGATTTAACTTCATCCTCATTTATTTTTGTCACAGCAAAATTGCAGTTTGTCCTCACACCCTTATTAGCAAAACGTTAGCTTTCATCAGCCTCCAATTAGCACCTGTATGTTGTTTTACTTTAGCCCCGGTGAAAGCACCTCTTCGTGGGTTGATTTATTGTCCGAGCAGCACATTTCAGAGCCTGCAGTATTCTTCAGAGGGTGCCAGGTGGACTGAATGAGCTTTGATGATGTTAGACCCTGTTCTATGGCTTCAAATGGCTCCACACAGAGAGATGTCATTCTAACATCTATACAGCACTGCCCTTCATATCTGAAGATCACTGAATGGGTCCTAATGTGTTTATAATGACAGAGCTATGGCCACTTTTCAGATAGCACAATATATATATATATATATATATATATACAAGGTGCACAAGAAGGTAGAGTCTCTCTCTCTCTTGGGACTGGGAACAAGGTGACGAGCAGGGAGCAGGGTGACGAGCAGGGTCCAGTGAAAAGAGATAGACAGATGAGACGAGGCAACGATACCAGTGAGGAGCGGGATCCAGGACGAGACACAGACAGCTGAATAGGCGGAGCAGGAGGCAGGATTCTGGAGACAAGGAGTAATCCAGTGAGGTACAGATAAATAACTGAGCTAGAGTAGTCACGTTTGCACACGGGCGATCTGGTTCCGAGTGACAGCTTCCAGCCCTTCTTATACCCACGGCAAGTGGAGGTAATTACACTGATGAGGTGCAGGTGCGCGTGGGAGGGACTGGAAGCTCCGCCCAGCTCCGGAGTCAGCAGGTGACGGAGGGGGGAGGAGAACACAGGAAACAAGCAGGAACAGGCAGATCATGACAGTACTACAACTAGTGACGGGCCTTTCAGCTCCTTTATGGGATCTGAATCTTTTTCAAGAGTTCTTCAAGAGACTGGCTCTTTTAATATTCATATGGCAGAAGCCCATGTAATAACTAATTTTATCTACAAATTAATCACAGAGTGAAATGACCAAGGCTCAGATTTGTTCAAAATGGTTCAAACTGAGCATGTGTTTGAAACTTATTACGATGCCAAATGTGTATTTTTGTGCAAGAACCTGTCACAGTTTTATTTTTTTACATTTTTATGAGATCCAGTTCCCACTGTTCCCCACATGAAAAGAGCCGACTCTTTCACAAACATCACATCATTAGCTATTACTACTATTAATTACAGGAATTTAACCAATGATCATTGTGATTTTTCTCTTTTCCAAAATCTTCTGTTGCTCTAATGTAAAGAATATTGAGGTGTCATGGTTTGAATTTCCCAGATCCAAATAACACATAGAGCTGACCCCATCTGGAGAAGCCAGTACATACTCGTATACCTGCCGCATGTAACAGTGCAGTCTGATTACGTACTACATTAGGATTACATCTGAATACAACAGCCAGCAAAATTTTAGACATGTTTGTTGTGTTTTATTGTTGTGGTTTGCGGTTTGCTACTGGAGCTTATTTCTGTTGCAGAGACAATAACAGTTTGTAGCATCTCTGAAAATCAAATGCTCAATGTAGATGAAATGTTGCTTATCTAAGACTGTCAAAAGTTTGGTTTTATGTATGATTGATATTTATTAGTATTTATAGCTTTAGTTTTAGTACTAATGCTAAATCACTGTATGCCCCTGAATGTCTCGTAGCCACCCGCTCACACCTATTTGGTTGTTTGACCTGCTGTGGACAAAAATGGACTGACAGGTTTTGGGGCAGAGACTATTTGAACTTGGTTGTTTGGAGTTCTCTGTGTATGTAAATGTAGTGAGCATAGTCGTCATAGTAATAAAAGAATAATCGAGTTTGTTGCACTGCAGGTATTAATTTATTTGTAATTAATCTATGACACTGCAAGGACATCATTAAAGAGCTTAAACACTAATTATGTTCATTCTAAATGTAAAAAAAGAAATTGCTTAGAGCTTTGTAGTGGTAAAGTTATTCCCTCATCCTTATGATTTGTTTCAGCTAGTGTCGTAGTACTGAGACCGGCCTCAAGATCGTTTTTTAAGGTCTTGGTCTGGACTCGAAGGCGCTTGGACTTGGTCTTGTCATGGACTCGATGTTTGACACTGGATGAGTGTGATCACATTTCATTACAGGTGCTGTTGTTGCCAATAAACTTGCACCGGCCCACCTGGGCTTCTTAGTGCAGCCTGTGCACTCGTTTGGAGCCAGCGGACGCTGCAGGGGCCTCACTACATACACACACACCCACTGAACGGCTTGTCCCTCATCACATCGCTGGGTTATACCTGAATCTATAAACTGTCCTACCTGTCTGTGTGCTTCACGTTGGTGTGCTGCTCCTTGCCTTTTCCCTCTCTCCCTTCTCTGCATTCAGTGCACACAGGCTCATTATTCACTGACTAGAAGAGCAAGACAAAAGTTGGTCATGTCTCAGTCTCGACCTGCAAAGTTCTTGGTCTTGTCTCAGTCTCGACCCGCAGAGGTCTTGGTCATGTCTCTGGTCTCGGGACCTTGTGGTCTTGAACAGGTCTTGATCTCGATTAGAGTGGTCTTGACTACAACACTACTGAAAATACACATTGCAACTATCTCTGCCCACTTCTACTATCCCCTCCTCACTCAGGAAGCTGAATTTGCTCTCAAGTTTGTTTGTTTTTTCTCTCTGTTTTGGAAGAAGTCTAAGCAAAAGAAAATTCAATGCTGAATGTAATTTTCTTTGTCAGTTCAGCCTGCTCAGATGGGGAGCACTAGAGTGGTTGTACACAGTTGCACCAACTTTTCCCACTTAAAGGTGATACTTCCAGGGCTGGGGCCTGTGGAGTGCTAGTGGGCCTGCTGTTTGTCCAGAGCAGTAGCGGCTCTGTGTGTGTGAAAGGGCTGTAACTCACCAGGGCTTAACCTTTTTTGTTCATGCCAAACATGTAAATACATGACAAAAAATCTAATGAGATCATTCTACACATGTGAACAATCTAGTAACAATTATATCTTGTGAGATGTTGTAGCATGGGGCTCTTTTCCCATCCCATAGCATAGCTCACTTTACCATCACAATCACCTTTCTGTTGTAGTTATCATTTTTAGATATTTATTTTTATCCCTTTTCTCAAGAATCTATGTATACTACATCTTTGCTACTACTGAATGTTTCAGTGAGTCCAAGAGAAATTTCCATCTGGTCCAGGAGAGTGTATTCTATCTAAACGAGATGTTCTTCCATCCCTAATGAATGCTTTTCTATTCGTCCCTGACTCTCAATCTCACACATAACTCAGACACTATATACTGAGCATGATGTATATTCGCTAACACTCTCCAAACACATTAAGCGCACTTGTTTCAGACTGAATTTAATTTGTCCTCCCAGCTCGGAGAGGCCAAGCGCCGGTCAAATGCCTGTGCTTTTCAATTATGGGCATAAAAAGATATAACCTTTCAAAAAAGTCTCCGGAGCACCTAACCTCATTCCCCACAACATGCCCGCTTTTCCGAATGATTCAGCCTATCGGGTGGCCTTCACTCCTCCCAACCTCTCCAACCGCTCCTGATACAAAAAGAATACAACTGCACGCTTCCCCCAGGCCAAGCATCGATCATAAAGCCATTTGAATACAGCTGCACACTCCTCCACAGAGCCTGATTAAAAGTCAACAAGGCCATGCGCGCTAGTTAAAGGTTTATGTTGTGCGTGGGTCCTGCAGGCACACTCTGTCTGCTCACTCAAATTAAGCACATTCCACACTGCTCCGGAGTGAATGAAGAGTGGAGGTGAATACAGATGAACTAAAGGCCAATAAAAGGCGCAGATGTTGGAGAGATCTGCGGTTAATTAAAGGATATTACAGGAATACTGAACGGCCGATATTCTACTTTTAACAGTGTGATGACAATGACTGGCTAAACAGAAATATTTAAATGCTTTATAGGGTTGTCAAAAGTATGGAAAATCAGATCGGAACTAGATACTAATTGGAAGACGTATCGATAGAAAAAAATGCATTCACAGGATAGGAACGAACCTTTGCTAAACAGCTTTAGAATGATCTTGAGCTGTATCAGAACAAGTATAAGACACGTAGACTAGTATACACCCATGGGCAACTATGGAACCTACCTGGACGAAAGAAAGTACTATAAATTTGTCTAAATAAAGAATGTTTTGGGTTTTTTGTAATCGTAGTATCTGAATCTGTTTGAAATTTTAGTACCATGACAACACTAATGCTGTGTTTTACTGGTTATAATAATAATAATACATTAGTCTCATATTGTGCTTTTTCAGATACTGAACTTCACATTGTGCTGCTAAACTACCAACCTATTCCACCACCACCAATCACTCACACAAATCTATCACATTCATAGTAAGAAAGGTTGGTGAGGTCACACTTCCTTGTAAAAGTCTTATGTTGTCAGTTAAGCTAAGCAGGGATGGGCCTTGTTAGTACTTGGATTGGAGACCGCTGGGAATACCAGGTGCCACAGTGAGGTTCCAGCTGCAAAAACTGTTGTTGTGTCCTTAGGCAAGATACTTCACCCTCGTTGTCTAGCATGAATGTGGTAAAAGGCGTAGGTTGGCAGGGTGACTTCTGTCAGTAGTCTAGCGTAGCTTTTAGTAGCTTACCACCACTAAGTGCGAAGTGAATGAATAATGCACAAAATTGTAAAGCGGCTGTGAGCATCTGGAAAAGCGCTACATAAAACAAATGCATCATAATTATTCATTATTATTATCTAAGTGTTTTGCCAAAGGACATCATAACATGTCTGTTAGTGAACAGGTGCTCTAATCACTGAGCCACTGCCCCCCCGTAATGGCTTCTGCAGACGCAACAGCCCTGCAGCTAACAGAGAAAAAGCTGCCATCATGTGCCTGTGGCCTCTCCCATCACCACAAACAATGGACCAGTTTTACTTTCAGCTTTAAAAGTAGTACATGCTTCTCAGAGCACTTTTACAATAACCCATAAGTCATTCTCTTCTCATTTACAAAAGGGCGTAAGCCACAGTTGCCCTGAAGCAGTCTGACAAAGATACAGCTGAAGTGTCTTGCCCAAGTATTTGAATGATAATAAATCTATATGCTGTATTTCTGACAATTACAGATTACAAGATTTTAGCCTGTTGTGGAACATTGGCTGAATTCAATATCATTCAAGTCTGGTGTGCTGTAAGTACAAATGAAGCCAACATCAAGGGCCCTAAGGCTGGCCCCTGAGGCAGACCACAGGCTCTATACCCTCAGGGACCAGTCATTTTCCACTCACTTCCTCTCACCTCACAACTTCAAATTTAGGTTCTCAGTATATAGCTTACAGAGAGGGGTAGGAAATAAATACAGATTGTGCTAGCTTGTTTGCCTAGTATCAAAACTAGAAATTTGAGCAGGTATCGATACTAAAAAAGTCACATTCACAGGACAGAAATTGATCTTTCCTGAATAGCTTTAGAATGATTTGGAGCTGTATCAGAACGAGTATAAGACACATAGACTAGTATACACCTATGGACCACTATGGGACCTACCTGGATGACTGAGGGATTATACCGATAAGGTCACATTCTATTGTCTAAATTTATTTTTTTTTAATCATTGGTATTGAGCATCAAGTCTATCTCTTAGTATGGAAACTTTAGTACCGTGACACCACTAGACTGAAGGAGAAAAATGGAAGTACAAGCATCATAATCAGTCATATATTAAAGACATATCCCACATTAGCTACCCCAGCGCCCGCCTCTGCACTGAGCTAAACTTTCCTGATGACATGGAGCCCCTCGCAGGCGTCGCAACTTTTAATTGCCTTTCACACTTGTAGGAGGTAGAGCAGACACAGCACCACACTACTGAGAAATGTTCAGTTGCAGACAGGAGAGGAAGTGAAGTCTGGGCTCTTAATGGCACTAAATGTTCCCGATCTATTTAAATAGACTTTACCACTGATGGTCAACTGTTGAGGTCTGGTGGTGAAGGGGAGACACTACGGACAAAACTTTTTTTTTTTTTGTCAGTTTGTAGTAAAATAAAAATTCAACTTTTTATCCAGTTGATAGATTATTTTTCTTTTGCTATGAGCCATACCTACACGACTGAGGGATTACACAGACATCTTTAGTTAGTTTAGTCTCTTAGCATACAAGCTTTCATGTGTTAAATAGTTAGTGATGTGATGTTCATGATCGAGTCGGTTCTTTTCAACGACTCGGCTCTTTTGAACGACTCCTTAATTTGAACAGTTGGATCCAGATCTCATTTTTAAGCCGAACAGTTTTCTCTCTAATTTGTATGCATTTTTATACTGATTACCACTGAACCGACACAAGAATCAGAAGCAGAGCGGGCGACACGAAAAATATATTTGGCATCATATTTAAGTTTAGTTCTAAAAATTATTTAGGTTATGCATAATTTGAAAGAGTAAACACACACCCACTCTCAGTTTGAACCATTTTTAACACATTTAAGCGTTGGTTGTTTCTGTCTGTGATTAGTTTGTTGTTAAAATGAGTCCTCACATTTGCTTCTGTCATATGAATACATAGTAAAAGAGCCAGTCTGATGAACGGCAGAGTTTTGCTTTATTATTTCATGTAATCAAGTGTAGCTGTAGATTTAAATAAGATATTGTAATTAAGATCTAGGTTATACGCCTGCTAAATACATAATAAATGCTACTATACTACTTAAATACTAAATAAGATATCCAAAATCCCCTTTGCAAATATTCTGCATCTAATGCTAACAAAATGAAGCAAGAAATTTAAACCTGGCTCCATTTCCATCTTTTCAGATTCAAATGTCGCAAATATAGTCAGATATTAGTACATAGTATGCTGCCTGGTAAATCCAGAAAGTACAGCAAGTACAATATCCCTGCATTTTTTATACAACTTGACATCAGTCTGGTATCCAACTTCCTCCTTTTCAAGCCCAGTCAAATGTGATCACTCAATCAGATTTGTTTTTTTCAGTGACACATGTGAAACAAAGGAGCTCATTGATCACCTATGATTTACAAATAAAATCACATTTCTCTTACCTCAGATTAAGAGTTTATTGCTTCGCTCACTGATTCTGCAGAAATCCGCAATGTTTTTTCAACCCGTGATACCTGATTTTTACCTTTATTTTTTCCATATGTGCAGACCATGCATGTCTGTAATTGGCTAATTCACCTGTCAATCACATCCAGACTCATGTCTTCATAAAGTATTGAGGAAGTGTGTATTCTGGATCCCAGGCAACATAAAATGCCTTATGAAACATGAAAACATCACATGATAGCATCCTTGTAAATTATTTTCTTCTGTTTATGTGAGTAAGTTATGGAAAATGTTTCAACTTGATCTCCAAATTTAAGTTGTTTTTTTTTTCCTTTTCATCTAATAACCCTTTTTTTTATTCTTTCAAATGCTAATGGGATTTATTTAAAACGTGCATTGTGAACAGAATCTTGAGACTGTTTCTCATTAAAAAAAGCCAATTATACTTTTCCAGAATTAGCCAAATGTTCTGTGAAATCCAATTAAAAAAAATAAAAAAATTTAAAAGTTACATAATCGGCTCAAATCTTAACAATTTAAAATGCTTTAACTTTGTTCATGCCTAATTTTTTCATTTTCTCTGGCCTCACAAGTTCAAATTCAGGTAGCACGTAGCTCACGGAGATACAGATACAGATGTAGATGACGCCGGTCCATTAGCCTCGTTATATTTTTCATATTTTTACTAGCTCGGAGCCGTTCATTATATTCCATTTTAGCTGTAGTTTTACTCTGTGATTCTCTCAAGTTTAGCAAAGTTGTTCTAATTACTAAGAGTTAATTACTTTTGTGTTTCTCTTTTAGCTTGGGTTTATTGGCATTGTAAACACTTTTTTTTTTTTTTAATGAACATAATTAAACTATAAAAGAAATCCATAACCCATAAATGTGCATTGTCAGTGAATATACCATACTAACACTGTCATATGTGTGAAACAATCTCAGCACGTTCACGTTAGCTTTTTCATGCTAATTATGAAGTGACTGAAGTTGAGCCTTGACTCTAACCTAGCCACTGTGCTCATAGATGTGAAAGCACTCATTAGGGGCCTGAATGATTATGCAAAAGAAACAAATGAGAACAATAGTAGGGCCATTAAAGGTTGAATAGGGTCATTAAGGCTGAAACTGGAGACAAAAGCTGTTTACAGTTTCAGTGTAGTTAGCCCCTCTCTTCAGATAGATATAAGGCAGTGTCCAGCAGCAATCTGACCAGAACTGAAGAATGGATGAGCAGTGAAATGGCTTCACTCCTACAACGATATGTCCAGTTGACAGATTTAAATTTCGTCTTTTGCTGTGGATCAGACCTGGACGACTGAGGGATTACGCAGATATCCTTCCTTCAGACAGATATAAGGCAGTGTCCACCAATAATCTAACCAGAAATGAAGAAGCGGCTTGGATGAGCAGCGAAACATCTTTAATTGTACAACTTTTTGTTCACAGATTTGAATTTTTCTTTTACTATGACACTAACCTAGCTATCCCCAATACTAAGCAAGGTCACTCCATAGACAACAGGTAATGTTTGGTGTAACAAAGCAAACATGCTAACTTGCAATAACTCTTTTGTTAAGCCCAATTATTGCTGTGATTTTTTTTTTTTTTTTTTGGCCTACATTTACTGTATTAAGTAAAACATTTGCGACTTCATTTTTCCATTTAAAATTTGGTTGTGTTAGTTTCTGTTCCTCCTGGCACAGCTGGTTTGTAACAATGTAAGACTTTTTCTTTTTAAGTGCACTCTCTTTGCTGCTAAATTTCAGTCACATTGAAGCAATTTCGTGTCAGTTTGGAGTAAAGTCCTTAATGATTTTGCTCAAGTTCTCAGGGAAAATGTTTCCAAATGAGTTGGGTGAAGTACCTTGAATTGGCACTTAGACACTTAGGCAGGTAAAGTCGTCAACAATGTGATGAATGAAGAGAATTATGGATTTGTTTGTAACGGATATTACAGTGGCGGTGAAGAAAAGAAGAATGAAGCGGCTGAGGAGGCTGATGGTTCTGCTGCTGCGGTGAGATGGGGTGGAATAATGACGCAAATCCACCTCGATTTGACAGCAAGGGCAGACTACACTTTTGAACTTACACAAACAAGTTTAGCTAAAATGTAAAGTATGTCTGCTGTGCTTCGACTTGCCCCTCAAGTCATTTTGGCATACTTCTGTCTAGTTTATAGCCACAAAATTGAATGTCAAAACTATTAAAAAAAATATAATTTATACATTTTCAGATGCAACTTTCGTTTCCGGCAGCTTTATGGTAAGTTTCGGATAAATAATACTGAGGCTAGCCCAGTGCTGGCTTGCTGCAACTCCTCGTATTGATCCAGCCAGACCTCGTTCTCCTTGTGTAGGAGCAGATTTATTTTAGGTTTTACTGACATTTCGGAAGCACTGGATTGTGGAATAAATTGTGTTAGCGCTCTGACCGGGCTGCAGGCTAGTGTGGAGAGAAGATGGGGAGGGGGGCTCCGACGTGTCTGAGTCCACGAATAATAGAACCCAAATAGAGCTGTGCACCGGGCAGATGTGAGCTCAGATCAATAGACTGTTTGCAGCTGGTTTGTCAAAATGTTGTATTTTTTAGGTTGGGGATGTATATAATAGATATAAACATGTCAGATATAGGAACACTGGTCATTTCTTTGTCAATTTCAGCAGTAGAAGAGTCAGTTTTGTTTCATAAAAATTCACTGGGGCGTCCTTCACCTGCTTTGCTCCCTACATATTATTGCTTTGCCTGGAATGTTTCACAGTATGGCATTACTAATCTATCTTGCACCCAGGGGCAGCACCAGGGGGAGGCTTGAGGGGGTACTGGCCTCCCCTAGAATGGCCAGTGCACCGCCATAGCTCCCCCAAGGATTTTTGCTCCATTTTCTTAGCACTCATACTTCAACTCAACTAAAAATGTGCAAATGGCAACCCACGGTGTTCAAAATGAGACTAAAATTGAAAAAGATTCCATATTAGGTTTGATATATGACTACAGGGGCTAACTACATTTAAACTGGTTTAAAACAGTGACTCAAACGTGGTAGGGGGTGAGGAGTGTACGCTTGCATATATAAAAAGGCTCTAAATTAACATGTAAAGTGTGCACCCCCATTGAAGAACGTAGCACCCCCCATAGCTCTGCAAAACCAAAAATATCTGGTGCTGCTCCTGCCTTCTTGCCTCTATGCAGTACGTGTTTGTATGACTAAAGTATACCTTGAAAAACATGCATTCTTACTGTCAGCGGGCTCGCCTTTCCACAGATCTGCCGTGTAACTTGCCCAGTTGCGCCACATGCTTTTGTCCACTGTTTAATGCCTTATTGTGGAACATTCCAGTCAAAGCAATAGCATATCCATGTAGAGGTAGCAGACCCCCCCAATCCGAAAAGTTAGATAATGCAGCAAAGAATTACTCAAGTACAAGTATCACATTAAAAATCTGCTTAAGTAAAAGTACTGAAGTACCCATTTAAACATGTAGAGTAAAAATTAAAAGTATTTCACGCAGATTTTGGTTAAATGTAGTGATTTTGGTAATTAATTGTTCTGATTTTTTTGTCAACAATCGCAGCATGTGCACCTCAGCTTTTTCAGACTAATTATGAAGCGAATCCAATTGGGCCTTGACGCTAACCTACCCAGTGTGCTCAGAGATGTGAAAGCACTCATTAGGGGCCTGAATGATTATGCAAAATATGACTCAGGCACAGTTCACACTTTGTTAGCTACGTCTATTGAGCCGCACTCACAGAAAGTGTGAGCAAGAGGTGTGTTAGTGTCAGTGTAGTTAGCTCCTCTCTTAAAGAAGCTATTTTTGTTAGGAAAGACAATTCTTCCTTAAAACAGGAATGGGGGCCTGAGACATAATCACACAGATCTATGATTCCATCTTCAGATCCAAAGCAAAGAAAAAGAAACAAATGAGAACAATAGTAGGGCCATTAAAGGTTGAATTGGGTTGTTAAGGCTGAAACTGGAGATAAAAGCTGTTTACAGTTTCAGTGTAGTTAGCCCCTCTCTTCAGATAGACATAATGGTGCGTTCACACCGGTTGCGTCAAAAAAAACGCTGGGCCGCCTCTATTTTGACGCGTGTGCATTTGAGGACAGACGCTTTGGAAGTGCGTCTAGAGCGTTGAGTGTTTTCCTGCTCCTTTTGTGCACAATGACAGACCATGTTGAGAGAAAAGCTTTGGTGTATTTACTGCACAAAAGTCATCAACGGAGGCGATCGGCTCGGCGGCGGCATGTCTGGGTTTACGACATAATTCAGAGGCGTTCGGAGTTTGGCGAGTTCCATCAATTGCTTCAGGAGCTCCGTCTGGATGATCAGCGCTTCCAACAGTATTTCCGTGTGACCCAGGCCCAGTTCGATGACCTGCTGTCCCGCATTGGTGCGGATAACGTCCCTGTCCCCGTCACTGTTTGTGTTTCTGACTCAGCGCTTCAGAATGACGTCGCTGTGTCACTGGAGCGTGGTCTCTGATTGGTTGACGCTGCGCGTCGAACGCCTCGAAAGTTCAACTTGGTTGAACTTTCGAGGCGTTCGACGCTTGTACGCTTGAGCGTCTGAACGCAGCACTCAGACCAGAACTGAAGAATGGATGAGCAGCGAAATGGCTTCACTCCTACAACGATTTGTCTAGTTGACAGATTTAAATTTCGTCTTTTGCTGTGGATCGGACTTGGACGATTGAGGGATTATGCAGATATCCTTCCTTCAGACAGATATAAGGCAGTGTCCACCAGTAATCTAACCAGAAATGAAGAAGCGGTTTGGATGAGCAGCGAAACATCTTTATTTCTACAACTTTTTGTCCACAGATTTGAATTTTTCTTTTACTATTACATTAGGTTAATGTGATTATGTATGGAGGGTCTGCCACCTCTCCATGGATATGCTATTGCTTTGACTGGAATATTCCACAATAAGGCATTAAAAACTGGACAAAAGCAAATTACACGGCAGATCTGTGTGGAAAGGCGAGCCACTGACAGTAAGAATGTGTGTTTTTTCAAGGGATACTTTGTTACTTGAAGCGATATGAATACATTTCTTAACTGTTCTAGTAAATTTTATGTGTACATTTTTGTTTTCTCAAAGCCAACCCTTGAACTCAAAAATCTTTAGTCAGAATGGTACCATGAATGTACTATGAGAAGTAGTTTATATTTTTCAGTCCAGTTAAAAAATATGATTCAGTAGAAAGTAAAGATACCTGCTAAAAGAGATACCTAAAATGTACCTAAAATGTAGTGAAGTCAAAGTTAACTATCCACTACTGAATCAACTAAAAGAAAGTACTGATACATCAAATTGTAACTTAAGTACAGTACTTTTACTGTTGCTCCATTTGCACCATAATTTGTACAGTACATACACTACCAGTCAAAACTACTACTTTGTACATTATAGACACAATAAAGACATGAAATATGAAGCAAGATGTACAGGCTGATGAAAACTCGTTGTTATATATTTTCGATTCAGATTCCTCAAAGTATCCACCCTTTGCTTTGCTGACAGCGCTGCAAACCCTGGGCCTTCTCTCAGTGATCTGTATGATGAAGTCTCCTGAAATGGTTTTCTCTTCACAGGAGTGCCTTGTCAGAGTTCATTATTGGAATGCCAAGACTGTGCAAAGCAGTGATCAAAGCAAAGGTTGTCGCTTTTTGTTTACTACATTTCATGTGTCATTTCAAAGTTTTGATGCCTTCAGTGTGAATCTACAATGTGAAAAATCTTGGAAATAAAAAAAAAAAAAATTTTGGTACTTTTATACCAAATGATTTGATTTTTAATCGTACAACACAGTGTACTTTTGCAAAATCAACTATCATTATATAGCAGTACAAAAAAAAAAAAATAGAACCGAAATGAAAGAACTAACTAGTACTAGGTATTCAGTCATTTTTCATTTCATTTCAGTTTGAGCAGATTAATGAGCACAGGAAGTCAGTATACATGTATCCAGTACACTTAATACACATTCACGTATTTTTTGCTTCATCCTGTTGTGTCCTTGCACACGGGTCAAATAAATGCTGTTTGTCATCAATAAGAAATGATGATGTATCTGATTTTTAAAACATGGATGAAGAGGTAGACAGGGAAGAAAAGAGTATCATAACTGCGCCTCTGCCACGTTCAGTAAAGGCAGTGGGTCTCTGGACGCACAGTTCAGTTGATTCAGTGCCCACTTTGCTCTGTCTGCAGGCTGTCTTTCTGCCCCCGCTACTGGCTCTAGAGCTGAGTCCTGGTCAGTCAGCCATTTATCCAGAGGCGAAGCGGCTGTGCAGCTGCCTGTTGTGTCAATGGAGTGGTACATGACGTGTGTGTAAAAACTCCGCACAGTCCCCCCATGTGCTTTATTTAAATGATCTCCCTCACGTCACAGGGCTGTGGTGAGAGCGCATTGGAAGTGTCACGTTAATAGGCGTGTAAACGCCGTTCATCTTTAAGCGCGTGCACAAATAACTTTCTGTGCACTCTAAAAGCATTAGAGCCAGCAGCGGGACAGAAAGACACGCTGCAGATAGTGCAAGGAAAGTCGCATTGAATCAATCGAATTGTACATTCAAAGCATGGAACGAGACAGAGGAGCGGTTATAATACTCTCTCCTTCCCTGTCTATGTCTATGTCCTCATTCGTTCACTGCAAGAGAAGATTCACAGGATTCTGAGATACTTTCACAGGATCACGAGATACTTTCACAGGATCACGAGATACTTTCACAGGATTTCACAGAGATACTTTCACAGGATCGCGAGATACTTTCACAGGATCACGAGATACTTTCACAGGATCGCAAGATACTTTCACAGGATCACGAGATACTTTCACAGGAT
>JAIEZT010001214.1:16557762-16681851 GCA_019594935.1 Periophthalmus modestus
ATTTCGCTAACACTCCTCCAACACATTAAGCGCACTTCCTGTTCCTCAGCGCGGTTTATCTTGTCCCTCCCCCCTCGGAGGGGGGCCAACGCCGGTCCCGTTTCATGCCGGTGCGCTGCATAGGGGCAAAAAAAGATATAACCTTCTCACAAAAGTCTGCCTGAGACCTACCTATTCCCCACTGCCCGCATTTTCCGAATGATCGCCTATCGGGGGGCTTCACTCCTCCACCCCTCCACCGCCCTGATACAACCGATCAACTGCACCCCGCTTCCCCACGGCCCATCGACATAAGCCTTTGATACAGCGGCACAACACTTCCTCCGCAGAGCAGCATTAAAAGTCACAGGCCATGCCGCTAGTTAAGGGTTATGTTGTGCGTGGGTCCTGCAGGAACAGCTCGTCTGCTCCCTCAAATTAAGCACTTCCACACTGCTCCGAGGGAAGGGATGAGGTGAATACAGTGAACTAAAGCCATAAGGCGCATATGGTGAGAGTCTGCGTTAATTAAGGATGTACAGGAGCTAACGCCGACTTTCTCTTTTAACAAGTGGATGACATGACTGTATACAACGAATATTTAATTCTTATTGTGTCAAACAAGATCAATTGGAAATGCCGCATCGGAACTAGATTTCGAATTGGAAGAAGTATCGTAAATAAAAAGTGCTGCACAGATAGAACGACCTTTTGCCTAACGCTTTAGAATATCTTGAGCTTTATTCAGAACTAGTATAAGAAGCGTTAGACTAGTATCACCCATGGCGACTGTGGAACTCCTGGACGAAAGAAAAATAACTATAGATTTGTCTCATAAGATGTTTTGGTGCTCTTTTTGTAATCGTATATCTAATCTGTTTGAAATTTTAGACCATGACACCTAATCGCTGTGTTTTTACTGGTTACTAATAACTTCCTTGGTCTCATTTGCTGCTTTTCGATACTGAACTCACATTGTGCTGCTAAACTTACCAACCCCTATTCCTCCACCACAATCACTCACACCAATCTATCACATCATAGTAAGAAGTTGGGGTGAGTCCCCTTCCGTGTACGAGTCTTATGTTGTCAGTTTAGCTAAGCAGATGGCCTTGTTATACTTGGATTGAGAACTCGCGGGAATACCGGTGCCACCGTGAGGTTCCAGCCTGCAAAACTGTTTGTTGTGTCCTTATCCTTCCAGTACTTCACCCCCGTTGCGTCTAGCCTGAACTGCATCTTTACTTGCTACCAGTATTGTCTCTATGAGCGTACGCTATTTATAGGCGTTCCTCACCACTAAGTCGAAGTAGATTTAATAATGAACAACAATCTTTAAATGCGGCCCTAAACTTGCTGAGCCCTTCCCCGTCACCGGAGCCGCCTTTACATAAAACATGCTGCGATCACTAGCACACCACCTGCCCCCTCGTATGTCGCCTGTTCTGCAGATACAACTCCAGATACTACGCCCCGATCCGCGCACCTAATCCATCGTAGTTTTACAGCTTGCCACTCCCCTTTCCTGGGCCTCACTGGAGCTCGAATTTCCATCCCCACAAACAAGGGGACCAGTTTTACGGTCAGCTTTAAAGGAGTATCATGTGCTTCTCAGAGCACTTCCTCTCTACAATAACCTGTATTAGTCTTATCTCCTTTCTCATTTACATAAAGGGCGTAGCCCCAGTTTTGCCCTGAAGCAGTTCCCTACAAAGATCATGCTGCAAGTGCCTTGCCAAGTATTGACCGGATAATAATCTTAGGCTGTATTTTCTGACCAATTTACCAGATTAAAACTTTGAGGCGGGTGAGAGCAGACGTCAGTTCTAGACGTAGGCCTGGTACGTATTTCAAATACTCACCTACCATTTCAGGGTGTGCTGTAAGTACAAATGAAGCCAACATCAAGGGCCTAAGGCTGGCCCCTGGAGGCAGGACCCCACAGGCTCGTATACCCTCAGGGACCAACCAGTCATTTTCCAATCACTTTTCTCTCACCTCACAACTCAAATTTAGGTTCTCAGTATATAGACTACAGAGAGGGGTAGGAATAATACAGATTGTGCTAGCTTGTTGCCTAGTATCAAAACTAGAAATTTGTAGCAGGTGTATCGATACTAAAAAAAAGTCACATTCACAGGACAGAAAATTGATCTTTCTGAATAGCTTTAGAATGATTTTGGAGACCTGTATCAGAACGAGTATAAGACACATAGACTAGTATACACCTTATGGACTTTCACCTATGGGACCTACCTGATGACTGAGGGATTATACGGATAAGGTCACATCTATTGTCTAAATTTTATTTCTTTTTAATCATTGTATTGAGCATTAAAGTCTATCTCTTAGTATGGAAAGGTTCGTACCGTGAGGGGGGGGGGGGGGGGGGGGGGGGGGGGGGGGGGCAACCACTAGAATGAAGGAGAAAAATGGAAGTACAGGCATCAGAATCAGTCATATATTAAAGACTATCCACATTAGTTCCCCAGCGCCCGCCCGCCTCTGCACTGAGCGTACCACTTTCATGCTGACATGGAAAAGTCATCCGAGGCGTCGCAACGTTAATTGCCTTTCCACTTGTTGTAGGAGGTAGAGCCAGACACAGCACCACACTACCTGGAAACTGTTCAGTTGCAGACAGTAGGAGGAGTGAAAGTTCTGGGCTCTAAGTGGACACTAAATGTTCCCGAGCTCTTTAAATAGATTTACCCTGATGGTGCAACTGTTTGAGTTTGGGTGGTAGAAGGGGAGGACATTACTGAACCAAACACTTTTTTTGTTTGTGTCAGTTTGTCGTAAAATAAAATTCAACGTGTTTATCCACAAGTGATAGATTTTTTATTTTGCTGCTGAGCCATTGACCTACCGATTGAGGGATTACAACAGGACATCCTTATTAGTTTAGTCTCTTAGCATTAACAGATTTCATGGGTTAAACTAGTTAGCGAGTGAGAGTGATGTCATGATGCGACATCGTCGGCTCTTACCGCTCAAAGAACTCGGCTCTTCTTGAAAAGAATCCTTAATTTGAACAGTTGGATCCAGATCTCATTTTAAGCCGAACAGTTTCTCTCTCATATTTGTATGCTTTTTATACTGAGTACCACTGAAAACGACACAAGAATCCAGAAGCAGGATGGGGCGACACCGAAAACATATTTGCGACATCATATAAGTGCTCTAAAATTTATTTAGTTCAAAAATCTTGAATAGGGTAATACATACACCCCCAACCCCCCACAAAGCACCCCCCACTCTCATTTTGAACCATTTTTTAACACTTTAAGCGTGGTTGTTTCTGTCTGTGATTAGTTGTGTGTTTAAAATGAGTCACTCACATTGTTCGGTCATTGAATACCCTAGTAAAAGAGCCCGGTCTGATGGACCGGCAGAGTTTTGCGTTATATTTAATGTAATCAAGTGTAGCTGTAGATGTAAAATAAGATATTGTAATGTAAGATCTAGGTTATACGCCTGCTAAATACATAAATTATGTACTATACTACTTAAATATAAATAAGATATCCAAAATCCCCTTTGCAAAATCTGTGCATCTATGCTAACACAAAGGAAGCAAGAAAATTTAAATTTGAAAAACATCCGGCGATCCATGTTCAATCTTTTCAGATTCAAAGCGCGCAAATATAGTCAGATCATAGTACATGAGTATGCTGCCTCGGTAAATCCAGAAAGTCCAGCAAGTACAACTATCCATGCATTTTTTGATACCAACATTGACATCAGTCTGGTATCCAACTTCCTCGCGTTTCAAGCCAGTCAAAGGTGATCACTCAATCAGATTCTGTTGTTTTTCGTGCTACATGTGAAACAAGGAGCTCATTGATCCACCTATGATTTACAAATACAAATAACATTTCTCTTACTCAGATAAGAGTTTATTGCTTTCGCTCACTGATTCTGCAGAAAGAAATCCGCAAGTGTTTTGTCAACCCGTGATACCTGATTTTTACCTTTATTTTTCAAGTATGTGCAGACCATGAATGTCTGTAATTGGCTAATCACCTGTCACCACAATCCAGACTAAGTGTCTTCATAAAGTATTGAGGAAGTGTGTATGTCGGATCCCAGGCAACATAAAATGCCTTATGGAAACATGAAAACATCACATGATCGTATCCTTGTAAATATTTCTTCGGTTTATGTGAGTAAGTTATGGGAAAATGTTTCAACTTGATCTCCAATAGGGTTGTTTTTTTTTCCTTTTCATCTAATAACCCTTTTTTTTAATTATTTCAAATGCTAATGGGATTTATTTAAAACGTGCATTGTGAACAGAAATCTGAGACGTTTCTTCATTAAAAAAAAAAGCCAATATACTTTTCCAGAAATTAGCCAATGTTCTGTGAAATCCAATTAAAAAAAAATAAAAATTAAAGTGACATAATCGGCTCAAATCTTAACAATTTAAAATGCTTTAACTTTGTTCATGCCTAATTTTTTCATTTTCCTCTGGCCTCACAAGTTCAAATTCAGGTAGCACGTAGCTCACGGAGATACAGATACAGATGTAGATGACGCCGGTCCATTAGCCTCGTTATATTTTTCATATTTTTACTAGCTCGGAGCCGTTCATTATATTCCATTTTAGCTGTAGTTTTACTCTGGGATTCTCTCAAGTTTAGCAAAGTTGTTCTAATTACTAAGTTAATTACTTTTGTGTTTTCTCTTTTAGCTTGGGTTTATGGGCATGTAAACACTTTTTTTTTTTTTTTAATGAACATAAAAACTTAACTATAAAAGAAATCCATAACCCATAAATGTGCATTGTCAGTGAATATACCATACTAACACTGTCATATGTGTGAAACAATCTCAGCACGTTCACGTTAGCTTTTTTCATGCTAATTATGAAGTGACTGAAGTTGAGCCTTGACTCTAACCTAGCCACTGTGCTCATAGCTGTGAAAGCAACTCATTAGGGGCCTGAATGATTATGCAAAAGAAAACAAATGAGAACAATAGTAGGGCCATTAAAGGGTTGAATAGGGTCATTAAGGCTGAAACTGGAGACAAAATGCTGTTTACAGTTTCCAGTGTAGTTAGCCCCTCTCTTCAGATAGATATAAGGCAGTGTCCAGCAGCAATCTGAACCAGAACTGAAGAAGTAAAACCATGAGCAGGAAATGGCTTCACTCCTACAACGATATGTCCAGTTGACAGATTTAAATTTCGTCTTTTTGCTGTGGATCAGACCTGGACGACTGAGGGATTACGCAGATATCCTTCCTTCAGACAGATATAAAGGCAGTGTCCCACCAATAATCTAACCAGAAATGAAGAAAGCGAAGCTTGGATGAGCAGCGAAACATCTTTAATTGTACAACTTTTTGTTCACAGATTTGAATTTTTCTTTTTACTATGACACTAACCTAGCTATCCCCAATACTAAGCAAGGTCACTCCATAGACAACAGGTAATGTTTGTGTAACAAAGCAAACATGCTAACTTGCAATAACTCTTTTGTTAAGCCCAATTATTGCTGTGATTTTTTTTTTTTTTTTTTTTTTTTTGGCCTACATTTACTGTATTAAGTAAAACATTTGCGACTTCATTTTTCCATTTAAATTTGGTTGTGTTAGTTTCTGTTCCTCCTGGCACAGCTGGTTTGTAACAATGTAAGACTTTTTCTTTTTAAGTGCACTCTCTTTGCTGCTAAATTTCAGTCACATTGAAGCAAATTTCGTGTCAGTTTGGAGTAAGTCCTTAATGATTTTGCTCAAGTTCTCAGGGAAAATGTTTCCAAATGAGTTGGGTGAAGTACCTTGAATTGGCACTTAGACACTTAGGCAGGTAAAGTCGTCAACAATGTGATGAATGAAGAGAATTATGGATGATGTTTGTAAAGGATATTACAGTGGCGGTGAAGAAAAAGAAGAATGAAGCGGCTGAGGAGGCTGATGGTTCTGCTGCTGCGGTGAGATGGGGTGGAATAATGACGCAAATCCACCCTCGATTTGACAGCAAGGGCAGACTACACTTTTGAACTTACACAAACAGTTTTAGCTAAAATGTAAAGTATGTCTGCTTGCTGCTTCGACTTGCCCCTCAAGTCATTTTGGCATACTTCTGTCTAGTTTATAGCCACAAAATTGAATGTCAAAACTATTAAAAAAAATATAATTTATACATTTTCAGATGCAACTTTCGTTTCCGGCAGCTTTATGGTAAGTTTCGGATAAATAATACTGAGGCTAGCCCAGTGCTGGCTTGCTGCAACTCCTCGTATTGATCCAGCCAGACCTCGTTCTCCCTTGTGTAGGAGCAGATTTATTTTAGGTTTTACTGACATTTCGGAAGCACTGGATTGTGGAATAAATTGTGTTAGCGCTCTGACCGGGGCTGCAGGCTAGTGTGGAGAGAAGATGGGGAGGGGGGGCTCCGACGTGTCTGAGTCCACGAATAATAGAACCCAAATAGAGCTGTGCACCGGGCAGATGTGAGCTCAGATCAATAGACTGTTTGCAGCTGGTTTGTCAAAATGTTGTATTTTTTAGGTTGGGGATGTATATAATAGATATAAAACATGTCAGATATAGGAACACTGGTCATTTCTTTGTCAATTTCAGCAGTAGAAGAGTCAGTTTTGTTTCATAAAAAACATTCACTGGGGCGTCCTTCACCTGCTTTGCTCCCTACATATTATTGCTTTGCCTGGAATGTTTCACAGTATGGCATTACTATCTATCTTGCACCCAGGGGCAGCACCAGGGGGAGGCTTGAGGGGTACTGGCCTCCCCTAGAATGGCCAGTGCACCGCCATAGCTCCCCCAAGGATTTTTGCTCCATTTTCTTAGCACATTCATACTCAACTAAAAATGTGCAAATGGCAACCACGGTGTTCAAAATGAGACTAAAATTGAAAAAGATTCCATATTAGGTTTGATATATGACTACAGGGGCTAACTACATTTAAACTGGTTTAAAACAGTGACTCAAACGTGGTAGGGGGTGAGGAGTGTACGCTTGCATATATAAAAAGGCTCTAAATTAACATGTAAAGTGTGCACCCCCATTGAAGAACGTAGCACCCCCCATAGCTCTGCAAAACCAAAAATATCTGGTGCTGCTCCTGCCTTCTTGCCTCTATGCAGTACGTGTTTGTATGACTAAAGTATACCTTGAAAAACATGCATTCTTACTGTCAGCGGGCTCGCCTTTCCACAGATCTGCCGTGTAACTTGCCCAGTTGCCACATGCTTTTGTCCACTGTTTAATGCCTTATGTGGAACATTCCAGTCAAAGCAATAGCATATCCATGTAGAGGTAGCAGACCCCCCCAATCCGAAAAGTTAGATAATGCAGCAAAGAATTACTCAAGTACAAGTATCACATTAAAAATCTGCTTAAGTAAAAGTACTGAAGTACCCATTTAAACATGTAGAGTAAAAATTAAAAGTATTTCACGCAGATTTTGGTTAAATGTAGTGATTTTGGTAATTAATTGTTCTGATTTTTTTTGTCAACAATCGCAGCATGTGCACCTCAGCTTTTTCAGACTAATTATGAAGCGAATCCAATTGGGCCTTGACGCTAACCCTACCCAGTGTGCTCAGAGATGTGAAAGCACTCATTAGGGGCCTGAATGATTATGCAAAATATGACTCAGCACAGTTCACACTTTGTTAGCTACGTCTATTGAGCCGCACTCACAGAAAGTGTGAGCAAGAGGTGTGTTAGTGTCAGTGTAGTTAGCTCCTCTCTTAAAGAGCTATTTTTGTTAGGAAAGACAATTCTTCCTTAAAACAGGAATGGGGGCCTGAGACATAATCACACAGATCTATGATTCCCATCTTCAGATCCAAAGCAAAGAAAAAGAAACAAATGAGAACAATAGTAGGGCCATTAAAGGTTGAATTGGGTTGTTAAGGCTGAAACTGGAGATAAAAGCTGTTTACAGTTTCAGTGTAGTTAGCCCCTCTCTTCAGATAGACATAATGGTGCGTTCACACCGGTGCGTCAAAAACGCGCTGGCCGCCTCTATTTTGACGCGTGTGCATTTGAGGACAGACGCTTTGGAAGTGCGTCTAGAGCGTTGAGTGTTTTCCTGCTCCTTTTGTGCACAATGACAGACCATGTTGAGAGAAAAGCTTTGGTGTATTTACTGCACAAAAGTCATCAACGGAGGCGATCGGCTCGGCGGCGGCATGTCTGGGTTACGACATAATTCAGAGGCGTTCGGAGTTTGGCGAGTTCCATCAATTGCTTCAGGAGCTCCGTCTGGATGATCAGCGCTTCCAACAGTATTTCCGTGTGACCCAGGCCCAGTTCGATGACCTGCTGTCCCGCATTGGTGCGGATAACGTCCCTGTCCCCGTCACTGTTTGTGTTTCTGACTCCAGCGCTTCAGAATGACGTCGCTGTGTCACTGGAGCGTGGTCTCTGATTGGTTGACGCTGCGCGTCGAACGCCTCGAAAGTTCAACTTGGTTGAACTTTCGAGGCGTTCGACGCTTGTACGCTTGAGCGTCTGAACGCAGCACTCAGACCAGAACTGAAGAATGGATGAGCAGCGAAATGGCTTCACTCCTACAACGATTTGTCTAGTTGACAGATTTAAATTTCGTCTTTTGCTGTGGATCGGACTTGGACGATTGAGGGATTATGCAGATATCCTTCCTTCAGACAGATATAAGGCAGTGTCCACCAGTAATCTAACCAGAAATGAAGAAGCGGTTTGGATGAGCAGCGAAACATCTTTATTTCTACAACTTTTTGTCCACAGATTTGAATTTTTCTTTTACTATTACATTAGGTTAATGTGATTATGTATGGAGGGTCTGCCACCTCTCCATGGATATGCTATTGCTTTGACTGGAATATTCCACAATAAGGCATTAAAAACTGGACAAAAGCAAATTACACGGCAGATCTGTGGAAAGGCGAGCCCACTGACAGTAAGAATGTGTGTTTTTCAAGGGATACTTTGTTACTTGAAGCGATATGAATACATTTCTTAACTGTTCTAGTAAATTTTATGTGTACATTTTTGTTTTCTCAAAGCCAACCCTTGAACTCAAAAATCTTTAGTCAGAATGGTACCATGAATGTACTATGAGAAGTAGTTTATATTTTTCAGTCCAGTTAAAAATATGATTCAGTAGAAAGTAAAGATACCTGCTAAAAGAGATACCTAAAATGTACCTAAAATGTAGTGAAGTCAAAGTTAACTATCCACTACTGAATCAACTAAAAGAAAGTACTGATACATCAAATTGTAACTTAAGTACAGTACTTTTACTGTTGCTCCATTTGCACCATAATTTGTACAGTACATACCACTACCAGTCAAAAACTACTACTTTGTACATTATAGACACAATAAAGACATGAAATATGAAGCAAGATGTACAGGCTGATGAAAACTCGTTGTTATATATTTCGATTCAGATTCCTCAAAGTATCCACCCTTTGCTTTGCTGACAGCGCTGCAAACCCTGGGCCTTCTCTCAGTGATCTGTATGATGAAGTCTCCTGAAATGGTTTTCTCTTCACAGGAGTGCCTTGTCAGAGTTCATTATTGGAATGCCAAGACTGTGCAAAGCAGTGATCAAAGCAAAGGTTGTCGCTTTTTGTTTACTACATTTCATGTGTCATTTCAAAGTTTTGATGCCTTCAGTGTGAATCTACAATGTGAAAAATCTTGGAAATAAAAAAAAAAAAAATTTTGGTACTTTTATACCAAATGATTTGATTTTTAATCGTACAACACAGTGTACTTTTGCAAAATCAACTATCATTATATAGCAGTACAAAAAAAAAAAATAGAACCGAAATGAAAGAACTAACTAGTACTAGGTATTCAGTCATTTTTCATTTCATTTCAGTTTGAGCAGATTAATGAGCACAGGAAGTCAGTATACATGTATCCAGTACACTTAATACACATTTCACGTATTTTTTGCTTCATCCTGTTGTGTCCTTGCACACGGGTCAAATAAATGCTGTTTGTCATCAATAAGAAATGATGATGTATCTGATTTTTAAAACATGGATGAAGAGGTAGACAGGGAAGAAAAGAGTATCATAACTGCGCCTCTGCCACGTTCAGTAAAGGCAGTGGGTCTCTGGACGCACAGTTCAGTTGATTCAGTGCCCACTTTGCTCTGTCTGCAGGCTGTCTTTCTGCCCCGCTACTGGCTCTAGAGCTGAGTCCTGGTCAGTCAGCCATTTATCCAGAGGCGAAGCGGCTGTGCAGCTGCCTGTTGTGTCAATGGAGTGGTACATGACGTTGTGTGTAAAACTCCGCACAGTCCCCCATGTGCTTTATTTAAATGATCTCCCTCACGTCACAGGGCTGTGGTGAGAGCGCATTGGAAGTGTCACGTTAATAGGCGTGTAAACGCCGTTCATCTTTAAGCGCGTGCACAAATAACTTTCTGTGCACTCTAAAAGCATTAGAGCCAGCAGCGGGACAGAAAGACACGCTGCAGATAGTGCAAGGAAAGTCGGCATTGAATCAATCGAATTGTACATTCAAAGCATGGAACGAGACAGAGGAGCGGTTATAATACTCTCTCCTTCCCTGTCTATGTCCTCATTCGTTCACTGCAAGAAAGATTCACAGGATTCTGAGATACTTTCACAGGATCACGAGATACTTTCACAGGATCACGAGATACTTTCACAGGATCACGAGATACTTTCACAGGATCGCGAGATACTTTCACAGGATCACGAGATACTTTCACAGGATCGCAAGATACTTTCACAGGATCACGAGATACTTTCACAGGATCGCGAGATACTTCACAGGATCACGAGATACTTTCACAGGATTTCACAGGAAGATACTTTCACAGGATCACGAGCGCGAGATACTTTCACAGGATCACGAGATACTTTCACAGGATCACGAGATACTTTCACAGGATCACAAGATACTTTCACAGGATCGCGAGATACTTTCACAGGATCACGAGATACTTTCACAGGATCATGAGATACTTTCACGGGATCACGAGATACTTTCACGGGATCACGAGATACTTTCACGGGATCATGAGATACTTTCACGGGATCATGAGATACTTTCACGGGATCACGAGATACTTTCACGGGATCACGAGATACTTTCACGGGATCACGATATACTTTCACGGGATCATGAGATACTTTCACAGGATCATGAGGTACTTTTACAGGATCACGGGGTACTTTTACAGGATCATGAGATACTTTCACAAGATCGTGAGATCCTTTCACAGGATCATGAGATATTTTCACAGGATTATGAGATACTTTCATAGGATCATGAGATACTTTCACAGGATCACGAGATACTTTCACAGGATCACAAGATACAGGATCAAGAGATACTTTCATAGAATCATGAGATACTTTCACAGGATCTCGAGACACTTATACAGGATTGTGAGATACTTTCACAGATTCAAGAGATACTTTTACAGTATCTCTTTATTTAATTCTTAACCTGGCGCCCTTCCAGGGCTTTGTACTAAAGTGAATGAATTGAATAATACTTGCATATTTTATCAATTGAGCATATTATTAATCAATGCAGTTGTTTTTTGTACCGCATTCATGATGCAATAGCAACATTTCCTATTTACCATAGAAACTCATGTTCTATAAACGTTTTTTCAGGCGTCATAGGCATCATTCCCTATCCCAAGTTGTAAAAGTTAAACACATACATTTTTGGGGGTTTTTTTCCCTGTAAAGTTAGACTCTCACTTACACTCTTCTGCTTAAACCCACAGTACATGGTAAAGACTATGTGATGTGTGTGAGCTAAAATGTCAGTCTGCTCTGCCATAGCTTTACACAGTGGCATGAGAGCGTTCTTAGACGGCCTCAATCCAACATGACAACTCCAACTTAAATGACATTCTGAAAGCACCAGACCAGCAGAAATAACTTGGTCACATGTCAAACCCGGCACTAGACCTGACAAAAAGAGTTGAACATTTATATAAGGGAGGGAGCAGAGGCAGGGGTTAAAAGTTGTCAAAAACTTTAAATTCACATTATTTTTGTGTCCTACGTGCTCTCATTTTCATATATATTGGTTTGGAACGGACAACATAATATCACTTGATTTTGTGAAATTATAGCCTGCACTGTGTTTGTTGCTAACACTAGAAATGGCAGAGAAAAGGTTAGTTTGTTGTTTGTTGTCTATGAAAGCTTTAAATTGCAGGCTGCTGTCCTCAAGCAAGGCACTTCACCTTGCCTCCGCAATGGGTTATGAACCAGAGGGTTGCCGGTTCGATTCCCATTACAGAACAACTGCAGAAAAAACATATTAATTATAGTTAAGCTCCTCTTCTATAGAATTGCATTATAACTGCAGCTAATTTGAGGTGAGTCTCCTAATGTGGTGCACAATGTAACTTTTTCAGTAGAGGGTCTACCACCTGCTTGTTTCCATGGAAATGGTATTGCTTTGCCTGGAATGTTCCACAGTATGGGATTAAACTAATCTATGTTGCATTTATTCAATTATAGGTATTTTTATAAGCTGAAAAACATACATTCTTACTGTGAATGGTCTCGCCTCTTCACAGATCTGACCTCTAACCATAGACTGTGTCACCCATAGTGTCTGGCTACAGCCAAATGAAGCGCATCGAGGCTAGCAGTTATTGGGGTGAATTCCAAGTATCCAAGTATCATAGCAACCAACGATCCAATCAGTAGCAGGGCTGTTGGAGGTAACATCTCTTCTCGCCCGCACGGCTGTTTTAGCAGGAAGTGGCCACTTAGCAAGGCTGTCAATCAAACCTGTTGCTAACGCTGATGCTTGATTTGTCTGTCATTATGTTCATTTCTTGATTTGTGGACAAACTAGCAAAATAAAAAAACACCAGAATTATGTAGAGCAGGTCAATACGAACATTTTAAGACCAAAATGTGAGCAAAATGTCTTATAAACAGCTCTTGAGGTAAAAATAAGTCAGCTGTGTACTGCCTGCATCTAATTATAAAGTGCCCAGTAATCAGGAACGTGCACGTTAGCATGCTATTGTAAAATTTACCGTCACTGCAAAATAGTGAATAATTAGGATGCTCTGAATGCATAAGGTAAGTGAGACACAGCTTTGGACCACTGTAAACCACTTCAAATAAACTAGTTCTGTTTTTCACGTTTTTAAGATGTGAAAATGTCATACTGTGCAACATCCGAAGCAAAGCAATAATCTTCGTGGTGACAAACAAGTGGCAAATCTTCCACCTAAAAAGTTACATAATGTCTCTTTTTAACAAAAGTCATTACTACATGCTTTGTTCATTTTAGTATGCGTGGTACTGCGGTGACTATAGGCAGCCAGATAAGTTTAGCTGAATCTGTAAAAGTTTAATTCCCTCCAGACCAGAGCAACTCATCTTTAATTAATCCACCGCTGCATGAACAATGAGGAATTAGAAAAAAACATTAGCTTAGTTTCTCTTTTTGAAGCAAAATTTTCATAATACAGACTGTAGAGGTTATACAGCATAGCGACAGGCAAGCTATAGCTCCACCGCAGCAGCAGAACAACATCCACAGTCTCCCCATCTCCTCCTCTTCATCATCACCAGTGTATAGACCCCAGAGATGATTTAGAGCAGGGGTCTCAAACTCAAATTAGTCGGGGGCCGCAGGAGACAGACTCTGGGTGAGTCTGGGCCGCGTCAGGTATTCCACAAAAAAAGCTTTGTTAAAATCTTCTCAAAAGTCATCACTGCTTTCAACATACATGAGGAAAAATGCAAATTCTTGTGGATTTTATGGATACACATAATTATTTGTTGAATCTTTTGTGACGGGAACACACAGCGCTAGTGACTTGTGTGTTTGGGGTTTACCGATTTGGCGAAACCTTCTACACGCAACATGGTAATGGCAAACTAACATTAAACTTTCATACTGTCCTGCGGGCCACAAAATATCGTCTCGCGGGCCGCAATTGGCCCCCGGGCCGCGAGTTTGAGACCCCTGATTTAGAGGCATATTAAGAAGAATGAGCTTGTTAAAATGGTCATCCCTCATCATTAGCTTACTTTCAGTTGTATTTCGATTGATTCATGTCTGTTGAGTAATCCTGCATTTGAGGCTTGTGTGCTCAGAAAATTTCAGTTTTCACCTACCCCCTATACCCACCCACTGCTTTTATACTTACTTGTTTTTCAGACCAGCAATTACAACAAATGTTCAAAAATGGACTGAAAATGTACAGCTTGCAACTGTGAAATACCAAATTCTGTAGTTGTGAACCAGAAATCAATGGATCTTATTCTATTATTAATCCCTTTTTGATAAATACTATGATTTACGATGAACTAAATGTAAATTATCTATGTAAATAGTTGATATATAAAGCAGAATTATCCTCAAAAATAATTCTGCATGTATAAAATTGTTAAAAAGCATGAGTCACAATAAATAAAATGCATCACAGCTCAAATCCATAGACTGTATAAAGAAGTGGACTAAGTGAGTGTGACGTCACCCATAGTGTTCAGCTCCAGTCAAATGAAGTTCATCGAGGCGGCTGTAGGAGGAGCTTTGGAGTCGAGTTCCAACTGTGAGTATCATAGCAACTAAAGAACCAATCCGGAGACAGGTTGTTGAAGGTAACGCTGTCAGTCAAACCTGTTACTAACGCTAGTGGGAACAACCTCGGGAGAAGAAGGTGCCTGATGTGTTTGAGACGAGCCTGACAAAAGCAGTTACAGAGAGAGGGGGGGGGGGGGGGGGGGGGGGGGGGGGCAGTTTTTCAATGATGATAAATCCATAGAGTTTTTATCGTGATAGGCCTAAACATAAGTAGAGGTATTCACTATTACTTCCTGTATTTTGTACTTTTTGTTAGGACATAACACCATAACTAATGAGAGAATAACAGAATAATCACTAACTGTTAAACTAGGACACCATTTCAATATAGCATCTAGATGTCTCATGTAGCCCTCTGATATATACATGATTCTTCAATAAGTCCTTCGATAAGATGCACTACAGATGTCATGATCCTGCCTGTTTGCCCCGCCGGGAGGTTCTGACCCCGCACCTGACCCCGCTCCTGACCCTGCTCCTGACCCCGCTCCGAATCCAGTTCCGTGTCTTGTTTGCTGCCTCCCTGATTTTCTCTGCACCTGTTCCCAGTTTCTAATCAGGGGGCAGCCTGTATGTTCTGCCCTTGTTCTGTTTAGTTGGCTGGATTCTTATGTGAGTGACTTTCTGTTCCGTAATGTGAGTTTGTTCCTGAGATTGTTCGTTCATGTTATTCTGTTCATCTGATTCTCATACTCTGAATCTGTTTCTGTTTTTTCGCCATAAACCTGATCTGATTTTTGACACTTTGAGTTGGGCTGTACTCTTTGTGCTGCGTTTGGATCCATACTACCACCTCCGTGATAACAGAGGTCATTTAAAGGAACATTATGTAACTTTTCGGATGCAGAGTTTGCTATCTGCTAATCAGTGTAGATGTTATTGCTTTGTCTAGAATGTTCAACAGTGTAGCATTAAACGTTTGCATCTATTCAATTGCATTTATGTATTTTGCTCATAAATACTTGAAAACTATTACTGTGAGCAGGCTTGCTTCTCCACAGATTTGACCTTTAACTGGGCATGATGGTGTCATTTGCTTGTTTCCACGGAGACAGAAAATTTAATGACATACTAGAGAGCATTCCAGGCAAAGAAAGATCATCTCCATAGAGACAAATAGGTGGCAGACCCTCCACCAGAAATGTTGCATAATGCACCTATAAAGTCTTCATGTGGAAGCTTGGATAGGTAACGGCATGGGTGCAGTGTTTTTATTTCTTTCCCCAAGCTGTCTTTTAACTCATCTAAAACTATGATAAATATTTACTACTACTACCAAGTACCATCCCACCAAGCCAAGTCATAATTAGAAAAACCTGAAAACGTGTCCTATGCAGTTACATGTGCATGTCTGCGTGGGTCATGATGTATTCCAGTGGTGTCTGACTGAAGTCTGAGCAGAACTCTAGTTATTCTTTGTGGAGGGAATAAGGGCAGAGGCTCAGGAGGTGTCAGTCTGCCCCAGGGCATGTATGGCTACAGGTGACGGCCGCAGAGATAGACTGTGGGATGAATGACAATGAATGAGGTGGGTAGTACTCAGTTACATTTACTTCAGTAACTTTTTAATGAAATCATACTTTTCAGAGTACTTTTGTAGCAGTGTACTTATACTCCTACTAGTAATATTTTCATTGAAGTAAACGTTGTGGTTACTCTTCCCACTATGAGTAAGTTTACAAGTGACAAAAGCTTAATGTTGACAATATGAAATGATTTGCACGTTTGCGTTTCTTCAGATATGATTTAGTTTGGCTCATTTTTGTGTCCAGATCTTGTGCACTTTTTAATATGCTGTCCTTCAAACTACATTCACTTCAAATTACAAATCAGATGTCACTTACACTGCTTACTTGAGTAGTAGTTTTCCCGAATACCTTTTTACTCCACTACCACTACTTTTTACTTGCACTTGAGTAATATTATTTTGAAGTAACGTCGCTCTTACTTGAGTACAATCTTTGGCTACTCTACACACATCTGATGACTCAAATGTTTCTACTGACAAAAAAAAAACATCTTATATTTCAAACAGATTGTATTTATTTACACCCAAGGGAAATAATGTGTTTATCAAGTGGACTATGCTCAGACTTTGAGCGTTCATTTATGGTGCAGTGTTTCCGAGGAATCTTATAGACCACATATTATGCAAAATGTAACTTTTCTGAGCTCTTAACCATGTTATAGTGTTGTCCCCTCAGCAAATACATGCCTGGAGTTGGGTTTTGTTTCATTCACACTTGTTTCATTTATCCATTAATCCAAAGTAGTTTCCTGAGCACTCAAATATGCTTTGTTCGAATTTTGCCTGTTTAGTTGCGTCATAGGTAAAACTCCAGACTTCCCCTACTCAGTTTGGAAAGAGGAAATATTATGCAAAAAATCCCCCCCCCCCCCCCTTTTTTTTTTTTTTAGCTTTCTACCATGTTATAACATTTTTCCCTCATCAAAAATGTTCCTGAAGAGTGTGTAGATGTCATCCATGCTTGTTTGAGTAATCTAGCGATCTCTCTCAGGCCCTATTCAAGCCCCGCTTATGATTAACTGTAAGATTCTGTGCAATGCTCAGGCCACAAGCATAGGTCATCGGTGCTCCCACGCAACAATTCTCCATAAATATACAAAAACATGATACAAAACTGTACATAGCAACTCGACAAACCTGATGCAGTAGTTTCATTAGCGGGATACACGCTGACTGTGTTGTGATAGCGCTCAGAAGGGCAGTGTATTAATGCGGACAGCAACTGAGCAATTAATTCTGAAAGGTTTAGGGTGCAACTTTTCTGGTGGATAGTCTGCCACCTGCTGGATATCGGTTACAGTTACAGTCAGATCTGTGGAGAGGCAAGACACAATAAGAATACATGTTTTTCAAGGTACTTTGAGCAGTAAAATCACCTGTAACTGAGTGCATGGAAGACTGATTAGTGTATGGTCATACTGTGAAATGTTCCAACTCAAAGAAATGACATCTCCATGGACAAGTAGAAACATAGCATAGAGCCTTTAAAGGACTCATATTATGCTGTTTTCTGATTTATGTTATACTGTTGTTTCCTCATCAAAAACAAGACAACACTCTGTTCCACCTTGTGATGTCATGTGGTAATACAGGAAGTGCTCAACTGTGTTTTTAAACTGCATACACCTTCACTAGAGTCATTTACATATTTTAAGCCTAGGAATTGCTGATCTCTACTGAACAAAAGGTAAAAGGAGCTGTTAACTTGAAAACTACGACTACGCGGGGTTAAGTTCTAAAAATAACCCGCAATAGACAAAATCCGCAAAGTAGTCATCTTTATTTTTTACAATTATTATATATGTTTTAAGGCTGTAAAACCCCTCACCACACACTTTATACACTTTTCTCAGACAGACATTAACATTTTTTTCACATTTCTTTCTTGTTTTAACACTCTCAAAGTTTTGTCGGTGCAGAACGTTTCATCGACATTAGATTAGATTAAATTAGCCTTTATTGTCTCCCTTAGGAGAAATTTGTTTTGGGACAAGGGAACTCATGCCACATATAAAAACCCATAAAACATTATAACATACAGTACACACACAGTGAACACATCAATTAATGCAGTTCATCAGAAAAAAAAACATTCAACATTTGATAATATTGCACCAGCTTCTGATAATTAGCACATTTTGCACATTCCCTGGGGTCTAAAAGTGTAATGGTGAGTATTGCACATTCCCTGGGGCCAAGGTGCCAAAGGACACTGCACACTCCCTGAAGCCAATAACTGTCTGATACCCATATACACACACACATATATATATATATACATATAGATATATACATATATACATATATACACATACACACAAATATATTGCACATTCCCCGAAGCCCACATACAGAAATAAGTGAGAGAGAAAGATTGACAATTTGAGAGGGAGAGAGAGAGCGAGAGAGAGAACAAGAAAGATAGATGGACGGAGCGGCAGACAGACAGAGAGAAAGATAGATATATAAAGAGAGGGAGAGAGAGAGAGAGTCAAGGAAAGAAAGATAGATGAGGGAGTGAGAGAGAGAAAAGATAGCTGGATAGATAGATAGAGAAGGAGAGAGAGAAAGACTGAGAGACAGAGAAAGATATAGAGAGATTGGCCTTTCCTGTAGTCCTCCTCCACTGTATTCTGCTGACTGGAGCCGGCTGTAGTCGTGGTTGACTTCTGATGATGATGATGATGATGATGACGGTGATGATGATGAAGATGAAGATGACTGTGATCCTGTCCGAGGGTAAATGCGGCGCTCTGATCACGGACAGCTGCCATCTTTGCTGAGTCTGGCGCTTTCATCCACACCTGCGTAATCACCTCTAAATCAAAGAAATGAAATCACTCACTCAAGCCTCCGGAAGATCTCTTGAAGGACAGTCCTTAAATGTGAGTGAAGCTGTAGTATAGAGGACCGGATGATATATCGATGAGATATATGTGCACTACTGGGTAATATTAAAGCAAGACACTACCAGGACCACTTTCAATTTTCAAGTTTCGAGTCAGTTTTCCTGTTCAAACCCTCCTTACGGTTAGCAGTACAATCCTATTCAGTGACTTAGCAGAAAGAGCAAAGGCTGTGTCAAAAACTAAACTTATAAAACATGTTAATTGGTAGTTTTTGGCGAGTATAGCATTATAGCATGTTATGTGTTAGCAGTTAATAGAAGTAAAATACACCAAAATTCTCTAACTAGGAACTAAAAGTAGATTCTATTATGCCAAACTTTCTGTCACTCTGACCCAAACATCTCTAATTTAATACACATTTCTCAGTTGTGTTCTTAATTAACAATATTGTGAAGGTTTTTACAGAAGTTTTTTTTTTTTGGTTTTTTTTTCTATAATTCCTAATCTCATTTATTATTAGTCACAATTACAGTTTTTGCATATGTTTTCAACCATACTGAATTTACTGAAATACTAAATAAAATACCAGTAATTATAATTTGTGTGAATCAGTGGCGAACCGTGCTCTCGGGACCCAGCCCTTCACCTACTGATATGTACGAACACAACTATCAGTACAGATGTCAAAGTGACTGCACACAGACCTAGTGCTGAAATGTTTGAACCTTCTGTGAAGCCCTAGAACTCCCTGGTGGTTCTCCAATTTCTCTCACCTCAGATGAACACAGTTTAGAGATTCTCTCAATAATTCAGCAGAAATCTACTTGTTTTTCAGTCCCCTGTGATATTTTTTTCTTTTTTGTTCCTCAAAAGCAGGTTAGTTTTGATACGGACCATGAGTGTCTTTGATTGGCTAATCACGCCCATCTGAACTCTGGGAGATTCACTGGTGTTCGGACTCACATATTCATAAAGTCTGTGAGTCCAGTGAGTGTGGGGCTGGTTTGGTGCTGGAGCCTTTGCCTTCTGCAGTGTGGTGATTGCTATGAACAGCACTGATTGTACAAGTGTCAGCAGTAATTTTCTTTTCTGCATTGTGTCCACTTGTTGTGTATGCTCACTGCACACATTTTCCCTTGTGGGACAATAAAAGTTTACCTTACCATAAAAAGTGCCCCTCTGTGTTTAAAGTTCCTTTCGCTTCATTGGACTATTCTGATTTTATTTCAAGGTTTTAATTGCCTCTATTAGTGTTTTCATGATACTAAAATTTCAAACTTGATTTCTAAGGAATAGATGATACCACAATGATAATAATAAAAATTATTTATTTAGACAATAGAATGTCATTTTCAACTGTAAATCATAGTACTTTCTTTTATATTACCATGCAGTCTAATATCTGTGCAACCTCTAAGCCTGCCTGTGGCTTTTTTTGTTTTGACATTCGCTCAAATGAGTATCGATGCTACTTTTAGTATGGATTAGTATCTGATTTTTTATACTTTTGAAGTAACACTTGCTTGTGTACCTGTCTGTTACGTTCATGGTAACATTGCTTTCTAACCCCTTCCCTCTCTCTCCTCAGCCCTGTTATGAGCGCGTGAAGGATTGGCTCAGTGAGAACCTGGTGGCTCTGTGGATCTTCGCCCTATGCACAGCCCTCACACAGGCAAGTACTGCTCCAACCTCACACCAACCGTGGCTTACACTGAGGAACCATGTACATAGAGGAACCATTTACACAGAGGAACCATTTATACAAAGGAAACATTTACACAGAGGAAACATTTACATAGAGAAACCTTGACCAAGTATTCTGCATTTTAAATACTGTTCCCAAGACACAACCTATGGGCTGTGCATGAAATAGTCTTGGTTTATGTATTATTATCACCTAAACATAGGTAAGGAACTCTATGTACCCTACACTGTTTCAAAACGGTACTACAATCACAACTGAACCTGGGTTGTCAGTGCTTAAAGTGGAACTAAACACTAAATCCACTTTTTTCCACTACTAAACTGTGTACGTGGTGTTTTAATAGTATTGTCTACTGTCCCTAGTCCTTTTTTGGCATTTTTAGTGCAAACTAGGTACATTTGCAGCTTTCTAGTCAAAAAACACCTAAATTTAAGGCCTTCAGTGAGCCTCTGCAATTTCGAGTAGTTGGTGACATCATGAAAAACTACCCTGATTACAGCCAGGTCTTTCTGATTACAAAGACCTGGTTGTAGTGGTAGAGTTTGACACATGAATACCTGTTAGACCAATCACACTGTTCCTTATACCCCCAGACCCCTTCTCCTCCCTCTCACTCTTCCCTTTAGTCTTCAGTCCAGTTTAGCAGCTCTATTTGAAATGTGGTTGTGGGCGGAGTTTAGGTGTTTAGTCCCACTTTAACCTGCAGATAGAGGACACGTACTAGTTTTTCTCATTCTCAGTATATGAACAGGCCATATGTGAAACCCCAGACCCTCCAGAATTCACTCACTGAGCTGCACAGGTTGCACTAGCACTGATTCATGATTGGCTGCAGGTTTAGGTAGTGACAATTCAGATCAGAGAGAGTTATTTTAAGTTTAAACCAACTGGATTGCAGCATTGGTGGTCATCAATATGGCAGTAAGCTTATTTATCCCCATGGAGAGAAGCAGATGGTATCCCTGGTCAGATCTGTGGAGAGGCAACCACACTCACAGCATACATATTTTTTTCTTTCATAAAAACACTGTAATTGAATAACTGCAAACTAGGTGAGTAAAATGGCATTCCCAGTGATGCAAAAGGAGACTAGCAGTTGGCCGACCCTGCACCCGAAAACCATCCTGGAAAGTGACACAGTATACCACCTACTCCCCTCTTCTCGGTCACAAGATGCTGCGGCTGTGATTGGTTCAGCACTACATCAATGATGGGAGCAATGATTTGTGTGAGCCCATGGTCCCAGACATGACATTTAGTTCAGAATGATATTGACACACATGCGCTCCTGCATTCTAACAGAAGGCAGGCTCGTCATTTTAACATTCCAACCACAATCCAATCAGCCGCTGACCTTACAAACGCAATATTATAGGCTCCCTTTGTCCCACACTGACAGTAACCATTATTAACGCTCTGCTCCACCTTCTCTCCACTCCCCCACTCACACACACACATACACATACACACACACACACACACACACATGTTGGGTGTACATGCTTTTTGGAGACTTTACATTGACTTATATTCATTTCCTGGAGACTGATCCTAACCTCTACCGTAGTCACTACTTCCTTAACCTAAACCCCAACATTCACTTGTTTTAATCCATATCTGAGCTTTAATCTGTAGGCAGGGCAACAAAAACAGACTAACAGAGTACAGACACAGAGTAAAAATCTCAACTCCGCCCCCAACATATTTGAAATAGACCTACTAAACTGAGCAGTACTAAATAAAGAGGGAGGGGGAAGGAGAGGTGGGGTCTGGACATATGATGAACAGTGTGATTGGTCTAATAGGTATCCACAGTTCAAACTCCACCCCTGCAGCCAGGTGTTTGTAATCAGAAACACCAGGCTATAATCAGGGCAGTCCTGTGTGATGTCATCAAGTACATCTAGTTGCAATGGTTACTGAAAGCAGCAAACTCTCAATTTTATACGTTTTTAACCAGAAAGCTGCAACTTGACCAAGTTTACACTAAAATTACCCCACAAAGACTAGGGACAGTAGATAATGCTATTAAAACAACATATACACAGTTTAGTATATAAAAAGTAGATTTTGTGTTTAGTTCTACTTTAACAGCACAACTCCTTCCAATCTGAACTCCAAACTACATGCTTTTACTGACAGGCTGTAGATGCTCAATTAAAACGACCTAAGCTGATCACTGACATTTACACATGACTGAATCTTAATTTCAATTAAAATGTGATTAATGGTCCCACACCATGTTGCTCATCTAATATTAAGGGAGGACCTGATTTTGTTCCCTTAAAGTGCCACGGGTTTTCTTTTTTTTGTTTGTTTGGGTTTTTTTTGTCAAATTATGACCACTATATTTATCATAGTGTCATATTAGTTAAGAGGCATTTTTAGGAAAAAAAAAAAAAAATGTTGACAAAAATACAGTAAGTAATGCTGAGCTCTTAAGTGGAATACCTCTACCTATCATCATCAACACTGAAAATTCCATACAAATTACAGGGACAACTTACTCAGCAAGAAACAGATTTTTCTGGATTTAACAAATAAAGGTGTTGTCATCTATCCATATTATCCTAACTATTATGTAATTTTGGCCCTTGTTAACTTCATAGTTGCCAGTTAAGTTACGGCATCACCTCTCAGTATATTATATTTGCAGCCAACGTCCATCCAGGAAGTAAAATTATAAACTTCACCAAACTCAAAAGTGTAGGAAAAACTAGGCAAGATTTTCAGTCAAATTTTAAATTTATCATTGTTAAATATGTTTAGTGAAATGAGCTATCAAACCTGGCATACGCACTGGCAGATCTCCTCAGATCTCAGAGGCTAAACAAGGCTGGGCCTGGTTAGTACTTGGATGGGAGACCACTGGAATATCAAGTGCCACATTGTGGCGCCACTGACAAAAACTGTCATTGTGTCTTAGGAAAACCACTTCGTATGGTATGAAAGAGGCGTGAGTGTGAGTGTTGAAGGTGATGGGAGGGGTTGATGGCACAGATTGAGAACCTCACTTCTGTCAGTCTGTCCTAAGGCAGCTGTTGCTACAATTGTAGCTCACCACCACCGAGTGAATGGATAATGCACTGTGAAGTGTTTGGGTGTCATGAAATGTTCAAATCCAATGACTAATTCATTAATTGAATACCTAGCAGCTGACCTTTTATCCCATATGGCCTATTTGGGCAAAATCTGTCTTGCCGCAGGACTGATATATAGCAGATATAAATCAGCTGTGTACTGTTTGCATCTAATTAGAAAGCATTTTATTGTCCCATAATCAGAAAGTGCATGTTAGCATGCTAGTTGTTGTTAGCTGTACCGTCAAAGCAAAAGATTAATATTTAGGATGTTTGAAATGCATAAGATAAGTGAGAAATAACTTTGGACCAAACAGTTCAATATGAACTAGTTCTGTTTTTCACGATTTTAAGAAAATTCGATACAGCGGAGGACTGGTCTCTGTGAGTGTGAGTGTGTACAGGTTTTAGTCCCCAGATTGTAATAAATACCCAGCCATATACACAAAATCACACACATATAAACAGATAGTATAATCAGATTTGCAGCGTTTTATAATCCATGGTGCTAAATCTGCCATAGCGCTGCGTTTGAAGTTGGTTCCACTTCTTCACCTGCACAGCTCGCGGACACGCCAATCTTCTGCTCAAAGATTCAAACGAAACTAAGACGTCTGCTTCTGAAATAAAGCTGGACTTTTATAGGACGCTTGATGATTTCATAGTTTGAGATTGAAATGGGCAGATGCTACTGCTAATGCTAATACGTCGATGGTAGAATTTGATGCTAATATGGCATGTTTATGTAGCCTGACAAAGAACGATAAAGTTCAGAATTTGATTCTGGTATAATTATAAGGTTTGAATCTGATTATCATATGGAGGGCAGGGGCCTGTGTAACTCCACAGGAGATTCACTGCTTTTGAAAGAAATCTCCACACATAAGCTCCACAGATGTTAAACCTTATCATTATTTGTTTGAGATTGGCTCCACAAACGTGCCATGGATGGTTTAAAGTCCTTTTAACTGACAACATTTACATCTTTGTGTTGAATACCACTTTCTGAAGAGACCAAAGCGGAGTTTTGCCATCACTGTAAACAATAACTAGCATGGTAATGTGCACTTGCTGATTCGAGGACAAAGCATATTGTAATCAGAAGTGTGATATACTTTTTTAAAGAAACTGTACTTTTCAGAGTACTTTTCTAGCAGCATACTTTTATTTGTACTTATGTATTTTTTAATTGAAGTAAAAGTACACTTACTTGAGTAAAAATGTGTTTACTCTTCCCAATGTGAGTAACTCTACAAGTGACAAAAGTGACCATCTGAAATGATTTAACCAGTTGTGTTTCTTGCACCGCTCCTTCAGATATGATTAGGTTTGTGTCTGTCCTTTGAAAATACCAGATTTTTTGCATTATTTAATATTTTGACCTTCAAATTACATTCACTTGAAATTACAAATCAGATGTCAGTTACTCTTTATGTTACTCTTACTTAAGTAATGTCTTGGACCACTGCTTTGTACTTCTACTTGAGTAATATTATTTTGAAGTAACATTACTCTTACTTGAGTACAGTTTTGGCTACTTCATCCACCTCTGTCTATAAAGATAATTTGATATATTCTCAAAAAGAGGTGCCCAAACTCTTTTCACCGAGGGTCATATCTTGAAAAGTATTTGACACAGAGGGTGGTGAATACAGTGAATAATTCAGATGGTGCATTTAACATAGTTTTGACTTCATACTTTAAATAAGGCTTGAAATATTAATATTACATCTGTATGACAATGCAATGTGATGTTATTTAGGTTATATTCGTAAGATTACTCAAATTTGCCGTAAAAAGTACTGATTATGATCAATTGGGCCAGTTCAACTGAAGGCCTGAGGGACATTAAAATTGATCTGAGGGCCGCGTTTGGACACTGCTGTTCTAAAACTCTCTCTTTTTCCATTTGCTGTTGTTACGTTTATCTGCTACTGTCAGGGGCACATTTATATATTGGTATATTTTGGTTTCTTGCTTCTCAATTCTCGCATTTAAACTTAAAATATTTTCCATATTCTGTGTTCACTCAGCCCAAAACTGCTTACAATTTTGAACTTTTTTTTTATTGCTAATTCAACCATGGCAAATGAAAGAGGGAGGGAGGGATTAAGGTGATACTTATTGATTTGTAAAATGTCATTCTGAAGATTTGAATGGTTTTCAATGAGTCAACAGGCTGTGACAAATACTGTATTAAATATTAACGCGGCTCTCCCAGATATTATATGAGAATGTTGATAGACTGAGCCATCTCTCTGTTGTAGTAGATAAAGGTGCACTCGACAGATACTTCACTGCATTAGAATATATGTACTGAATGTAATGGAAGATGGAATAGTGTCGAAATAACTCACAGTGACTTGCTTTTTTATCCGAGGCTTATCCACCAGATAGACTTGGTCCGGACTATCACAGACTATCTCAAAATGTGTCCCCCCCGGGTCACTGTAGCACCCATTGCACCTGACTGGTTGTCCTAGTTGCATGGGTCAAATGCAGAGTAGGAATAAATACAAAACCTGTACCAGATTTTTTTTTTTTTTTTTTTTTTGTCTAAAAAACATGAAAAAACACCTTACCTTATGCATTCCAATCATCATAATAATCCAGAGTTTTCACACTTTCAGAGACCAGAGCAAAGTTTTGCCATCACTCGCTAATGCTCACAACTACTACCATGTTAACCGCACACTTCCTGGTTCTCATACTATAAAATGCTTCATAATTAGATGCAGACAGCACACAGCGGACTTACTTTAACCTCAAAAGCTGCTTATACAATATATCTGTACTGTGGCAAGGCTAATCTTTTGTAGGATGTGTGATTCCAGTTTCCACAAAAGGAGCGCTCTGATTGGCCCCATGTTTTAGTTTTAGGAACTGACAACCCAAATGTGAGGCTCACTCTGCCTCATGATTGGATAATCATCTTGCAACACCATATTATTGACCTTACTCCGCCCCGCCTCCTACTTTGGTCATAAAAATGCAACTAACATGTGCGTTCTTTGTAGTGGCACGTCCGGTTAAGTGGGAATCCCATTAGTTTCAATGGAGAATTTGGGAAATATTTTGCAGCTAAAATATGATATAAAGTAGACTGATCTGTGTAAAATGTTCATTGTTCATGTGACCAACAAGTCAACACTGCACCGATTCTCTGGGAGGCTTTAAAACGGCTCTGTAGTCTGTATAGAACTTATTTGCTGTCAAGATCAGCAGCCCCATGTAAAATAATACAACCCGAACAGCAGGCGGCACCCACAGCAACTTCAGCAAAAGGGTGAATAACAAAACCAACTTGGCCATCATACCAAATGGAGGTAGAGCTTAACTACAAAAACACTGGATAAGTATTGTGAGACTGTAGTTATAGACAGGGAGATGTGAGGATGAGTGACTCTGTGCACTGGTGTTAAAGAGCCTGAAGATGTTCTACCACCCTGACCAAAATCGATATCATCAAGCCTATAGATACAGTTGTTTCCTCCCATACCTACAGTTGTGTTTTGTTTCATTCACTCAGTCATGTTTTATACAGTTGAACCTGAAAGTAATTCACCATAATTTGTTTTGTTAGCAGCAGAGGGAATAGGATCTGTCGTGGAAAAACTCTAAACAAAGCTAAAAGCAATAGCTGCTACTCAACAGACAGTGGCATTTTGTGTGTGTTTTATATGAAAGAATTTGGTTAAACGGCCTGTACCTGATTTCAAACCACGAGTCAGGAACATGCTTTAGTTACAATTTTTATCCCTGCCCACTTATTCTTTTCTGCCACTGTAATACTGTATTATACCATGACACAGAAACTATTGCCTGGGATAGTGTCATTTCCTTATAATTCTCCAATCTCTGCTGTAAGTGTGACAAAATTTTTTTACGAGATTAAGGGTAAGAAGCTAGGTTAGGCTTGCATTAACAGTGACGGGCAGTTAGTGAGATGTACACACTGGTAATCCAATTTAACGCTAGATTATTACTACATTATTACACATCTGCTACAGTCTGTGGTTAAACATATGCTTTTGATGGGTAATAGTCTCTTTTTTGATGAATATGGATCACAATAATGTGCCACAGCGACAAAAAACAAAGCTAGAAATCAGCTGTGAAGTTTCTGGTCGGATCTGGAAGTGACTAACCTGGCAAACAACTTTATAAACTTGAATAATCTCTGATCTAAAACCTTCTTGTTTGTGTTTCCAGATCCTTGGCCTGGTCTTCTCCATGACCATGTTCTGTCAGGCCGTCAAAGTGGACACCTTCTACGCCTAGCTCTTGACCTCTGACCTCCGCCCCTCTCTCCCCCCTTCCCTCCACCTCAGAGACTACAGTTTCCTTGACTCCTCCCCACAACAAAAAAGTGACTCCTCCCCCTCTCAGTTACCTCTTCTACCCGCCCTCAGAAGGTGACTCCGCCTCCTCGCCCCCGCCCTGTCCCTCCCCTTGCTAACAGTCGACAAGCACAGTGTATTTGTGTCCCGCCTGAGTTGCTAATCACATGGTTTGTGTCCAATGCTACTTTTGTGATACATTTTTATGAAGCAGTATTACTCTGATTATTAATATGGACATGTATAAACCAAGTGTAACCCTGTAGCATCAGCCAATGGGAGACAGGAAGAGCACACATGCAAAAGAACCAGGATGTTAAGGCTGCATTTAATGTTATGACCTTATTGTGGTGTTTTTATATGTGTTCATTTCACAATTTTGCAGTTTGTCACAGAATTTTCTAACCTACTTTCTGGTGTTTGTTTGATATCACGTTGAAGGACTGTCTCATTCCATGGTTCAGCTCGTCAGACTTTGTAAAAATGGGTTTAAATAAGTTAAGCCTATTTGAATTCAGAATATTAACTTAATTTGAGTAGAGTTTAGGAGTATATTTGTTACTTATAGAGTGAGCTACAGAGGCTGCACTAGCACTGACTAATGATTTCAGTCGTGACAATTCAGATTAAACTGGTTTCAGCATTGGAAGTGGCAACCCAAATGTGAGGCTCACTCTGCTTTCTAATTAGGTCATTATTTTGAGAACCAAAACACGATCACGTCCAATGTTTTTGTAATTAAGAAATAATACAAAATAAAAGAATTACTGCTCAAATCAAGATTAATATTTTGAATTCAGGTCATTTAATTTTTTCCTTCATTCATTCTGGTTTTGTTTTTTGTTTTGTTTTTTTACCTCTGACAACACTGCCACAGTCAAACAGCAATAGCTCATCAGCCATGAAACTTTTTAATTTTTCAGTTTCCTTCTTAAATCCTATTTCAAACTATTTATAATGATGCAAATGTAAAACTTGCGACATAAGTTGATAAGAGCATGTTAACGGCTTAAATGATTCGTGCTTGTGTGAGTAACATAGCATTTTTCATTATAAAATCGTTTGAATCCCACCAGATTTCCTTCTCTTACATCAGGCTGATTTGATGATAACTTCTCGTCTGAATTCTGAAAATCTTTTGTGAAACTGTGTCCACATAACTCTTATAATGAAACATACCTTTTGCATATACTTCAAAAGACCAGGGACATTGCCGGGTTGGAATATTCTCTTTGCAGAATTTTTATTTGAATATTACGTTTGTATCCACATAAAAAAAAGAAATTAAACATTTTTTTCTTCTCTTTTCTTTTTGTTTAAAGTTTATTAAATGTAACACAGTCGAGTTTCTTCAAATTAGACTTGTTGCTTTCAGTTAACATAAAAGTGTCACCAGGGATCACAATGACAAAATACATTCATGATTTATTTACTGTTTAAGAAATGGTTGTTGTGATTTAAAGGCCCTGTACCTGATTTTTTCCTGTGTCTTGAAGAAAATTTGTCTTGCACCATCCATCCATTTTCTTCCGTTTATCTGGGGCCAGATCACGAGGGCAGCAGTTTAAGTGGTGACTCCCAGACTTCCCGCTCCCAAGATACTGCCAACATCTTCCCCCGTTGGGACATCCCTGGAACACCTCCACAGGGGGGCATCCAACAGGCATCCAGAACAGATGCCCAAGCCACATCAGCTGGCTCCTCTCAACATGGAGGAGCAGCAGCTCTACTCCAAGCTACTCCCGTGTGACTGAGCTTCTCACTCTCTAAGAGAGCACCCAGTCACCCTGCAATGGAAACTCAATTCAACTGCTTGTATCCATGATCTTGTCCTTTCGGTCATTACCCAGAGCTCATGAGCATAGGTGAAGGTAGGAATATAGATTGACCAGTAAATAAAGAGCTTTCATTTTTGACTCAGCTCCTTCTTTAACACAACAGTCTGATACAGTGACCGCATCACTGCGGACGCTGCACCGATCCACCTGTCAATCTCACGCTCCATCCTTCCCTCACTTGTGAACAAGACATACTTTAATTTCTCCACTTGAAGTAGGGACTCTCCACCCACCTGGAGAGGGCACCACCTTTTTCCGGTCGAGAACCATGGCCTTGGATTTAGAGGAGCTCATCCCAGACGCTTCACCTTTGGCTGTTAACCTCCCCAATGCCTGCTGCTGGTTCTGTTTCAATGAAACTGTAACCCAGGTCTAAAATCCCCACAGCCATAATTATATAAATTCCCATTTTCCTACGTTTTCCTATGCCAGTAAATGCCCCACACCTTCAGTTCCCTCACGTGACCACCTCAGCCAATCGCACGCTAATAGAGCCCCATACAATGCAGCTGCGCTCCTCTCCTGTCAGAGCGGGGAGGAGGCGAAACAGGGCAGCTGCACAGGAGCCACTACCACTATTACGGATGCTAGGAAAAGACCGCGGGTTCCGATTTAACGGGGATTTGGCCAGGTGTGCTCGAAGTGGGCACAGTTTTGATGGCGAGCTAGGAGCCCTACCAAGAACCAGAAATATCAGTCAACTCTACAAGCCCTCTGCGGTCTGGTAGGAGGCTGTGCAGCCTGTCCCTCCCACAGACTCACACACACACACACACACTCAAACATAAACCCAAAGACTCTTTTATCAATGGACAATAACGCTCATCTTATGGACATTTAAGACCACATCCGTGGCAACCTATTTCTGTGTATTTTTGTTTTTCTGTTGTATGCCCCATTTTGGGAGTTTGGACTCTGGTCATTCATTGTGCTGCATATTGTTGCATTGTATGAAACAAATTGAAAGTGCACTTACTTTGCCTTACGCTAAGGTAAAAATATTGAGACTCATACTGAAATTCTGCAGATTTTGTAAATATGTAAATACTGGGTGTTTGTGTTCCATGTTTTACTTGCAATATATGGCATTAGCCACCAAAAGTAACCCTCTGTTTCAGTCTGGTTTTATTACACTGCTTTCCCACCTCCCAGTGTGAGCCGACATCTACATCTTCTGATTTAGCCCAACCATCTCCATATCCAACTCCAATATATTAATTAATTCATCCTTTCTGAGCCACATATGTGCTACAGAAAATGTGGCGAGCTAGCCAGGAGATGGTATAGCAGTGAATAATACCTGTTGTTTTTGCAGTCTCACCAAATCCCCCGTGAACCCTTTACAACATGGACATTTTTGAGTCCCTCGGTATTAACATACAGAACGCGGTTATTGTAAGTGCCACTCCTAAATGTGAAATTGATGAGGCAGAAGACTTTTTGCTCCAATACGGTTCGATAGAGCGCTCAGTTATGATAAACTCTCCTGACTCTGAATATCATGACATGTTAGTAGTTGAGTTTAAAGCGGGTTCAGCTTTCAACTTCTTAAATCCATTACTGCCATACACATTTAAACCAGCACATAATGAATACTGTGTTAAAAACCTGTCAAAAGTTCTCGCTGCAAGTGTAGGTCGCACAAAGACTAAGACTTACCTTGCTGACTTAAAACAAATGGCTAAGCTGTCTGGTCAAGATTTTGCTGAAATGTTGCAGGAGCTGATGACTGAAATAAATGAAGCTGTAAACTGAACTGCACCCTGTTTCATTAGAAAGCATCAAGGAAAACCCTGTCACTGCACCAGATCACAAAATGGCTACCGCCCCAGATCCACAATTCAAATGGAGGCCGATCCAGTCTCACACATGCCTGCTGTTTCTTCCCCCCTGCTATCTACACCGCCTGCTGCTGGAATGAGAGGAGCACTTCCAAAGAACATATCCGCTGAATTCAATCCACCAGAAGTGCAGAGATATGTAGTTGAACATATTGTGAAAAGTGACGACATTTCTATGCGTTCATCACACACAGGCTGCGCACATTCTCGGGAAGAGTCCCCCGCCCACAGCATGAGGTGGACTACGACACATGGCGTTCAGGTGTGGACCTCATTTTGAAAGACCCTGCCATTTCGGACACACAACAATCAAGGTACATCCTCGACAGTCTTTTGCCACCTGCTGCAGACGTAGTGAAACATCTCAGCACCGACTTGCCGGCAGAAACCTACATTCAACATCTCGACTCAGCATATGGGACAGTACAAGATGGAGAAGAACTCTATGTCAAATTCATGAGCACTCTACAAGACTCCGGGGAGAAACCATCTGCATATTTACACCGACTGCAAGTAGCCCTGAGTCTAGCCGTCAAGCGGGGAGGCGTGAGGCAGAGTGAGTTCAACCGGCACCTGCTCAGTCAATTTTGCAGGGGATGCTGGGATGACAGTCTCATCTCTGAGCTCCAGCTGAAGCAGAGGAAGACAAATCCACCGCCATTTTCAGAACTGTTAATGTTGTTGAGAACTGAAGAGGACCGTGAAGCAACCAAGGCTCATCGGATGAAGCAACATCTGGGAACATCTAAGCAGAGAGTTGCTGCTCAAGCTCAGTTTGCAGTGGAAGAAGATGGAGTGTGTGCTGCCATTTCCTCACTGTCAAAACAAGTGGCAGAACTACAACGGCAGCTGGCTGCTCTCACTGCTTCCCAGTCTCATCCAGTCCCAAAGCCACATCCACGGCAGAAGTCGTCATCATCATCATGTCCAAAGCCTGGGTTTTGTTTTCGCTGCGGAGAAGATGGACACATTAAGCCACAGTGTGTAAATCGTCCTAACTCTGCTCTCGTTAACTCCAAACGCAAACAATACAATGACAAAAAGCAACAGTGGCAGCAGCGAAATCAACCGTCAAATGAGCATTTAAACTAGAATCAGTTCCTGTCATGGGACACACAGGAACTGCGCAGGGCCCACACTGTCCCGCCAAGGAAAAAAGCTCATTGTGCAGAACACCATCTCAGTCCAGGGTCAACAGCAAGGCTGCCTAAGGGACTGATTGGATCAAGATGCACAGCGGATATCAACATTTCTGGTCACATTCATCAGTGCCTGCTCGACACCGGATCACAGGTGACCACGATACCAGTCTCATTCTACAACCGCCATCTACATGAACAGCCCATTTCCCTTAATGATTTACTTCAAGTTGAAGGCGCTGCTGGTCATAACGTCCATATATCTTGGCTACATCAACATAACCGTACAGTTCCCCAGAGACTTCATTGGTAAACAGCATGACATCTCCACACTCGCTCTAATTGTTCCAGACACACGTCCCGATGTTCCACCTATGCTACTCATCGGCATGAACACGTTAGAGCCATTGTATGAGCAATATATTGGTGAACACTCTTCATTTCAACCCACTGCTCATGGATACAGAGCTGTTTTGAAGACCCTGCAGCTGTCACACAGCAGAGGGATCAAGGCAACGTGGGAGTTGTGAGATTACTCAGCAAGGCTCCAGTGTGTGTACCGGCCGGCCGCACTGTTGTCATCGAGGGCTCAGCTAAAGTCTCCTCTCTACCGCCAAGCCAGAGTGTCCTCCTACAACATCCTACCTCCACCCTGCCCGGTGGTCTGTGTGTCAGCAGTTGTCTCATTTCTCTTCAAGCTCTTCCATCATACAAGGTTCCTGTAGTCATCACCAATGAATCGGAGCAAGACACATTCATTCCACCCTACAGTGTCATTGCTGATCTTGAGACCTACCACTGCATCCTCTCCGAACATCATGTCACTCATCCTCCACCTGAGAGACCATCGTCAAGCTTGAATATCGACTTTGGTGACTCTCCGTTGCCAGCAGAGTGGAAGGAGAGAGTTAAAGAGAAGCTCAACGCGGTTTCGGAGGTTTTCTCACAACACGATCTGGATTTTGGATGCACAACAGCCATCAAGCATCACATTCCACTCCATGACAGTACACCATTCAAACAGCGTGCTCGGCCCATCCATCCTCAGGATATCGAAGCAGTCCGTCGTCACCTTCGGGAGCTTCTGGAAACCGGGGTCATAAGGGAATCATCGTCACCCTTCTCATCTCCTGTCGTGGTGGTTCGGAAGAAGAATGGTGATATCAGATTGTGCATTGACTATCGCAAATTAAACCTCCAGACCATAAAAGATGCATATGCCTTACCCAACCTTGAAGAATCGTTTTCAGCCCTATCTGGTTCCAAATGGTTCTCAGTTCTTGATCTGAAATCTGGTTATTACCAGATTGAGATGCATGAGGAAGATAAACCCAAGACCGCCTTCGTTACTCCCCTTGGATTTTGGGAGTTTAAACAGGATGCCCCAAGGTGTCACGAATGCACCAAGCACATTCCAGCGTTTGATGGAGCGGTGCATGGGTGACCTCCATCTGAAGGAGGTGCTTGTATTCTTGGATGACCTCATAATCTTCTCTAACTCCTTGGAGGAGCACGAACACAGACTACTGAGAGTCTTGAACCGACTGCACCGATACGGGCTGAAGCTGTCGCCTGAGAAGTGTCGATTCTTTCAAACATCTGTTCGCTACTTGGGACATATCGTGTCAGAACAAGGCGTGGAAACAGACCCAGAAAAGATTGAAACCATAAAAACCTGGCCAATCCCCACAACACTGAAACAACTGCGTTCTTTTTTGGGCTTTGCAGGATATTACCGCCGTTTCATCAAAGACTATGCCATCCTAGCCAAACCACTCAATAACCTAACTCGAGGGTATGCTCCAGTTCGAAAGTCAAAGAAACCGGGACCCCACAAGACGCCTACTTACCATCCAAATCAGCCATTTGGAGAGCGTTGGAGTCCCGATTGTCAGTCTGCTTTCGAGACCCTGATACAGAAACTCACCACCACTCCAGTCCTGGGATTTGCAGACTCCTCTCGTCCGTACATCCTCCACACTGATGCAAGTGTGACTGGTCTAGGAGCTGCACTTTACCAGGAACAAGAAGGGAAGCTGAGGGTCATAGCCTACGCCAGCCGTGGGTTATCACAGAGTGAGAGCCATTACCCAGCCCATAAACTGGAATTTCTGGCCCTTAAATGGAGCGTGACTGAGAAGTTCCAGGACTATTTGTACGGAGCAGAGTTCACCGTGGTCACTGACAGCAACCCGCTCACCTACATCCTAACCTCCGCAAAATTGGATGCCACAGGTCACCGTTGGTTGGCTGCATTATCTACTTACACCTTCAAACTCCTGTACCGGGCTGGCAAGCAGAACATCGACGCTGATGCGCTCTCACGACGCCCTCATCTGTGCTCCAGTGGAGAAGCCCCGAAAGACGACGAATTTCTGAATCAGTTTATCTCCCAGCATGCAGTGGACTCTGATGCCATCTCGGAGGACATTGTGAATGCCATCTGCCAATGTCACCTGGTTCGAGCCTCACAGCCTGAGGACCACGGGCAGATAGGCCTCACCCTCGTTGAGTCCCTATCCATCAATGCTGACACCTTACCTGATAGTTACAGCTCTGAAGACCTCCACCAGCTGCCACTCATCCCTACTCTGGACATCAAAGAGAAACAACACTCCGATCCCTCCATTCGAGAGCTCATTCACCAACTTGAGACGGGGGAGAAGATCCCACCTACTGTAAGAGCGGAGCTCCCAGAACTTCCTCTCATGCTTAGAGAGTGGCCAAAGTTGGAACTTGTGGATGGGATACTGTACCGAAGGAGACAGGACAATGAGGGTCTCTCATATCAACTTGTCGTCCCGGAAGATCTGCGCCCACTGGTCCTGAGAAGTCTCCATGACGACATGGGCCACATGGGAATTGATCGTACACTCGACCTCGTCCGTACGAGATTCTACTGGCCCAAAATGGCGACAGACGTGGAGCAGAAGATAAAAACTTGTGGCGCTGTGTGCGTAGAAAGCCTTACCAGAGAGAGCTGCTCAACTTGTCAGCATCACAACATCACGACCTCTTGAACTCCTTTGTATGGATTTTCTCAGCCTTGAACCCGATTCCAGCAACACTCAAAACATCTTAGTCCTCACCGATCACTTTACCAAATTCGCCGTTGCCATTCCCACGCCTAATCAACCTGCAAAGACTGTGGCAAAAACATTATGGGAAAACTTCATCATCTATTATGGCATCCCAGAGCGAATACACACAGATCAAGGGCGTGATTTGAGTCAAAGTTAATCAAGGAACTTTGTGAGTTTGCTGGCATTCGAAAGAGCCGTACAACACCATACCATCCAAGAGGAAATCCGGTGGAGCGCTTCAATCGGACGTTGTTGTCAATGCTGGGCACCCTGGAGCCAAAACAAAAGTTAAAGTGGAAGGAACATGTCAAGCCGCTGGTTCACGCCTATAATTGCACCAGAAATGAGGTTACGGGGTTTACTCCGTATGAACTTATGTTTGGACGAACCCCTCGTTTACAGTCGACATTGCATTTGGGCTGCCAGTGCGGGACCCTCAGAACAAGAACCACTCCCAATACATTCAAGCTCTGAAATCAAGGCTCCACGAAAGCTTCAAAATTGCTGCAAAGAACTCCTTGAAATCTGCCAATCGTAACAAAGCCCGATTTGACAGTCGAGTAATCCCATCAGCCTTGGTACCAGGAGATCATGTACTCGTCAGAAATGTCCGCCTACGTGGGAAACAAAAGCTCTCTGACAAATGGGAGCAAGAAGTTTATGTTGTGGTCCACAGAGCAGGAGATCTTCCTGTCTATAAGGTGAAGCCAAAGAGTGGCAATGGACCAATGCGGACACTGCACCGAGACCTCCTCCCTGCCCTGCGCCTTTCTCAAGGACAATGAGGACTCGCAATCTGAAACAAACTCACCTGTCCAAAGGCCCAGAACCCGGCATCAAATGAAAAGAGCAAACTCATCGACATTCCTGCTGAAGAGGATGACAATCCAGAACCATTAACACCTTACCTGAGTCCACCAACAGTCCATTTTACAGTGGAGAGACAACATCCCATTTCTGTCTTGGATCCACCCACTGAAAATGACAGTCAAAGGCTTTCAACCTCTGATCATCCAGTTCAGGCTGAAGACCAAAGGGAGCCACCAACTTTCCTCTCTAGTGCTCCAGCCTCTGTCACAACAGAATCCAGCAGTGAACAGTCTGATGTGCAAGAAAATGAACCTGAAACTGAAGAAAACTTACCTGAAGAGATACCTACTGAGCATCCTGTTACAGCTGAAGATCCTGCTGAAGAGTCCAGTTCAGTTAAGCCACCTGACAATGACTCTGACGTAGTTGACGAAACCCTAAGACGTTCACAACGCCAAAGAGCACCACCAACCAGACTCCATTATCCCACCCTGGGCAATCCCCTAATATCGGTCGTCCAAACCATGTTACATAGTTTGTCGGATGCACTAGGCATCAGTGCTAATGCCGTTAACCGTCCTTCGTCCGTTTACGACATTTAACATGCAACGGGACGTGCACGTTTTAAGGCGGGGAGGATGTAACCCAGGTCTAAAATCCCCACAGCCATAATTATATAAATTCCCATTTTCCTACGTTTTCCTATGCCAGTAAATGCCCCACACCTTCAGTTCCCTCACGTGACCACCTCAGCCAATCGCACGCTAATAGAGCCCCATACAATGCAGCTGCGCTCCTCTCCTGTCAGAGCGGGGAGGAGGCGAAACAGGGCAGCTGCACAGGAGCCACTACCACTATTACGGATGCTAGGAAAAGACCGCGGGTTCCGATTTAACGGGGATTTGGCCAGGTGTGCTCGAAGTGGGCACAGTTTTGATGGCGAGCTAGGAGCCCTACCAAGAACCAGAAAATATCAGTCAACTCTACAAGCCCTCTGCGGTCTGGTAGGAGGCTGTGCAGCCTGTCCCTCCCACAGACTCACACACACACACACACACACACTCAAACATAAACCCAAAGACTCTTTTATCAATGGACAATAACGCTCATCTTATGGACATTTAAGACCACATCCGTGGCAACCTATTTCTGTGTATTTTTGTTTTCTGTTGTATGCCCCATTTTGGGAGTTTGGACTCTGGTCATTCATTGTGCTGCATATTGTTGCATTGTATGAAACAAATTGAAAGTGCACTTACTTTGCCTTACGCTAAGGTAAAATATTGAGACTCATACTGAAATTCTGCAGATTTTGTAAATATGTAAATACTGGGTGTTTGTGTTCCATGTTTTACTTGCAATATATGGCATTAGCCACCAAAAGTAACCCTCTGTTTCAGTCTGGTTTTATTACACTGCTTTCCCACCTCCCAGTGAGCCGACATCTACATCTTCTGATTTAGCCCAACCATCTCCATATCCAACTCCAATATATTAATTAATTCATCCTTTCTGAGCCACATATGTGCTACAAAACCATCAGGACAACATCATCTGCAAACAGTAAAGCTGAGATTCTGTGGTCCCCCAACCGGACCCCTCCGGCCCTTGGCTGTACCTACAAATTCTGTCCATTAAAACAATGAACAGAACCGGTGACAAAGGGCAGCCCTGGTGGACTCCAACATGCATCGGGAATGGGTTTGACTTATTGCCCCAGTACAGATACATTGTATAAGCACCTCGCGAGGTCAAAATAAGCCTGTTGCGTGCTGTATCTATTTCATCATAAAGCGTTTTATTGATAATCAGGAAGTGCATGTTAGCATGCTAGTTGTTGTTGTTAGCTTTGCCGTCATGGCAGAACTCTGGTTTGAGAGTTGTGAAAAGGGCGGACAAACTCATCGTGGTGATTGATTATGACCACTGCAAACCGTTTAAAATTAGCTGTGTTTTTCGCGTTTGTAATAGTAAAAATCAGGTACAGCGCCTTAAGAATTGTTTTTACTTTTTTCTTTTGGTTGTGAAGAATTTGATGATTTTTCTGTTCTTACACTGGGTCATGTAATCTTCCATTTTCAACACGTTTTAAATGCATTTGATTTATTTTGTATCCAAATGGGATCTGCAGTGGGGAGTGCACTGTCAGAGTGCTGGTGCATGTGTGCAGGGAGCAGATATAAATGTTCCACCATAACCCCTGGCTCTGTGTGTATGTTTTTAGTCTATAGTCTATAGTCTATATTGATGGTGCTTGTGTAAAAATACTTTATGTAATGTATTTGAGACAGAAGAAAATCAGAGGTACTCCAGTTACATTAAAAGTCTTTTATTAAGCTTGATTCGCCACCTGGTTTTGACTGTATGGAGCCTCCTTCAGGACTAGGTATGCACTGCTATTGAATATCAGCGCCACCACACACAAAAATCTGTTGGATCATATTGGCTTTCAAATATCGGTCAAATCGATATCCTGCTTCGGCCTATAAACGTATGTAAGACTATATACTGGTTGTAGTTGGCTCAGAAAGTCTCATAATGATTGAACCTTTATTCATACAAAGTTATTAACTGTATTAACAGTTGGACACATTGGTCAGAAGTCTCGGGGTAGCGCTTTATGAAACAATTTATATCCATAGCACATTAAAGCTACCATCCACAAGTTCATTTGATTTTTTTTCTTCAGTTGATGTCAGATGTGAAACCTGTGGGTAATGGATGTGTTTGGTTGTGTCTTGGAGAAGAACACTGCTTTGGTTTTATCTGGATTGAACTTCCTTCTCCATGTTTGCGCCCACTGAGCATTATCAGAGAGATCTTTGTTTACTTTCTCGATCAGTAAAGGAAGCTGTTGAGATGCATGACGACTGAATAAAGCGCGAGATCAGCTGGTTGCTGATCTATATAAAAAGCGCCTGGCATCTTTTAGCCATGTATGCCCTGAAGAAAACCTCATGAAGCTCACTTTTAATGCAGTCGGAGTGCCTTGGATATGTTCCTTCTGTCTCAAAGCCATGTTTTTTTGTCCCTGAAGAACATCTAATCTTACTTTGCTGACCTTTCCGTTAAATAAAAAGTACTTTGAATAATAGTACATACCACAGACTTCACTACTTAAACTTTGCATTTGTTCTTGTAATGGAGGTCTGAGACAAAGATAAAATGGGTTTGACTAATGACTTCATAAAGGGTCTAGTTTATCATATGTAGGTAGGTATTTATAAAACACTCCTTAAATACAAAACCTCTGATCGCCCAATATATAGTATTTAGTTTTATTTTCCCCTCGTATAGTAATCTCTTTTACCAGTGTCACTTCAGAATAGATCAAGCCTCTTCGGTGATGATTATTATTATTATTATTTCTCTTTTACCAGAGAACTGAAAGTTTGATATCATGCCCTGTCTCCACACTCCTGAAGACCCTACACACAGAATCATCCCTGGGTCAGCTGAAGATTCTACACCAGCGAGGCGGAGGTCCAGAGCAGATGTCCAGTGACCTCCTGCTCTTCTGTGGAGGAGCAGAAAGGCAGTTGGAGTTGTGTTTTGTTTCATTCACACATGTTCGAGTAACCCTTTATTATTAGTCTGTCTACGTCTCCAAAGCTCAAAATGCTATGTTCCTCTGTGTCTTGAAGCAGTAGTTTTCAAGTTGACAGCTGCCTTTTACCTTTTAAGGATTAGCAATTCCAGGGCTGAAATTATCCAAATGATTTTAGTGAAGATATATGGAGCAATTCCTGTATTGCCACATGACATCGCAAGTTAGATTTGAGTGTTTTCTATTTGAGAGAAAAACTCAGATTGATATCAGCCTGGTCCCCACTCTCTTCCTTGTGTCTCAGACTTTTTACATTTCAGTGACGCGTGTGAAACAAAGGAGCTCATTGGTCAACTTATCATTTACAACAAAATAACCTTTCTCACACTGTTTAGTTTTTCAGTCCCCATGATATTTTGTATTTTATTTTTTCATAAGCAGCCATATTTGTTTTGATACGTGTCCCTGATTGGCTAATCCTCTTGTCGGTCAAACCCATCTAAACTCATGGAGATTTGCAAGTGGCTCTTTGTAAAGAATTGGAGAAGTGTGTATTGTGTATTTCCTAGGTAATCTTTAAGCAGTTTGCACAGTTTACTCATGTTAAAAATAGTATTTGCTTATTTAAAAGTGCTTAGCTGTGAAGGAGAGTTTGGAGAAGGTGAATGGACTTTGAAAACAAGGAGGAGCACTTCTGGACTTCTGCTTTAAACCAGTCTCTGAAGTTGGACCGAGTATAACCTTATACCCTTTCTTATACCTCCACTTTTCCATCTAAGTCCATTATCAAAATATATCTGCTATCTGCTCCTTTGATTTCAGACTTTGCTTTAGAAAACTTTCCCATTGCCACACACAATACACGTTCACATTGTGGACACCTGCAGACTCGTTACTCCCTCCAGTCCATCACTGCACCTCTCTCTCCACTTATCCTGGCCCTCCCAATCCCCCAGGCCTTTGTCACTGTTTAAATTCGCCTTTCTTCTCGTGGTCTTCGGGCTGCCAGCTCTGATCTGACTGGTGAGACTGTGATTAAACCATCCCAGAGGAGAGTATCTTCTACTGCTGAAGCGCTATCTCCTAGAATTCAAGTTGTTTTTGTGCCCTGAAATAAGCTGAGGAGCGCTGAGTGGACAAGAGAGTAGTTTAAAGGTTATAGTGGACTAACATTTGGAGATTAAGTTGCTATATTATTATGTTGCTATCAAAAATACCAAAAATATACACATAATCATAATTGCCTTGTCAGGGTCAAGTAATGTCAAGAGTTAAAATATCAACAATCTACAGCTAGTTTTGACTTATTTTGAGTTTATTTTTTGTTTACTACATTCCATATGTCCCATTCATAGTTTAAACAGGGGTGGGCAAACTACGGCCCGGGAGCCAGACACGGCCCGTTGTGCTGGTTAATCCGGCCCACCGAATGTGACTAAATTATATTAAAATAGGTAAGAGTAAACCTTACAAAAGTCCGATCAAAGGCTGTATGCCTAATATACCAAGATACCAACTGTCGCGATTTTCAGAGTACAATATCAGCCTTTAGTTTGCTATGAAGCGTGCCAACTACACTAGCAAGCAGTCAATGCAGGAAGCCAATTTACAGATTTAATTAATGCATTTGGAAAACAATGCGTACAACGAGCCTTGCATATTCATGCTTTGCTACATGTTACAGGCCAAATCTCTAATCTAATATATACACAGATATGTCCTGCCCCGGCCCCTCAGTCAAATTTTGGAACCGATTGTGGCCCATGTGTCAAAATGTTTGCCCACCCCTGGTTTAGAAAATAAAAGTGTGTGAAAAGTGAAAAGTGTGTCCAAACTTTTTACGTGTAGTGTATTCGTAAGTACATAAACATGGTTGGTAGAGCAGTCAAATCTATTGACCCACAGGTTGGTGTAACGGCTGCTGGATCCTCCATCAGTCCGTACAAAAAGAGAAAGGACACAGGGTGGGGTGGTTCTGTTTTTCTTCTTTATTCTCTCGTTTTTCAGTTTTTCCCAACATGTATGTCTCCCAACATGTGTCTCTAACGGAAGAGAAAAAAAACCAAATCCCCGGGAACATAACGCCATCCGGTCTTTTCCAAAATAAAACACCAAAATAATAAAATTCACATTTAACTTTGAAAAAGAAAACATTGCACAACCAAGAAATATTAAGTGTATTTTTAACTCCGTTACACCCACCCCCACTGAATTTTAGCAATTTTGAGCCACTAGTACAAAGAATGCCTCAACGAGGACAAATAACAACACGACACCAAGAGGTTACACAGAGGAAGGCCAACTATACAGTATCCCAGGAGGATGAAGTGGAAAGAGGGGGGTACCAAACCCCCAACCCAACTACTGGCAGCAGGGTGCCTTTTACACCCCACAAAACCCCTTACTTAACACAGACTAAACTGCACCGGCTCACATGACAGTGGTAAAAACAATATAACAATATAATAACTGATCTGTTAAAAACCCAGAACAGCAGATAAGTACATCCAAAACCTAAGTAGAAAGGGTCTGAAACACAGACTTGCAAACATCTTTAACACTGAAAGAGGCAGGAATAACATCTTGACATGACATAGTCTGAATAAGTCTGTTCACAGGTTTAACCAAACGACCAAGTCTAGTGTGTACTTGGGACTGGTCTACAGGGGGAGTCACAGACTGGACAACAGTAGGTACAGTCTGAACAGTCCGGACAGTCCGAACGTCAGAACCAGGGTCAGATAGCCTGCGTCTAGCAGTAAAAGTCACATCAGTCAAACATCTCAAGTCACGGTCTAGTTGGCTAGGGCTGTCCTCAGAGGACAGGTCAGTGTCATGGGGGATGGAAGTAACAGACACAAAGTCAGAAACGTCGACCTGAGTCGGGTCTGGTTCAGTCAACTGTGTGACCCACTCCACAGTCCGATTCTCGGAGTCCCCTGTCTCAGAGGGGTTATGCACAGGCCCGTGATCACACTCACAATCTGACTCAGTTCCATCCACACTAGGAATAGAGCAGGCACTAGCAAGGGTCGAATCATTGTCTGAGGCGCCACAGAGTTCGACTGGGAGGAAGTCAACTGGCAGTAACAGGTTTCTGTGGACAATCCTCACTCTCCCAGAGCTGCTGTCACGGATTTTGTACGTATGAGTTTCGTGATTGACATCCACCACTGTATAGACTGTTGACTCCCATTTATCCGCAAGTTTCCTTTTTCCTCTTTCCTTTTTGTTCGCAAGCAGAACTCTTTCCCCAATTTCGATATTCGATCCTTTCACTTTCCTGTTGTAGAGCAGAGCATGTCGATGTTGTTCTTTGTTGACATGATCCTGTGCAACCACCATAGCTTCCTTTAGGTCACTGACAAGAGATTCAACATATTTATCATAGCCAGACACAGTAGAATCATGAAGGACAGAACGAAACAAAACGTCAACTGGCAAACGGGGAACCCGACCAAACATCAGATAAAATGGGGGAAAGCCCGTGGTCTCATGGGAAGTACAATTATATACAAACGTTAGTGTCTGCAACCTACGAGGCCAGTCAGCTTTGGCTTCAGGGGGCAACGCACGAATCATACCACCCAGGGTTCTGTTAAAGCGCTCCACTGAACCATTACCCATAGGGTGATACGGCGTAGTGTGGGACTTCCTGACACCCGAAACGGTAAGCAACTCACTGATCAGCTGGCTCTCGAAGTTAGGTCCCTGATCACTGTGGATTCTCTCTGGGAACCCAAACACACAAAAGTATTTGTTCCAGAGGACCTTTGCGACCTGTTTGGCTGTTTGGTCTTTACAGGGGAAGGCCTGTGCCATACGAGTGAAATGGTCTGTAATGACAAGCACATCAACGGACTTATTTCTAGAATCTTCCGCAGACCAGAAATCTATACACACAAGCTCAAGTGGTCTAGATGTGACAATGCTCTCTAAAGGGGCTCTGCCTTCAGGGTCAGCTGTCTTACTAACAACACAGCGTTGGCACTGACGGACATAGTTCCTCACATCTCTGTCTAAAGACAACCAGAAAAACCTCTGGCGGGTCAGACTAAGGCTACGTGACTGGGCTTGATGACCTGCCTGATCATGTATACCACGCAGTACCTCAGCTTTGAGTGAATCCGGAACAACATATTGGTGGCGCTTTGATCTTGTCCTGAGATCTCTCGAAACTCTGTACAGGACACCACCGCTAACAGAGAGTTTTTCCCAGTGCTTGAGGTACTTCATCACATCAGCAGGCTCATTTGTTCTCTCTCTCCTCGTAGGTCTCCGACACCTCTCAACATAGAACAACACACAAGAAATAATCTTGTCCTTGAGTTGGCTGTCACGGAGTTCCTGTTCAGTGTATGCAGGCAGGGTGTCAAGACCAGAAGTTACGAGTTGGGGCAAAAACTGGAGGGCAGCAACAGCACGAACCCTAGGGCCTGCATCCCAGCAAACATGTGACTGCAAGACAGCAGATACTTCATCAGATTGCATTTGGCAGTGGCGCACAGATTGTTGAGCACTTGACAAGACAGCATCACAGCCCTTAGAAGAATGAAAGGCTTGCTGGACAGAAGCATTAGACACATCTTTGGCTTGACTTAGGAGGCTATGATAAGGCTCAGCAAACAACCTCTGGCCCACGGGACTTTTGACAAATGGGACACGACTCAAAGCATCAGCTACAACGTTCTGTTGGCCTGGGATATACTTTATGTCAAAGTTATAACTGGCAAGTTTAGCTACCCAACGTTGTTCACAGCAGTCAAGTTTTGGCTTAGACATTATGTGAGTCAAAGGATTGTTATCTGTCCAAACTGAAAATGTGTGACCTTTAAGCCAATGACTAAACTTGTCACACACGGCCCATTTCAAGGCCAAAAAAACTCAAGCCTATGCGCTGGGTAGTTTTTTGAGATTGGGACAGTGACTTGCTCGCAAAGGCTATGGGTCTTGCACGTGACTCACCCTCTTTAACTTGAGACAGAACTGCACCTATACCATCCAAAGAGGCGTCAGTAGACAAAACAAAGGGGCGGGAGAAGTCAGGGTGGGCTAGGACTACTGCATTCAACAGACAGTCTTTGAGCTTCTCAAACGTATGGATGTGGACACTAGTCCAATCAGAGGCGACAGCTTCCTGTATTGGAGTTTGGATTTATTTTTCCCCTTCTTTTTCTCGCCTTTCAGGAGATCAAACAGGGGCTTGGCTGTGGAAGAGAACCCTGGCACAAAATGCTGATAGTAGTTCACCATCCCTAAGAATGACCTCAGACGCTTCGGGGATGGAGTCACGCCATCTGGCTCCATTAAATCAGCACAGGACATGCTCGAGATGCTATCAACCTTACTAGGGTCTGTCGAGACGCCATTTTCATCAATGACATGGCCCAAAAACTTAACAGACCTCCTCAAGAAAAAGCATTTTTTGGGCGACAGCTTTAAGTTGTGGCCACGCAGTCTGCTAAAAAAAACCATTTCAAGGCGACTGAGTGCAGTGGTCTCGTCTGGTGCAAAGACTAAAAAAGGTCGTCCAAATAGCACAGAAGACTTAGATAGTTTTTGATCTCCAAAAATACTGGTCATCATACGCATAAAGCTACCGGGGCTATTACAGAGGCCCTGTGGGAGGCGATTGTACTCATATAGGCCCATTGGAGTGGTAAAGGCCGAATACTTTCTTTCTGTCTTCTTCGTGGAGCGGCATATTGTAGAAACCAGATGTCAAATCCATGGTACTGAAAAGACAGTTACCTCCAAGCGCTGCCAAGCAATCAGATTGGTGAGGAAGAGGGTGAGCGTCCTTGAGAGTCCTTTTATTTAGCCAGCGAAAATCAGTGCAAATACGAAGGTCTCCATTTTTTTTCCATACAAGCACCAAGGGCGAAGCATATTCACTGGTCGACTTTCTAATGATCTCCTTTCCTCCATCTCCGACAAAACTTGCCGCAACTTTTGGGTACTGGCTCGGTGGCACGCGCCGGTAAGGCAGTCTGAAAGGTCTGTTGTCTGACAGGCGTATGCGGTGTACGAAGCCTCTAGCTTCCCCACAATCCAAATGGTGGCGAGAAAAAACATCTTGGTACTGCAAACAAGGCTAGCTATTCTACTCTTCCCCTCATCTGAGACTTCACACGAATCAATGTCAACATTAGGAAGGCCTATTGAGTGGAGCTGTTCTTTGATTGTCTCCAGTTCTGCAGGTGGCACAGATGACATAATGTTTTGGGACAGCTCAGTCACACAATTATCGGAGTCGATGTCCTCGAGGGCCACACAAGCGTACACATCGGCTAACTTAGCATTACGTCTGATGAGTACCGGCCTGTCGGAGATGTTGATGAGCTTGACGGGAACCCACCCATCGCCCCACAGATGAGTGACAACTTTGGCGACTATAACGCCTCTGGGAGCGGAGTGCGAGGAGGTGGGCTCAGTGAACACAGCAGCACCCGGGAACACAGGTGTGGCCTTTGGCAGCCTACCCCACAGGAGATACTCACGCCCAGGTTCAAGATAGGTAGCCGAGTTGCATCTTACTGTGCCGACTTTGTCCGGGATGGGACCACCTTGCCACTTATTTAGACCTGAGAGCATAGACAGAAACTCCTGAGTTTCAGGGTCAACAGGAGAGCCTAGACACCCGCTTGCCAATAGGAATCACACTGTCTCAACTGACGTAAGAGATACTTAATTACATTCGTACCAAGAATGACATCGTCATTTTGACCTTGGACCACGAGTGTGGGGACTAACATCTTGCAGCCACAGACTTCAATCTCTATCTCAAAAGCACATTTGGGTTTAACACGGAGTCCCCCACACCCAACTAGGACCACATCAGCATTAAACAGCATTGCATCGGTAAGTATACCAGCCTCTCTGAGCTTCAGTTCTGCACTCTCATTAATGCTGCAGGCCATAGAGCCACTATCTAACATTCCACTCAACTTAACCATACGACCAAAACGACACGGTAGTGTAGAAAAGGCTGCTACTACTGCCTATCTTTTGCACGTTCTGATACACAACAGTTTCAGGTCTGGAACATGACTCCAGGGCAGAAGAATAGACAGACTCAGCATCAGAGAACACAACAGTTTGGGAGTTTTTGCTTAGACCCGTACTGCCTCCCATCGAATACAGGTCATCTAGTTTCCCTGATTTTGGGGAGGGGCACAGCCAGACGCAACACCAGGACAACCGGATCTAACGTGGCCAGGGGCAAGACATTCAAAGCACAGCCTCTCTGACATACAGTGTGAGATTGTGGAGTGGCTCACATCACCGCACACCCTACAACTGGACTCTCTGGGACGGCGCTGACGAGCACGAAGGGGTCCACTGTTCACAGCAGGACGAGTATTGCGTAGCTGCACTTTATCCAACACCTCCTGAAACATTTCAACGACACGACCCAGGAGCCTCTCTTCCGACTGCTGGAGGTTTTGGGCCACGACCGGGACAGACACACCCTGTGGTGCAGGGGACGAGGCAAAACTGGTGGGACTATGCATGGCCAGCGCATCAACATTAGCTGAAGGGGAATGGAAACCAGCAGAGCAACATTGTTCTGGCACAAGGGCATTACCCGGACTAGACTGTTCTGGGGTCACCGCAGTAGCATAAACTCTGAGCTGTGATGACCGTTGGTTCGCCCGCATCTCACTTTGATAGTCATCAATTTCTCACTGAACGTCCTTTGAGGACCACTCATGAATGGGCTTCCACTTAAATGTGGAGGACAGGTCAGGGTCTGGACAATGCTTAACAAACATGAGGGCCACCTCGTTATTCAAACAGCCTGTTGCATTACCCTGTCTCCGCAAACCCTCCTGAGCCAAGTCAGCTGCTTTATTCAGCCTTATCCAGTAGTCAACAGGATTCTCTTTGTGCCTCGGTAGGGTGGCATAAAAGTCTGCAAGTGGAAGACACGAGGGGGCATCACTGAAATAGCGCAGAAGAATATTATAGATTACGGCGGGCTTGTCCGTAACAGCGAGGTCGGGGTCACCACGGAGGGCAATTTTAACAACGTCTCTGGCTTTGCCCAGCAAATGATCCAAGATTTCTCCAGCCTGTTCGCACAATGGAGTCCCTTTTTTCTTCAGAAAAGTCTTAGACATGTCAATCCAGTCCTGGACTGAAACTTTGTCAGTACTGTCACCTCTAAATGTCTGAAGGTCATGGTCAGGTGTAACATGCACTGTCACATGGGGAGAGTCACATTTGGTCACTTCACACGTGGGAGCATGAGTGGGAGAGGGTGACTTAGTGTCACTGGACAGATTAACAACACCAGCAGACATTAGCTTAGCTACTATTGACTCACCAATCTGGGCACCTAACTGGCCCACCATATCAGTAAGCTGGTGAATGGCATTAACATCACTGTTGGGTGTAGAAGTCTGCACATTGTTACCAGTAAAATCTCCAACACTAGTAAAACCCTCAGACATTACAGTTGGATAACCCACATTCCCATTGTCAGCATTACGTCTCATTAAACCTCTACCCCTAGACAAAACCGGAGTGGTAAAATCATCCATGGTAATAAAACAACAATGTAGCTCCAAACAGTACCTGCGTTGTGTAGGCAAAACAAATCACTTATAGTCTCTAACTTGAAAAGAACCACCCAGAAGCTGTCCCTGCAACACACCAGCGACACCACAGAAGAGCCAGTCCAAGGCGCAGGCGAGAGGCGGGCCGGCGGGAGGACAACCACGGCGGGCCGGCGGGACGAGAACCACGGCGGGCCGGCGGGACGACAACCACGGCGGGCCGGCGGGACGAGAACCACGGCGGGCCGGCGGGACGATAACCACGGCGGGCCGGCGGGACGACAACCACGGCGGGCCGGCGAGACGAGAACCACGGCGGGCCGGCGGCGAGACGAGAACCACGGCGGGCCGGCGGGACGACAACCACGGCGGGCTGGCGAGACGAGAACCACGGCGGGCCGGCGGGACGACAGGGCGGCAACCACGGCGACCGGCGTAGAGCAGATCAGGGGATCCAAAGGGTCACGGCACCAGTGTAACGGCTGCTGGATCCTCCATCAGTCCGTACAAAAAGAGAAAGGACACAGGGTGGGGTGGTTCTGTTTTTCTTCTTTATTCTCTCGTTTTTCAGTTTTTCCCAACATGTATGTCTCCCAACATGTGTCTCTAACGGAAGAGAAAAAAAACCAAATCCCCGGGAACATAACGCCATCCGGTCTTTTCCAAAATAAAACACCAAAATAATAAAATTCACATTTAACTTTGAAAAAGAAAACATTGCACAACCAAGAAATATTAAGTGTATTTTTAACTCCGTTACATTGGCAGTTCAAGTCCAGCACCTTGTTGGTTGCCTAAGCACACAGTGGAACCTGAGATTGAGCAGCCAACTTTTGGACAAAGTCTCTAATCGCTGAGCTACTGAATGACACCAGAAGCCAGTATAACAGTTCATATAGTACCTGTATGTTTTACGTTTATTTTTTGTAAAGCACTTTGAAGTACAGAAGGTGGAAAACACTGTATCAAAACGTGACAATTTACAATTAACATTTACCATTATAAAATCAGTCTAGATAAAAAGCGTTGTACATACAAATAAGCGTATTACATTAAACATGACCTAATTCAATGCATATTTCATAGTGTATTTTTCTGAAACTTCCTCCTCGTCCATGGTGCCACATTAGCACATTTCTGAGCAGCCCTTCACACCGCTGTCCTCCTCCCCAGGATAAAGACTTGGGAGTGGGCCTTTGATGCTCGGTCAGTGCCTGTCACCAGAGTGCTGCGCTAACACTCAAGCTAACAGTCCCCTCCTGAGCTCTGTGCCTGGGGCCATAGGGCTGCTGATGGACACTCCTGAAGCCTCCATCACGTCTGGACCAAAGCCTTCTCAGAACCTGTCAGAGGTCCAGGGCATCGGGGAATGGGCCTGTGTGGACTGTCACCACACTGCAAATGGATATGGGAGTGCAGTTATTTTAGCAGCTGGAGTGGTTGAGAGTCATTTATCTATTTACTCTAGTTTTAAAGGCTCAGTATTGCACAAAATAGACTCTTGTGAGCTTTGTTGTGTTATAATACCATTGCCTCCTCAAAAACATACCTGGAGTTGTGTTTTGTTTCATTCACACACTATAACATAGCTCAGGAAATAGCGTAATACGGTCTTTGTAATTAGAAAATTTATATTGTTAGGGAAAACTAGAGCACTCAGGGGAAAGCTATGCAGGTTTAGTATTGTTTTTTATCCTTATTCTGGTTCCCCAATTTTCAGTGGATTGAAGTAATTAAATTTCTTACCATTTTGTACCACTCTGTTTGAAAAGAGCGAGTCTTTCGTCCCGTCATCTGGAGCAAACCATTTAGCTCCTTTAGCGTTGGTCTTCATTTAATTATAACCTCCTGCTTCGTCCGAAAGTCCAGTTTAAAAAACTGTCTGAGCTTTAATATGTAATCTTCCTCCATTTAAAAAGTAGGACAAGACAAGAAGAAAAAAATGAATTGCTAAAGTTAACTTGCTATCTCTAAATTGTAGTTTGCGGCCCCTATTCTGCAGGAGTTACAAGAATCCCTGGGCTCACGAGCGCCCCCTCACATGAGGCAGGGTAACTGCGTGCCTCACCCGCCGCCTTTTCACAGCCACTATAATGTGCTCAGCTCTTAAAGACTTAAAGCAGCAGCTTAGCTACAGCACAGTCAGTCCTGAGAAGAGACGCACGGTGAGGCACAGGCCAGTCGTGCCTCACCGCGCGTCTCTTCTCAGGATTTCAACGGTAAACATAAAAATTCAGCGATTTTGAGTTTTAAAAAAGAATACAATTGCAAAGTAAAATAGAAAATAACTTTATAGTACAAATTATTGGATAAATATAACTATTTCATTTATTTTTGTCTATGATGACAGGTGAGGCACTGCCCCGCATGTCACTGGTAGTGAAGCTGCACCATCGGCCCCTATGACCACCAACACTCACACACACCACTTTCACACTAGGCAATGTGGGTAAAGATACAATGACAACACACACTGGTCTAGGCAGGGTTCAAATCGAGGACAGACACTGTAACCACTTTTTAGTTCTTATCTGTGTATTTTTAAAGACCTATTGTGCTTTTGTCTTCCATATAATTATTATAACTACTATAACTATAATAGTAATAATCTCTGACACTAGTGGCTCATTATGTTATATTTGCACATTTTAAATCACTATGTTGATCTACAATGACTTAATAAAACTAACAAGCCCGCTGAGTTCTGCATTAGAAAACTGTGGTGCCTGATGGGAGCTGACGTCACCGTAAACGCCATCACAACAAAGAGCACCTCCAATGGATAGCTGCACGTCACACTAGCGAACAGCGGATTTTTTGTTTTGTGCCAAAATAACTATATCACGCTGCTGAATCACTATCACTGATTAAGAAAATAAAATTGGAGAACAAAGTATGTTTAGAGTAGTGGGTGTATGCCGGTGGCGGTGAAAACACGGCAATCACGTCTTGAATAGAGGAGATTGAAGATTAAGATGAATGACTCTAAATACATCTTCAAGAGGGTAAATGAGAAAATGAAACAACTGTAAAAGGGTTAAAAGCTCTGAAAATTGGATTTTCCTTTTTCAATTTCAATATTCAGTATCAATATTCAAAAAACAAATTGCCTTCGAAAAGATAAAACATTGCAGTAATCTATTTGAAGTCTGCTATTTAATCAAGAATGATAAAAAATCATTTGTAAAGAAATACATAGTTTAATACTTTAATCCGACGTAAATTGGAATTTGTTTTCATTTATGAGTCTGATAATATTCTAAAACCACAAAATATCAGTGAGCAAATGTCCTTTACTGCTCTCAAAAAACTCTAATTCCTCCTCAGATGGCATTATGTATATGTACAAGAATATTTCCCCTGTATGAACGTGTCCCCTGTCCCCGGAGTTGTTTGTGAAAGAGCATCTGGTTCTTTTAATGGAAAGACAAATGAATCCCATTAGAAGAGCGCAGTGGCATTTTGTGGAGTCAGGAGGCAGGCTTGTGGTCAATAGCTGTAACATGGCCACACGATATTTCTTTATTAAATACGATTATGTGCGCATGAGTCGCAGTGTTTGCACTTCCTGGACGTGGACGCTGCATGAGTCTTAATTGCATTTTTGAAAATAAGAAAAATGAGTTGCTTTAGATTTGCTGAATGTGTGGATATCTCAGCTGCCTCTCTTAAGATGGTAAATTGTAGATCAAAACGTCGCCAAGTAAATATTTTAGTGCTTCCATAGACACTGGAACATCACTTATTCATTCACAGATAAAGCCACAAACTGAACTGTGAACCTTGTGGTATTTGGTTGATCTCTTGGAATATCTGTGAAGACTATAACTACTAAAAATAGAGGATGAGGCAGAGGAAACATAGACCTGTAAATCAAAAAGTCTGTATTTTTGTTTGCTTCTGTAGTAGTAATACAATTTCAAACTCGATTTCAATACTCAGGAATGATGATAAAAAAAAAAAAAATAGAATGTGATTTTCAACATTAAATTGTAGTACTTTCTTTTATATTTCCATGTCGCTGTCGTAATGACTGACAGAGGGGAACAAAGATTCAGAACTCGGGCGAAAGGTTTATTTACAGAGAACATAATACAAATGAAAGTAGATGGATGAGACAGTTGAGAGCGGGGTCAGAGGTGAGGTAGCCTGTGCCGGTTGAGGTGAACTGGGTTGGACGGTGTGAGGTTCGTACATGGAGAGCTGGGTCGGAGGCAGAGGAGCTGAGTGGGTCCAGGGGCGGGGCTCTGCTACTGCATTAAATTGAAATCATACTGAAGAATACTTTTTATTTATAAGACAGGTCTTAGCAATTCACAAAAAGATGTTTAGTAATTCCAATCCCCTGGAGCTGCCAGACGTGGCTAAACTTCAGCTTTTTCTGCATTTATTTCACATCTCTGAGCCTCTATGACGGGTTTAACCTCTATTTATGTAATGCATTAGGTTTTGCTCTTAAATTTACTATTTTCTATCTTGGCGCTCACAGTAAGATCTGTGTTTTTTACTTTTAAATAAAAAGCACATGTAATGGACGCATGTTGTGGAACATTCCAGACAAAGCAATAGAAATCTCCATGGAGACAAGCAGATGGCACAGTTGAGTCCTCACCAGACTCATTTCTATTATTTATTTTTTAGAGTTGCCTGGGAAACTGAAAAAGAATTGCTAAAGACAAAAACAAAGCCACATTTTGAAGATCTGAAAGGATTACCATCCTCATTTTGAGTGACAGTAGCTCAGAAGGTTAGCGGTTCAAATCCCGCTCTCGACATAAACATTGTTGATTGAGTAGTCAGATCCACAGACCCACAGGTTGGCGGTGCGATTCTAGCTCCCATAGATGAATGCTGTTGTTGTGTCCTTGGGCAAGACACTTAGCCCACCTTGCTGCCAGTGTCTGTGTACATTTGTGTATGAATGTGTGACTGCGTGTGTGAATGGGTGAGTGGTTCCTTGATGTAAAGCGCTTTAAGTGCCTTGATGGTAGAAAAGTGCTATATAAAAATGCAACCATTTATCATTATGTTTAAACGCTCACTTACTCTGCATTGACATTTTAATACTTTAGCCTTTTCTATTTAAATGTCATTTCTTAGCCAGTACCATAAAAGTTAAATAAGACCTGAAATTTGAACCAAAAATGGCATAGCACTAGTTCCGATGGCCCACACTCATTAACAGAGCTGGGCAATATCTTAAAAAGCTAGCATTTAGTCGCTTTGATTTAATTTAAAAAAGATTCTCTACAAACACGGGCAGTGTAAAACCCCCAAAAAGCCCATTGTGCTCTATGGGAGAATTGTTTCTGGGAGCTGCAGTACTTCGAGCTGCCACTAATCAAACTCACACCAGGACAGACGGGGAGTGTTTTATCTTGTTCTTGCTATAAATCCATGGCCAGAACCAACATCACTCCTCAGTCTCACCACACATTTACAAAACCCCCCAGACAGTTGTTTAAAATTGAACTTAAATTTGAAACAATCTTGCATTTTGAAACAACTACATCATGAAAAGTTTGCCATCTTGTTCCACTTCTCACCTCAAGTGTCATATCTCAGCCACAACAGTCTCGAATCGTCCCCCCTCCTCTTCCGATGTGTGTGTGAAAGTGTGTGTGTGAGAGAGAGAGACTGTGTGTTAAGTGGAGGCATTTCCAAAATAAGCTCTTAGTGCACCGCTGTGTCCCTGGGCGATCACCGGCGTACCTCAAATGTGTCTGCGCCAGACAAAACTCAGCGCCTCAAATAAACCCGCACTCAGGAAAACATCTACAAGTATGATGTAATCTGGGAGTCATCAACCTGTCCCCGGGTAGAATGGAGAGAAGAGGGAGAGAGAGGGGAGAGGGGAGAGGTGAGAGAGAGGAGCGGAGAGAATAAGAGAGGCGAGGAGAGAGAGAAGAGACAGGTGAGAGGGAGGAGGGGAGAGAGAAGAGAAGAAGGGGAAAGGAGAAAGACAGGATAGGAGAGAAGAGAATAAGAAAGGTGGGGAGAGAGAGAAGAGACGGGGAGAGGGGGGAGACAGAAGAGGAGAGGAAGGAGAGGAGAGAGAGAAGAGACAGGGGGAGGGAGGAGACAGAAGAGGAGAGAGAGGAGAGGAGAGAGAGAAGGGGGGAAGGAGGAGACAGGAGGAGAGAGGAGAGGGGAGAGAGAGGAAAGGTGGGAAAGAGGAGAGGGGTGAGAGAGGAAAGACAGGAGAGGAGAGAAGAAAGAGAGGGAAGAGGGCGAGTAGAGAGAAAAGAGAGAGACAGAAGAGGACAGGGGAGAGAGAGGAAAGGAAGGAAAAGAGAGGAGAGGAGACACAGAAAAAGGGAGAGAGGAGAGGGAGGAGAGAGAGAGTGGAGAGAGAGTGGAGAGAGTACACATACACACTCTTGCATGTTCACACTTGTAAAATGTGCACTGTTTTAAAATGGTGAGTCAGCTTGAGGTTGGGCAGCTTAGGCCCATGTATAAAAGGTACATTCACAACTGAGCCTCTGTTCCCAGTGGCTTAACCTGTGAAAACTCAGAACCTCTAAAACTCACTGAGCTGTAGAGGCTGCACTAGCACTGATTCATGATTGCCTGCAGATGCTGGAGTTTCGGTAGTGACCATCCAGATCAGAGAGAGACTGACTAGATTTCAGCATTGAAACTTGGCAATAATGTCCAATGTTTTTTGTAATTACAGATACTGTCACCAGAAAAAAAAATATATATTTGATTTGAACATGTTTACCTCATCTCTGGAAACACAGATAGGTCAAGTTTACAGACAGTTTCTTTAAAGGGCCAGGACCTGACTTAATCATCCTTCCTTTGCTGAGTTTGCACGTTCTCCCTGTGGCCACATACTGACGAGTAAATGTACACAAAACTATGTATAATACAAACATAGAAACTTAAATGTGTAGTTTTTTTCTTAAGGATTCTGTGCAAAATATCGTTTCAAGTAAGTAGAGGGTATTGTGCTTAGGCTGACACTATATTTATCCCCATAACATGAATGATGCATGCGGTATCATCAGACAGCACACTGGCCCTGTTCAATAATGGAGGGGAGAGAGTCTGCAAGTATTCAGACCTCTTCTAACAGCCCAAATCCTCCTTTTTAATTTTGCCTTTTGGATAGGACTAGACTGTAATAAAACTTGGATGAAAAAATTATGATTATATAGACACTGGACATTGTCTTTGTACAAAAAGATATGAATGAGATGAAACCAAACGGTGTCAAAACTCGATTGTACTTTTTAAAACACCATGAAGACAATGACATGGTTGGTTATTAATACTTTGCAGCTGACATCATCAACATTCCCTAGGGGTCTGATGTTATCTGTAGGCACTGCTCTGTCTGAAGCTCTTATACACAAGTTAGATGTTAATTTGAAGTTTATTTTAATACAGTCTGACCATATAGATCTGACTTAGCTGGCACTACAACAGGTGAGCTGATTTGTGCTATTAAAAGTTTTTTATACATATAATTACAGTTAGAGTTAGCATATAGCCAATAGTTTTTCAGTTTCAGTTTTCAGTCTCACCTTTCTGTTGAAAATTAAGCACCTAAACAGGACCATGACAGTTGTTTAAATACATTTTGGGTTGTTTTTTTTTGCTTTATTTGGTATTTGGCAGTGTTTGCCTATGTGTGCATTGTGTCACCATGGTAACTGCTGACCATTCCTCCATAGAAATACATGCACAACACCTCCAGCATGATGTTACTGCAAAGTATCATTAGCGCTAGATAGTCGGCTCTGAAGGGACTGAGGTGATGACGTAGCTCTGTTGCCACGGTAATGAGTCAACCATTGTTTCTATGAAAAGCCTAAAATGGTATATTTTTGACAATTATATGTGTTATACTATGGAGTCAAATGACAGAAGGCTAGTAGGTCACTAAGGCTAGTAGGACTAAACACCTAAACTCCACCCACGACTACATTTCAAATAGAACTGCTAAACTGGGCTGTACCTGGGGGAGTGAAGGGGACTCTGAGGTTATAATGAACAGTGTGATTGGTCTAACAGGTGTCAACACTTCAAAACTCTGCCCCTGCAGCCAGCTGTTTGTAATCAGAAACACCTGGCTATAATCAGGACAGTCTTGTGTGATGTCACTTAGTACTTGAAATTGCAGTGGCCACTTTTGGCAGCACACACCACGTTTTTGAACAAAAAGCTGCCTTAAAATTGACTTTAACCATTTTGCTAACCCCACACATAGCACGTTTCCTAGCTTTAAAGCCCGTTAGCTCATCACTTCAATTGAGTGATCACAGCAGACCGTCCCTCCAGACATTACTTGCTAGAATTAACCATTATTCATATCTCACTTCTGTATCTCACTGCCATATGTACTATTGTAGAATAATAATGCAGGAGTATTCTCTTTAGTGACTCCTTAGTGTGGGTGTAGGCTGCCAGCTACCGCTCTGATCACCACAAATTACTCACATATACAAATTCACACAAGTTATACAAAGAGTCATGCTCAAGGACACAACACCAGAATAAACTCATTTATAGAAGGACTGTTGATACTGCAAACTACGGAACAGAATTTATTTTCCAACATGGATTCCCTTCTTGTCCTGGTCCTTTCACACACACAGAGCAGACTCCATTTTGCAGCCACATGACCTAAAATCAGCGCTCTGATTGGCTGAAGCACAGTCTTTCAATATACCACCCTCATCCATCATTCATTATTTTCACGTCTGCAGCTCGTCCAGCTCCAGTTTGATCTATAAAACATGCCTGCACTGCTGCTCCAGGCCAGTAGGGGGAGTGGAGGTTAGACCCCTCAGAGATCATCAAACAGAATGAGGAGTGAAGGGTGAGATGTGGGTCCATATTCAGGAGGTGAGGTGTATGTAAATGTGTTTTATATTAAAGCGAGACGAGACGGTGAAGGTGAATAAGCTGATAAAAGTATCCATTTGAACTTGAGATTACTGACCCGAGTATTAGAATCAAAAGTATGGAATGTAAATGTCAGAATGTTAAAAACGCCCTGACAGAGCTTCAGTTTTTAAGGCCTAACCTGTGCGCACCATAGAAGCTGGATGTCATACCTGCAGAGGCGTGCGCTTATTTCTAGTGTAATGTGGTAGAATGACACTTTTACTGTTTACGTCGACACCCAAATGCACCATTTAAAACACATTTGAAACACACTCACAGAAAACAGAAGCTTTTACAGGAGAGTTTGGGACTAAAGCTGCCGGGACCATAAGAGCCGGCCTAATGCAATGTAAAGTGCTCTAGACATTTCCAGGTGAGGTGACACTGCCTGACCAAAAAAAAAAAGTCACCACCTGGATATAACTAAGCAAATAGGTACGATCCTCCTCCAGTTGGTCAGATCTAGATTCAGCAACAGTCTGTGCTCAAAGAATGAGGTCAGCTGACTACCTGAATATACTGAATGACCAGGTTATTCCATCAATGGATTTTTTCTTCCGTGATGGCACGGGGATGTTCCAAGATGACAATGCCAGGATTCATCGGGCTCAAATGTGAAAAGAGTGGTTCAGGGAGCAGGAGACATCATTTTCACACATGGATTGTCCACCACAGAGTCCAGACCTGAACCCCACTGAGAATCTTTGGGATGTGCTGGAGAAGACTTTGTGCAGCGTCAGACTCGACCATCATCAATGCAAGATATTGGTGAAAAAATTAATGCAACACTGGATGGAAATAAATCTTGTGATATTGAAGAAGTTTATCAAAAACAATGCTACAGCGAATGCACGCCGTAATCAAAGCTAAAGGTGGTCCAATGAAATATTAGTGTGTGACCTTTTCTTTGGTGGTGACTTGTCTTTTTGGCCAGGCAGTGTATTTGCACATAGTTTATGATCCATTAAGGTTAAAGTACACTTTATTGTCCCCTCTGCATTTGACCCATCCTTCGGCACGACTTGGGCATCTCTCCTCAGGAACAGTGAGCGCCACAGCACAGTGCTCATGGACCTATCTCGTGATGTCGTTGCTAGTCTTGGTCAGGACTAACTTCGCTGGAGGATTCGACCTATGGTGCTTGTTTCGGGTTGTGACGTTGTTCACGCTGGAGCTTCATTTGTGTCGATATGAGTTCAGGACAAACATTTTACCAGAGTGTATAAAGCTGCCTCCGTTTGTGTCGTTAATGGAACAGATGCGAGTCCAAGATGTGCCCTTGTGATCGTTAAAACGTGGCTACAAAGAATGCATGAGGTAAGGTTAAATGAGCTGAAGTTATACGCCACATTAAGACAAAGCGCACACCTGCTGTACTGCTTCTCGCTGAGCTATCATTTCAGGCGCCTTTACGCCTATGGGCAAGACTCTTCACCTGCCTGTGTCCGTGTATAAACGACAGAAGGACTTTAAAACCCTCGGTCTGGTATAGGTTAAGTTCCTCATGAGACTCAGGAGGACGAAGCAGACTTATCTTATCTACCAGACGGAAGAAATGTCCTCTGCCTCTGCTGTTCATCCATCACCTGTCCCTCTCTTCACAGCTAATGACCACAGCTTTAGAGAGGACTTAATGAGCTCCACAGCGCAGCTCCAGCACTGGCCCTATATCCTCTGAGCTAATGAACACAGCATCAGAGGTGGGTACTTCGCAGATACATTTACTTGAGTAACTTTTTTAAGAAATTGTACTTTTCAGAGTACATTTCTAGCAGCAAACTTTTACTCCTACTTGCGTAATATTTTTATTGAAGTAACAGCACTCTTACTTGAGTAAAAGTAGTGGTTACTGTTCCCAGTATGTGTAAGTGACAAAAGCTTTATACTGACAATAGGAAATTATTTGAACATTTGTCTGTCTTGCATTGCTCCTTCAGATATCATTTATTTAGTCTGTAAAGCACTTTGAATTACTTTGAGTGCAACCTGTACTATACAAATAAACTTGCCTTGCCTGTTTATTTTTTTCTCATTTTTGTGTCTATCCTTTGAAAATACCAGATTTTGTGCATTATTCAATGTATTTTGTGTATACATTCAAAAGTAGTAGTAGTTTTACTACTACTACTAGTTTTGAAGTAACTGCACTCTTACTTGAGTACAATTTTCCCCACTCTACCCACTTCGGCACAGCGTTAGTGACGACTTAATGAGCTCCACTGCGCAGCTCCGGCTCTGACCCTATATCCACACCGACTGAACTCAAGTGCCTCAACCTCGATCGCTGCATTGTTTGGAGAGAGCAGAGTTGGAGGCTAGTATTGATCAGAGTGGAGACAGTAACTTTTGGATGCAGTGAGAAACATGACTCATTTAGAAAGCAGCCTCTGGAATATTTGTGTCTCTAAGAAGAAGTCTGAATAGCTCAATAACGGCAGTACGAAGGAGTTGGCTTTATTGCACGTTTTGATTTGTAATTGTAGGTATAATAATAACGCATTACAAGCAGTATTGTACATTAAAGACAGTATTTTAATTCTACGGGGTAATAACTGCTAACACATAAGATCACCATGTTACTTTTTATTGTTTTGAAAATACTATATTCCAGTGACGTGCAGTCAGGGGAGGCAGGTGAGGCCGTGCCTCACCTGTCGTCACAGAGAAAAAAATTTATGAAATGGTTATATTTATCCAATGATTTGTACTATAAAGTTATTTTCTATTTAACTTTGCAATTTTAATTCTTTTTTTTAATTTAAAATCGCTGAATTTTTACTTTTACTGTTCAAATACTGAGCAGAGACCTGTGGAGAGGCACCAGCTGCTCGTGCCTCACATGGACTGACTGTGCTGTAGCTCAGCAGTGACGCTGCTGCTTTAAGCGGCTGTGAAAAGACGCTGGGTGAGGCACGCAGTTACATGGCCTCATGAGCCACAGAATAGTGACAGCAAGCTACAATTTAGAGTTAGCAAATCAAGTTTAGCAATCCGTTCACTTTTTTGTTTATGTCTGACCCTACTTTTTAAATGGAGGAAGATTACATATTAAAGCTCAAAGAGTTTTCTAAACTGGACTTTCGGTCGAAGCAGGAGGTTATAATTAAAGGAAGACCAACGCTAAAGGAGCTAAATGGTTTGCTCTAGACGACGGAGCGAAAGACTCGCTCTTTTCAAACAGAGTGGTACGAAATGGTAAGAAATTGAATGACTTAAATCCATTGAAAATTGGGGAACTAGAATGAGGATAAAAACAATAGAGAACCAGCTTGCTTTTTACTTCATACTATTAGAGCTATTTCATACAGACTTCAGAACTTTTATTTTTAAATTCTTTTTTATTCTCGCCCCAAGTCATTGGGAGAAAAATTGGCCCTGGTCCAAATGTACTTGCCGACACCCGGTTTACATGTTTGTAAATCTGATTGTGATGACATCAGTGCCTCACCAGCCACGAGCCTCACCACATGTCACTGCTACATTAGCTGAAAACAACATATTAACAAACATTCATTTTTTGATGCTTTGAGTCCCCCCTCCCTTTGCTCTCTGTGTTAAATCCCCTTCCCTTCAGAGTACAATCACATTACAATCAGAGCATATTTCACTAATTAAACAACTGCACATCGCATCAGGTTTGTGAAGTTGTAGTGTACTGTTTTATGTCATGCTTTTGTATATTTATGAGAAATAACTGTGCGGGTTCAGGTAACCATAAGGAGGGTTTGAATAGTGCCAGGGAGAGATGACTAGATTACTCAGACATGCATGGATGATGTCTAAATCTTTTTCAGGCATGTTTTAGATGAGAGAACAATGCTGTAATCTTCCAAAACACTGGGCCATTATAACCTCCCAAAGCAATTTTCAGTTCTGTTTTTAGCATGAAGAAAGCCGAGTTGCTTATTGAAAAGCTTGAGATGTTGAGTTGTTGTAGTTACTTTCGTCTTCAAAACAGAAACCCCGCTGCATAATGTGCACTTGTCCACCTCACTGTTGCCTCTGTTCATTGTTCTGATTTCACTGTGTTACATCATGCAGAGGAGCGCCCCCTACAGGACTCAAGAGCTGCAGGTTGTACATTATTTTATTTTTCACTTTCACAAATCCATGAAAAGTTACGCAGTGCATCTTACTGTATATTGTGCTAAGACTCACTCACGTAATTTCAAAATACTAAGAGAATATTGATTTCCCTTGCACCTATCTAATTCCTCTTCTGACCCATACGTTTGTGAAGTCATCTGAAACCAAGAACAGTCATTGTATTTATAAATCGCCTGCTTGGCTCCATGAATATTTTATTCCTATTACCTGTAATGTTCCACAGTTTGGCATTAATGTTATTGAGCTTGCATTTATTTATTTTTTGTTTTTAATTAATAACTTTTAAAAAACATGGACTCTTACTGTGAGTCGATTCGCCTTTGCACAGATCTGATATGTAACTTGGCCTGGTTTAGTGCTATACCGTGGAATATTCCATAGACAAAGCAATATCATCTCCATGGAGAAAAGCAAGGAGCAGACCCTCACCAGAAAAGTTACATGATGGACCTTGATGGAACTAAACACTAAATCAACATTTTTTGCTGCTAAACTGTGTACATGGTGTTTGAATGAATTGTCTACTGTTCCTAGTCATTTTTGGCAATTTTAGTACAAATTAGGGATATTTGCAACTTTCAAAAACTCTGCTGCCTTCAGTGGCCACTGCTATTTCCACTACTATGTGACAGAATGGCCCTGATTACCACCAGGTGTTTCTGAACACCTACAAACACCTGGCTGCAGGGGAGCAGTTTGAAGCATGGATACCTGTTACACCAATCACACCGTTCATTATAACCCCTGTCCTGACAGCCTAATCAGAACAGAGGGACAGAGGGCACTGTAGGACAGTTACAGCAGCTGAGACAGATTCACACATGTGCAGCCTGCATGAGAGGAGCTTTGGAGAGGAGCCACCAGGAGAAAACAGATCTGGCACCCGCCCAGGAAGAGGCACTGAGCCTGGGCTTTCTGCCAGGCTCTTGTACCCCCTCCACCACCTGGTTCACACTCCCAAACCTGTGCACTCAAGTCCTCCCGCTCACAGGAAAGTTTAAACCAGGACAAGCAGAGAAACAGAGCTTCAGAAATGGAACACGCACAAAAGAGTTTATTCAGGGGAAAAACTTTTGTTCAGTGAGGTGGGGAAAAAGAGGATGGAGAAGCTGATGGTTCTGCTTTGGCGTGTTTTTAACACCTTGTTGTTACAGACCGGGTCGTTGTGGCACCTGCCTTCAACCACCACCCAGTCACTCAGCGGATGGTGAGCTCAAAGGTGGGCTGGACCGGTCAGTCCAAACAGACAAAGGGCGAAGGTGAGCGAGGAGGCCCCAACCCCCGGATGCACCGGACGACGTCCTGGTTCTTCATTTTATTTACTATTCGTCTGGGTTTTGGAACTGCTCTTTGTCTGACCCATCAACTAGGACCTGTTTGCCATGGGAGGCCCTTCAATTCCGGGTAACATAGCTCCAAGGATCATTTGGGCATGCACACTCCTCCACCACAGTAAGGTGGTTCATGTATTTGAGCAAAATTTGTACAGATAAGTATAAGCAGCTCTCCAGGTCAAAATAAGTCTGCTGCACATTGTCTGCATCTAATTATAATTCGTTGTCATTGTCCAATATGTGTTCGGTTAGCATGCTAGTTGTTTGCTTTACTGTGAAGGTAAAGCTCTGCACTGGTCTCTGAGAGTTGTGAAAATCTGTCATAAACTCATCTCAGTTAATAATTAGGATGGTCAGAATGCATGAGGTAAGTGAGGACTAACTTAGGACCACGGAAAATGAACTAGTTCTGCTTTTCATGTTTTTAAGACCATAAAAATAAGGTACAGCCACTTTAAGTGCCAACTTTTGACCTAAAATGCACTCATGCATCACTAAAGGAAAGAATAGGACCACCAAACAGCTAAGGCTAATGGGAGAAGTGTCTTGCAGATGGATTATTCATTTGCACCATCTTCGCTTTTCAGAGTGCTTCTGTCAATAATCATGTCTTGCCAAATAAGGAGTGAATGAATTATACAATGAGTGGGCTATGTAGAAAATAATTTTCTAAAATCAGTGCTTTTGAAACAACAGTCTGATCTGTTTATATTTATTTATATTTATAAATAAATATGTGAGGACAGCTGCAGGTTGAGCAGTAATGAACAGAACTGTTGTGTTGTTGTGGAGACAGAGTCCATAGAATGTGTTTGAATGTGAATGTGCACATGACAGGCTTTCATGTTTTCTCATTATGACTTGGTTTCGTGGGATAGTACCTGTGGTAAATATTTATCATACTTTCACATCAGTTAAGGAGCAGTTTGTGGAAAAACATTGAGAAGAAAAGTACAAATATACAGGACGTAGCGGTAAGTTCAAAACCAATATATTTCTACCTATGTCATCAACTACAAATACATCCAAAAAGTAGAAGCAATTTATTTACAAGGAAAACTTTTTTTTTCCTGACAGTTTAAACATTGACTGAACAAAATAAAGGCGTTGCTGCAGTACATCCAGAACACTGCTGCTCGGGTCCTGACTAGAACCAGGAAGTAGGAGCACATAAGTCCTGTGCTCAGGTCTCTGGCTCCTGTGGCTCAGAGAATAGACTTTAAAACAGCTCTGCTTGTGAACAAGTCTCTCCATGGACCAGCACCAAAGTACATCTCCCACATGTTAGTGCCATATGAACCATCTCACACTCTGAGGACTTCAGGGACCGGCCTCCTGCTGCCCTCTAGGCTCAAAATGGTTTTGTTTAGCTGTGCATATGACTGAAAGGTTTTTATTCCTTTTTTGTCTTTTAATACACTTTGAAATACTTTGAATACAAATTGTGCTGTACAAATAAGCATGCACTACCTCGCCTTTTTATTGGTCTAATCATAATTATTAGACAAGTTCGGTCCTTGTTGACATTATGGTTGCTAGGTAACATACCTCTACGTAAGTATAAGTCTTCATGCATTATTCACAACTGTACTTAACAAGAGCAATAAACCTATAATCTTCTATGCTTTGCAAATGAGTACAACGGACACTGAATCTCTAAATGGGATTTGTTTGTTAATGAAAAACAATCACATTTCTATCTCCACTGGGCACTCAAAACAGCATAGAATCATTATTTCATTCATTCATTCGAGCACATGCAAGGTGAGTGAAGTGTCTTGCTCAAGGACTCAATGATTCACAGTTAAAATGCAGGAGGCACCAAAGCCATCTGGACACCTCTAGCCTTGGTTAATCTTGACATTTTGGGTTGTTGGTTGCGTTATACAAAGCAGGTTTTTAGGTACTGCAATATTTAACAAAAAAAAAGTTAACAGCGGCTCACTCCAGGTTAAGAAGGTTTACAGTTTAACAAATACAAAAGTCACAAAAAAAAAACTCACAGCAGCACAGGTACATAAATCAAAAAAACAATATAACTGATTTGGTCGAATTTGATACTAGTGTTAACCTGTTACCTGTTATGAGCTAAAAATAAACCTGATACTGCTACACACCATTACACAAATTTAAAGAGAATTTGAAGAAACAGCAGGGTAGCACAGCAGGACACTCGTGTGACAACTTTCAGCACGTACTGCATAGAAGTACTAGTTAAGATAAGATTTTATAAGATCCCTTTTATCATCTGTAATGAAATGTGTCTTCTGCACCCATCTCCAGATCTTGAGCAAGTTTTGGTCAGGACTACCTTAGAAAACCTCATTCACTCCCAGTTTCGACTTGGTTTAGTCCCACTTAGCCCTGATTTAGACCTGGTTTGCTTAGCCTAGTTTAGTCCTGGTTTGCTTTGGCTTGTTCCGAATATCTCAGATCATAGCCCTTAGGTTTTTGCCCCCGACTTCTTTACCATTGGCGTTTATCACGGGGTCAATCGTAAGAGTTCCAGGCAGATAAGAAAAGGAACGTCAGCTGCATTTGGAGAATGTGATCATCCTAACCAGAGGCAGGAACAACAGAGATCCACAAAATGAACTCCTCCATCTCATCAACGGCTTGTATTTTAATGAGCCCCTTTTTTTTAACTCCTTCCTAACTCAGTGGACTATTTGGACAGTCCTTATCATGGCAGACGGTGACGCACATCTGGTTTTGCCTTAAGGAGCTTGGAGCTTTAAGGCCAATTTGACAAATTCAGAATGAAGTGTAGCCTGTTTTAGCCCTGATTTGTTTTTTAATCCTGGTTCACTGTTGATTATTGATATATTATTATTTTTGAGCTAGTTTAGCCCTAGTTTAGTTTACTCCTCCTTTGCTCCCAGTTAAGTGTCTTATTCCTACATTCCCAAATAGCCCGGTTAAGCCATTTCTATATTTGGTTACTCAACACTTAAAAATCCAAACTGGCTTTTCAGAAGTAGACCACTCCAGCTCACACGAAGAGCACTACTGAAGGGCCCTAGAGGATGTAGGGTCAGAGCATTCTGCACTAGAGTGGACTTCACACATGACACTCAGAGTTAGCATGTCTGCTGTACTGGAGTCTAGTGGACTCCATCAGAACACTTGGAGCTGATGTGTATAGGGGGAAATATTCAAAATTGCAACTGCAGCTGCCAAACACAGGTGGGTAGAGCAGCCACAAGAGCAGTCAGTGGGCTATTTGTTGAGAGCTTTGCAAAAACAGTCATTTTAAAATAGGTATCTTTATAAAAGGTATATACACTAAACTGGAGGGGGAAAAACTTAGCACTTCAAATAAGGCAATCAAATCAAGACAGAAGTCATTATTTGGCTATCTGAATTCATTCAAGTGTATAAAATCATACCATTATGAAACATGCATTTGACCCATCTTTGACTACTGCCTGGGTGCTCATTTAGAACATCTCCAAAGCTCTGAATGGTCTGTTCCACCTTGTGATGTCATGAACAGGAAGTTTTCAAGTTAACAGCTACCTATGTCCAGGAGAGATTGGCAATTCCAGGGCTGAAATTATCCAAATGATTATAGTGAAGGTGTATGGAGTTTAAAAACACAGTAGAGCACCTGTATCACCACATGACATCACAAGGTGGAACAGAGTGCTTTCTTAGCCTAAATATGCAGGGTTTGTGTGTTAAGCATGTGTGAATGAAACAAAACACAACTCCGGGTATGTTTTTGATGAAGAAACAACATTATAACATAGATCAGAAAATAGTGTAATATGGGCCCTTTAATTATCACCACTGAGTGTGTTTTATGAAATGCGGAGGTATTATTTTGCACATGAGTTATACTCTGACTACGGCCTTGTAAAGTGGTGCTGTTGTGAGAATGCCCACACCAGACTACACTTCATTAAATTTAACCTTCACTACTTCAGCTGCTGCATACAAATACGTCAGTACTATTCAACTCATTCAAACTTTATTTTCACTATCTCCTAACGGTCCAATATTACTCTATTTTCTGTTGTTTCCTCATCAAAAGCATACCTGGTTTTGCCCTGCATTACCAATCGCTACAGAACAAAAGGTAAAAGTTAGCTGTTAACTTGAAAACTACCACTTCATGACATCACAAGGTGACATTTTGAGCTTTTGACAGATTAATAGTAAAAGATTACTTAAACAGATTAATAGTGAAGGATTACTTACATGAAACAAAACACAACTCAAGGGATGTTTTTGAGGAGATAACAATACTGTAGCATGACAAAAAAAAACACAAGAGGCAATTTTTACGTAATATAGGACGTTTAATGTTTTTATGTGTGTGACTATAAAAGGAAGTAAAGCCACACCATGCAATTTTAACTGGTGGTAACTTTAATCAAAGCTATTCCTCACGAAATGTATACATTTTGGGCGTCCTAATCATTCACAGTGATGAATTTATAAGTGCTTTACAGAACTTTAAGAGGCCAGAGCAAAGTTTTGCAGTGATAGTAAAGTGTGCTAACGTCCACTTCCTGATTAACAGGCAATAAAATAATTAGGCCCGAGCCCCCTACAGGGCGTAGGGCCTATTGCTTCTGCAATGATGAGTGCCTGGGCAAAGCTGAGGTCGGCTGAGGTCGCGACCTTGCCCCGATTCCACTATCCCAGCAACCCATGCTGCAGGCATGGGCCATCTTTATTACTGCTAAAATGAATGGAAGTCAATGGGAGGTCAATGGCCCTGGTCCAGACAGGGCTTGGGAGGGTGGCCCACAGTCTCCACTATCAGCTTCATCATGTCCTGCTTGTCTCTGGCCGGAAACAGAGGAATACCCAGGAACATCTCAGCAGCAATGCAGCCCACGGACCACATGTCTATGGCCCCATGGACAGGGGCCATAGACATGTGGCACTGTCTATGGTCACTGCACCTAAGTATTTTCTGTGCAGTCACAAACCTGTACCCCAGCGGTATGTTAAACTATACTATATATAAAGTACTTTCCCTGTGTATTCACCAGTGACGTGCAGTCAGGGGAGGTAGGTGAGGCAGTGCCTCATCTGTCACCACAGAGAAAAAATAAATGAAATGGTTATATTTATCCAGTTTGTACTATAAAGTTATTTTCTATTTAACTTTGCAATTTTAATTCTTTTTTTATTCAACATCGCTAAATTTTTACATTTACTGTTGAAATACTGTGAAATGAGGCGTGTTGAGAGGCACCGGCCATTCGTGCCTCACATGGACTGACTGTGCTGTAGCTCAGCAGTGACGCTGCTGCTTTAAGCGGCTGTGAAAAGGCGGCGGGTGAGGCATGTAGTTAGCTGGCCTCATGGTAGGGGGCACTCGTGCGCCCAGGGATTCTTGCAACTCCCACAAAATAGGGGTTGCAGAATAATGACAGCAGGCTACAATTTAGAGTTAGCAAATCAACTTTAGCAATCCGTTCATTTTTTCTCTATGTCTGGCCCTACTTTTTAAATGGAGGAAGATTACATATTAAAGCTCAAGCAGTTTTCTAAACTGGACTTTCAGTCTAAGCAGGAGGTTATAATTAAAGGAAGACCAGGAGCTAAAGGAGCTAAATGGTTTGCTCCAGACGACGGATCGAAGGGCTCGCTCTTTTCAAACAGAGTGGGATGAAATGGTAAGAAATTTAATTACTTCAATCCATTGGAAATGGAGGAAACAGAATAAGGATTAAAAAACAATACAGAGACAGCTTGCTTTTTATTTCATACTATTAGAGCTATGTCATATGGACTTCAGAACTTTTATTTTGAAATTCTTTTTTATTCTGATCCCAAGTCACTGGGTGAGAAATTGTCCCGGGCCAAATGTACTGACAAATTTGTAAATCTGATTGTGACGACATCAGTGCCTCACCAGCCATGAACCTCACTGCATGTCACTGGTTTTCACATACCTGTATCAGAGCGTCTGTCTCTCCTCTTCCACTCTGGCGTCTCTCACTGAGCATCAAAGTCAGTGACTTTGATGCTCAGCGGCTGCTCTACATGATCTATCATCATGATGTTCTGTAGTTTCAGTTCACAATGCATGATGCCTACATCCTTTAAGAACATGAGCGCTCCTACCATCTATAAACAGGCTTGTTAGGACCATGTTATGATACCATTGATCTTATTATATTAAAATCAGTTCTTAAAAAGTGGTGCAGGACCATGTGTTACAGTGTCAGAGTTAATACTGCAGTTTGGAGTATGGTTTTAGTACAGTGGTCAGAGTTAGTACTACAGTTTAGAGTATGGTTTTAGTACTACGGTTTAGAGCAGACATGTCCGACTCAGGCCCGTGGGCCAAATTTGGCTCTCGATATATAATTATATTCAGCTCAAGATCATATCACATATGTATTAGAGCTGGCCCACTAGCTGCCGTGCCAGTAGAGTGCATGCACCGCTAATACTACTATGAATACTATGAATCCCATACTATGAATGCAAATGTGCTGGCGCCGGGCCCCACCACTTCTGTTGACGCTCATTAGCATCTACTACCTGTCTCCTCACTCAAATTTAATCCACCCTTTCTGAAAAACATGCAGATGTTGTTAAAATGTTTTAATAAATATTTAGTTTGGCCTGTGACTTAATCCCAGATTTGAATTTGACACTCTTGGTTTAGAGTACAGTTTCAGTGTTAGTACTACAGTTTAGAGTATAGTACAGTAGAGCAGCCTTCTCAAACTGTGGTGCGGCTCCATGTGTCAGGACCTGGCAGATGATGTTTCGGATATCTGTCAGCCTCAGACTCTTACAGGGACTCTGGGTCAGAAACTGAGCTAGGCTGATATCCAGCTTCTCAAATTCATGACAAAAGCATCCCGAAGATTCAAAGGAGCTGAGCCAGTCCACGATGTAAAAATCGTGTGAGCTCTGTGCAGCTAAGGCCTGGAGGATCCTCATCTGTGGGGACAAAATGTCAGTCATTCACAAAGTACACTTGTGTGTCACTGAGGAGGACAGTGGCAGGCCGTTTCGTATAGGTCTTTCTCTTCTGTGGGTGGAAGAGGCGCTGTTCTGATTAGGCCAATTCTGACCAATGCTTATGCCTTGGAATCTTGGATCTTAGCTGAGAATTTTTTTCAACTAATTTTACACTCTGACTGTTGAATCTGAGGGCTTGAAAATATATATGCTGAATATTTAAAGGTGATTTTTTTTTTTTTTTTTTTTCAAATACAATGAAAATATATATTTAAAATCACCTCAAATGAAATTCAGAATGAAAACTATTTAAACATGTTAAAAAAAAAAAAAATCTAAGTGAGAAATACAACATTCAAAATCTGATGAAACAAGTCATCTAACATAAGCTAAAAGTTCCACCTCCAGGGCTATTTACAGATATGGGAGGGCCCTGTGCAACACATTGCCAAAACTGAGAATTTCAGTGTCCTGAGCTATAATCCATTTTATCAGCAACTTCTCACAGAAACAGGCCTGCACAATCCCGACTGGAGCTAAGGGGGTTTCCTCTGGGCATTTCATTTTCCCACATCAACTTTAAACATTCACCATGATAATCCTCCAGCTCCTCCAGACCAAGCTCTTGTTTGAGATCTGGAGATGTCCTCAGGAGATGGCCCACTGCTCCTGACAGGTTCCTCTGCGCTGGATAAAGAATGGGTCGATTAATGCAAAGGACAACTCCCCCTATAAAACACCACACATCTCCACATCAACATATTGACAAAAGACAATTCACCCGGCCCCCATCTGAATTTACATTTTTATCTTTTAACCACTCCAAGACCAGAATCCCAGCTACCCTAAAGCATTCTCTATCTCTCCCTTAGCGCTGACAACATGAAAAGAATATTCACTCTGTCTAATGAGACGCTAGAGAAAACAATGCTTAGTGATCAGCAGTTCTGACAGTGCGCCTGCAGGAGAGGGCTAGGGCTAACTACTCTGCCGCTGGATTTGTGGAAGGACATCCTCTTTTAAGATCTGTATGCACAAAGAGAGGCTAAAAACACATTATGAGCCAAGGTCGCAGGGGTGCCGTCTGATACGTAAAGCGAAAATAATAACTCCAAAGAGTAATTTAAATGCAAACACAGGGCTAGCACCTGCAGCCTCACTGTACACATTGAGATGCATGCATGCTAGCCACATTAGCATAACAGCACAAACAACTGCAATGGACACAATAGTCTAGATATGAACTAGACAGGACATCAGGTGTTTAATTTTTTATATTTTTAACCTCCCTCTCCAGTGATTGCATTGACAAGCGTAAGGCAGGATTGGACTGGAATAAATTAGGCTGACATTTGGTATTGCTAGTGGTGGATGAAGTACTCAGTTTAGTTACTCAAGTAAAAGTACAGATACAGAAGTAAAAAGTTACTCAAGTAGAAGTTTCGCGTGAAAAAATTGACTTAAATGAAAGTATTTAAGTACTCGTTTAAAAAGTACTGTTAAGTGTTTTGTTTCATTTTGTTAGCTCAAAATCAAAACTTCAACTCAAAAATGTCGCCACGAACATGTAGGCCTGTCATGATAACACATTTTGAAGAACTATACATCGCTACAGACAAATATTACAATAAATGATATAATATTGTAACTACTTTATGCCACTGAGATTAAATCTCATTAAAACTGCAACAAATAAATAGCAGAATAAATCAATGATTAGTCATAAAAGTGACTCTACAGCTCACATCGTATTGTAGTACAACTGAAATGACAAAAATCTCCACACTTTTGCAAAGAAAAAGTACTTACAATAAATACCGAGCCTCAAAATATAGTTTCAGCTTTCATAAATTTTATGATAAATCGAAATAGTAATTATTGTGACAGGCCTACGAACATAGTAAAAATCACCCCTCAAATCATATCAAAGGTACTTTTGCTTTTCAGTCCAGTTCAAAAATGTAGTAGGGAACAAAGTACAGATACCTGCTCTCAAATGCAGTGAAGTAAAATAAAACAAATATCCACTCTAAAATTTACTTTAGAGTACAGACACCAAAAAATTCTACTTAAGTACAGCGCTTTACTACATGTACTTCATTACCTTCCACCACTGGGTATTGTGAATGTATAGTAAAGTATATTCACAGCAGTGACGTGCGGTGAGGTTCGTGGCTGGTGAGGCACTGATGTCGTCACAATCAGATTTACAAACATATAAACCAGGTGTCAGTACATTTGGCCCCGGGTCAGTTTCTCTCCCAGTGACTTGGGGCCAGAATAAAAAAGAATTTCAAAATAAAAGTTCTAAAGTATGTATGAAATAGCTCTAATAGTATGAAATAAAAAGCTGGTTTTGTATTGTTTTTTATCCTTATTCTGGTTCCCCAATTTTCAGTGGATTGAAGTTATTAAAGTTCTTACCATTTTGTACGTCTCTGTTTGAAAAGAGCGAGCAAACCATTTAGCTCCTTTAGTGTTAGTCTTTCTTTAATTATAACCTCCTGCTTCGACCGAAAGTCCAGTTTAGAAAACTGCTTGAGCTTTAATATGTAATCTTCCTCCATTTAAAAAGTAGGGCCAGACAAGAAGAAAAAAGTGAATTGCTAAAGTTGACTTGCTAACTAATTCTCTGAAAAATTGTAAAAAAAAAAATTGTAAATTGTAGTCTGCGGCCCTATTCTGCAGGAGTTGCAGAATAAGGAAAAAGAATCCCTGAGCTCACGAGCCCTACCATGAGACAGGGTAACTGTGTGCCTCACCCAGCGCCTTTTCACTGCTGCTTAAAGCAGCAGCTTAGCACACAGCACAGTCAGTCCACGCGTCTCTTCTCAGGATTTCAACAGTAAACGTAAAAATTCAGCGATAACAGCCATAACTATTTCATTAATTTTTCTCTGTGATGACAGGTGAGGCAGTGCCTCACCTGACCGCACGTCACTGCAGTTTGGCCTGTTAGTAAACAAACCAGAGAACCAAAAACTTTATATTTTACTTCAGCTGTTTCTCAAATAGTGCTCTGTCAGGTAAGACTTAGCATTAGCATAAAACGATGAATAGGAAAACAGGAAGTAGTTTTTGGTATGTTAACACAATATATTAACAGTTAATCAGATAACTAAAGCATAAAAAACAAGCTAACAAGTTTACTCTCTCACTCCAAATCACTAAATCCATTGAATTCTTCATCCACCTGCTCTGGAAGTAGATGAAGCGGCACTTCCATGTGGCTGTGTTACTAGCACATGAGCCAGTGTCCTCACACAGTCCTCAGTGTGACAATAACGAAGATGTGAAACTATATATTTTAATAATTTCACATATAAGTCGCATCTGAGTATAAGTCGCACCCCCGGACAAACTACGAAAAAAGTGCGCCTTATAGTCAGGAAAATTTCTAGTTTTCTAGCAGCATAGTTCTACTTCTACTTGAGTAATATTTTATTGAAGTAACAGTACTCTTACCTGGACTAAACACAAAGGTCACAGTTCAAACTAGTTCTTTTCTTTTCACTATGACCTGAAATCTTAATATATATATATTTTTTATTTTATGGAATAATGGAAGTTCAAATTTTGTATAATCTTCTTCTCAACATGTTTGCTTCCCTCTATTACACTATATGAAACTGTGTAAATCATGATAATGTGGGTTGAAACATAAAATTTGAAGCCTCATCTTTAAAATGAATGGTTATCTTCATTTTTTCCCCATCTTCCTCAAGGAACCCAGAATTATTGTTTTTATTGCCTTGTTTACAAATCTGCTGTTTTGACATAGGGACAGAGCATCTCAGATTTGAGAAAGAGAGAGAAACACTCCTGAAATGTTTTTTTATTATTCCAACCATTCAGACTCAAAGAGATGTTCACTACCAACACGTCCAACACATCAGAGGGACAGAGTTGGTCAGTGAAATCAACTAATTGTTTCAAAGTTACCCAGATCTATGCATTAAGAATAATTAAAGGCTCTATATTACACACATTTTGGATGTATGTTATAATGCTGTATCTTCATCAGAAACATACCTGGAGGGGTGTTTCGTTTCATTCACACATGTCTAACACACAAACCCTGCATATTTAGACCACGTTCTTCTCTTAAGCTGAAAACATCCTGTTCTGCCTTATGTCATTGCATAGTGATACAAAAAGTGCACCATACATCTTCACTAGAATCATTTAAAAAAATGGAGTCCTGGAATTGGGAAACTTTGAAGCTACATCTGTTGTTTCATGATGTACTGTACTGCATAGTATTGCACTTTACATCAAAACTAGTAGTGCTAGTAGTCCTGTGAGTAGCATTTGAGGTGCTTTCTGTTCCCTTTTTATAGTATTTGGATATGGCAGTATTTACCTTCACTCTGGTATAAACCTTTACCGTTAGAGTGAGAAGGGAGGACAGGCCAGATAAGACAGATTCTAGACACGAAGGAGCCAACAGAGGACACTGACAACACTTTGGGTTAAAGTGAAAAAAATGTTTGTAAAGCAGAAAAGTTAAAGTAGAATTATGAGTGAATTCAACTGTTGTTTTACAATGAACAAAAAGAGAGCATGAGCTTATATCCTAAACAAATAAAATACAGTATACCCATAGTATAGCCCCTTAAGTCCTTTTCAGTCTCTGTTCCGGTCTGTTCAATGTTATTTCAATGTTCACCGTGTTTGTAACCAGTAACATGATCCCTGCTGGGGCTCCCCCTCCAGTACTGTTCTGGAAAATGATCCATTCTCCTCTGCACTTCTGCAGTTATCAATTCTGATTCAATAAAGAAATTTGACCTGAAGACAAGGCCAGAATAAAGTGTCTTAAAATAATGCACTATATTGCTGTACTACCTTTTTGCTACTGTTCAGATTCTTTTCACAAATAATAAATATACTGTATAACAATAAAGCTCAAAATAATTGCAACTGCTGTGTGAATAAACCAAATAAAATAGTCAATACATCTTTAAAACAACAAAAAATGGCTTTAAAGTGCATTACAAATACACTATGGCTTTACTTCTAATAATCTGCACCAAAATAATAACGAAGTGACAATAAATTGCACTCGACTTTCTCAAGTAATTTTTTTACAGAGCTCTGAACCACATTAGCGCCATAGTTTAACAAGAACACGTGCTACTACCACAAGGAGCACAAATATAACACTTTTTAACTACCAAATAAAAGTATTGTGCACAACACCTTTAAGTTACGTGAAGGATTAAGTAAAACAACCCACACTTTGGCCTCTAAACAAGGTATTTTCATTGTAAAAAGGGACAGCGGAGGTTAGCATAAAGGCTAGCGGAGGTTAGCATGTGAAGTTAGCACATTACATTATAGTGTATAGGACTCATCAGCGCAGGCTAACACGTGCTAACAAGGCTACGGGGTTTCCCAGGCTCCGTGGGCTCTGGCGCACAGGAACTTCACTATCTTAAGATTTTAATAAACGTTTTGTTACCAACATGAATAGTAATGACACTTTAGGTTGTTTTTACATTGGTTTGTACTTACCCATCTCAGAAAATCAAAAGCAGAACACCGATTCACCATCTTTTTTTTTTTCTTTTTTTTTTTAATCATATCTAAATTATCATATTTATTAACTTGTATTTAAATTCATCAATATTTATTCCCATTGTGATTTTAACCAAGTGGATCAATATTTCTCTGTTTTTAGTCACATTTTTGACAATGGATTATGGGTTTTTAAATTCTGCACTCTTCTCTTTTAATGTAAATTTTATGATGATGTGTTGTATTGTGAGTTTAATCTTTCTCTCTAGTCTTTCTTATTCTTTCTTGGTTACTGTGAACAATATACAAATATAATACATTGCTTACAAACCGTTCTGTTTCCCATATAACAGTTGTCATTTCTCGTAATCACAGAAAACTCAGACATTATGGTGAAGGCCACATTTCTCATTTCTTCACAATAGCCTCCTTCATACAGGAGAGCATGACACACCCACTCCAGGAGGATTTTAAAACGCCGGTGCAATCTCAATTTGTTAGACTCTGTATTAGACTCGGCATTTGATTCTGCTTTGAATTTTGCTGTACGCTGCCTTTAACCTGTGCAATAAAGATCTACAGAACGATTCCCGTGTAATTTTAATACGCAGTTAATACGCAGCAGTAATGTGTCCTACCACAACTATGCAGATGACACTCAGATCTATGTCTCACTGGCAGCAGGTGAATATGGGCCAGTGGATTCACTCTGCCACTGCATCCAACAGATCAGTGTGTGGATGCAAAACAACTTTCTCCAGCTAAACTCAGACAAGACTGAAGTCATAGTCCACAGAAACATAGAGAACGTGTCAGCAGTCACCTCCAGTCTCACTCTCTAAAACCTTCAAATCAGGCTAGAAATTTAGGGGTAATAATGGACTTATTTAAACTTTAACAGCCACATCAAATCAATAACATCTGCAGCTTTTTACCATCTAAAAACATTGCAAAAATCAAAGGTATACTGTCTAAGCCAGACTTAGAGAGACTTATCCATGCATTTGTCTCCAGTAGGTTAGACTACTGTAACGGCCTGCTCACTGGCCTCTCCAAACCTTAAGACAGCTGCAGTACATCCAGAGCTGCTGCTCGGGTCCTGACCAGAACCAGGAAGTGCGAGCAAATAAGGAACAATCTTCCTGACTTGGCTCAAAACAGTTTTGTTTATCTGTGCATATGACTGAAAGGTTTTTATTCTGCACTCTTCTGTTTTAATATTAATTTATGGGGATTACTTGTAATTAGGCCCGAGCCCCCTACAGGGCGTAGGGCCTATTGCTTCCGCAACGATGAGTGCCTGGGCGAAGCCCAGGCACTCATCGTTGCTAACTGTCTTGCCGAACTTGTGCGCGCGGCGCACAAGTTCGGCTGAGGTCGCGACCTTGCCCTGATTCCACTATCCCAGCAACCCATGCCGCAGGCATGGGCCATCTTTATTACTGCTAAAATGAATGGAAGTCAATGGGAGGTCAGTGGGCGACCCCGGACGTCATGGTGAATGACGGGCGCGTCAGCGCCCGTCATTCGCCACTGACCCCACGGTGACGTGGGGAAGGTCCAGAGCTTTCGAAAAACGTATAATTTGTCATTCTAATGTTATCGGATATATTGTTTTTGCTAAAAATATTATTATTTTTATTATTATTATTTTTTTTTTTATTCTTCTGCTCTTTGAACAGGAATTTGACCCCCTGAACATATTTGAAAACTCTCACCAAATTTTGCCCAAAATTCAGAAGTGGCGAAAAATTTATTTTTTTTATATGGTGCATCATTGGGCATAAAAAAATGGCGCGACAGCGCCACCTACAAAAGTCAAAATACATTGCGTCAATGGGAGACGCCCCGACGCCAACTTTGTCGTAGAGCCACCAAATTCAGTACACACATTCTTCAAGTGATGCCAAACAAAAAATATTATTGTGGCCACACCCTCTGACAAACCGGAAGTCGGCCATCTTGGATTGAAAATTCCGAAATGCCGAGTCAGCATTTTCGTTGACGTCGCATTTTCGTCAACTCCTCTGAAGGCGCTTCACCTGCAGGGCTGAAAATCACTGGACATCATCTAGACAAGTGGGGCATCAAAAGTTATCCAATTTACATTGATACGTATAACGGCTTCCGTGCGGCGAAGCCGCAAAAATCCATCGGAATTTTTGCAATTTTCAAATTTGAAAATTTGCTCCCGTTTGCGCATACTAAGTCCGATTTCACTCAAATTCGAATCAGTTGTAAAACTTTCTGGCCTAGACCTACTCATTGTGAAAGAAAAAAAATTGGTGCAATAGCGCCCCCTACAGAATAACAATTTAATTTGTATGGAGGTCCGAAAATTTACTTTTCCCAAATGTTACAAAATTTCACACAAAATTCCAGTGGGTCATCCCATCAATAAAGTCAATGAGACCCATGTCGCTTTTTGTACCGTGTTGCCATGACGATGCGCCAAATTGCCCATGTTATCCTAATGGGAACGCTCCGAAAATTCCCCATTCATGATAAAAACATTAGTTTCATGGAATTAAGTGAAATTTGACATAATGACTCTTCATATCGTCCTGATAAAAAAAGTCAATCACACCCATGTCATATTTTTCACTCTGTTGCCATGGCGATGCGCGAAAAACCCCATGTTATCCTAATGGGAAAACTTACACATTTTTGGACATTTCAAAGTCTTATAACGGCTTCATACCGTCAATGAAGAACATGAAATTTGGCACGGTGATTCTTTACACCGTCCCCGTCAAAAAAGTCTGAGGTGTCAACTTTGTATTGTGCACGGTGTTGCCATGGCGATGCCTGGAAAAACCCATGTTGGTGCATTTTGTGCATCAGTGCTCCTAATGTCTTTTGGCTTTGTTTGGTCACAAATGCAGCCCAAAGCCACAATAAAACAGAGGCATGTGGCGCGTCAGCGCCACCTACAGGGAGTGCCGGGTCGGCCGAGTGCGAAGCGCGGCCCGCGAGGGCCGTTCGATGCCGCTTGCGGCTTTAATTATGATTATGTTTTGATTTGTTTGTATTGTGACTTTTCTTATTCTGTAAACCACTTTGAATTACTTCGTGTATGAACTGTGCTATACAAATTAACCTGCTGTGCCCCAAACGCAATTGTTTTCTATGACAATGACAATAAAACCTTGAATCTTGTTTTAGCCTAATTGAAAATTCACTCCTCAGTGCACCAGAATATATTGTAGACTTTCTGTGGCAATCTCAACTCAACAAAAGGTAAAAAAAAAAAAAAAATAAGAATGGCATCAATTTATGTTTATTCTAGTGTATTTAAAGTAAACCAGTTCACTTGAGGATGAAACGGCGGTTAACACTCCCACTTGATGACCTCACAAGGTGGAACAGAGCATTTTGACAGCTCAGTAATCCATTGTTACTCAAAGATGTGAATGAAACAAAACACAACTCCGGGTATGTTTTTGATAAGGTAAAAACATTCTAACATGGCTTAAAGCTCACATGAGTCAATTTACCCTAATATAGGACCTTTAAATAAAGCAATAACAAGAGCAAACAGGTAACAGTACTAAAGCAGTTTATTCAAATAAACAGAAAACATCACAAAGACAAAATAGCTATAAATCTGTTTTGTTTTTTCATCCTTATTTTCAAACTTTTCACATTTCTCCAGACAGATCTGGAAAATATCTCCCTAGAAACTGGTTGGAACGCTCACAGATGGGCTTGTACAGGTGAACAAATATTATTCCGACATTATTCCACACGCACACTTTGACCGGAAGTTTGGTCTTTAGCAGTCCAATCAAGAGCCTAGGAGACCGTGTCCCGCAGCTCGGAAAACCTCCGGGTCTCAGCAATAGGTTGTGTTCATTTTAAACAATTTTCAAATTTCACGTGGAGGACACAAGCCAGTTGATCTATGGGTAATTTATTGTTTTTAAGTTAAGGTTAGTCGTTTCAGCTCACACCAGTTAAGCCTATTTTTGCTGACAGAAGACGTTATTTGTGACAGTTTTTGGTCAAGCAGATATGCCCAGTTATTATCGAGATATGGTTACCTGGGATCCAGAATACACATTTAAATACTTAATGAAGATGCGAGTCTGGTCCCCATGTTCAAATGGGCATGATTGACAGGTGGATTAGCCAATCAGGGACATGCATGGTCTGTTCATATCGTAACAAAAAATAAAGGAAAAAATATCACAGAGGGCTGAAAAATGTCGCGGATTTCTGCAGAATCAATGAAAGAAAACGAAACTGTTAATCTGAGGTGAGATAAATTTGATTTAATTTATAAATGATCATTTTACACGTGTCACTGAAAAAACAAGAGATATCAAGAGATATAGCTTTAAAAGCAAATTCTACTGCATGTGAACTTGCAGATGTTTTGACTTGGTTGATAAAAAAAATAAAAAAAAGTTCAAGTGCTCTACAAAATTACACTTTATTTTCCAATTGTTTCCGAAAGTTGTATTTTTTAACAAAACAGTTAAGAATTATAGCAGATGCCTCCAGTCACAAGATTTGTTGTTAAATGATATTGTCACCTCTGGGTCCAACTGGCAACAGCTGTTCTAGCTTAGTTTTTTTGTTTTGTTTTTTTTTGCCGCAATTGTGCCTGTTATGGACCCAGAAGTGACATTACACTTAATAACTCTATAGCAAGCTTTATATAGCAACGTTGTGAACCCAAAGTCTAAAAACTACAACCAGGTTCAACATTTGTGAGTTTTTGGACATTTCTTTAAAAAACAATACCTCACCCATGTCACCTCTGTGCTCCATCTGACAATTTTCAAATTTTAAAATGTATCCACAATCTACACGATCACTGGAGCCAGAAGGACGGTCGTGTCATTTTGTATTTTATTTATTATTTACAGTTCGTCAGGTGTAGCCCATTCATCGTCAGAGTCTGTCAGGAAGGTGTGAGGGGGAGGGTGGGGGCGGAGAAAGCAGAGGGGGGGAGGGTGCTGTGATTGGTTGGTTGGTTCGGAGGGGGCGGGGCTAGTGGATCCTGGTCAGCTCCTCCACGATCTTGATGACCTCGTCCACCGTGGCTTCACGCTTCATCCCGCTGCCGTCGTCAATCTGAGAGGGGGAGAGAGGGATGAAGGGAGGAATGAAGAGGGAGCGGGGGGGAGAGTGAGAGAGAGAAAGAAAGAACAAAGGAAGGGAAGAGACAGGAAAAAAGAGGGAGTTAAAGAGAGGGGGAGAGAGAACATTATAGTAAGTGGACAAAGCTGAATTGGTTTGTCATAACACTTTTATGAGCACATTTACATTTTACCAATTGAATTCAAGTTTAAAATCAACCTGCACTGTTCTGTATTTTCATCTAATAAATGAAATATAAAGCACGGTACAAACTGGCAACGTATGACGATAAAAAAGATTAAATATAAAATAAAATTAGTAGGGCATCAACTGTATGTAGATCTGAGCATTGCTACCTTTTCTTCAACCAATCACCTCAACTCAGCTATAGAAATACACTCTCCCATCTGTCTTCCGAACCATAAGCTTCCTCAGCCTCTCAAACACCTCTTCACCACCAAAGTTCAGTGTTAGTCAAGAGTCTTTTATAGGGCTATATGCAATGGCATTGATAGTGGGAGGGAATGAAAAATGCAATGCATAGGCTCTATGTATCCATCCCAAGTGTGCACATTACCACTACTTGCCCATTTTTTGTCTGTCTATTTTGTCTTACAGGTTAACAATATTTTCAACTGACAGAACAAACTTCTTCCTTCTTAAATTCATGAATAATTTGCAATCAGGAATCAGTGAGGGCAAACAGATTTATATTTGTTCCTTGTAGTAGCAGGCAACAGCGGTAGGCCCAAGTCATTTTAAACTACAGGGAGTTATTCAAGTTTATTCACTATTAACAGACAAGAGAACAATGGTATTCTCTAAATGGGAATAACCCCAGTGGGAAGACTAGTAATTTGTGGCAAAAGATTGGTTTAGCTCAAGTGTTACAAGTGATTCTACTCTGATTGAATTTGAATTTCCAGATTTGAATTCCTCCCCAAGAACGCTTTTCCTATTGATTTTCGATATTACTAAGAGTTGGAAGTTTAACAGAAACTGTGTTTTAAGACAAGGCTTTGATCAAATGATTAAACTCTAACAAATGTCTCTGAAGCTTGTCTGGTTAATGTTAAAGGTGCTGTGCCAGATTTAACCTCTTAAAAACAGAACACGTTCATTTTAAATGTACACGAAAACATAATTATTTACAGTGATGAGTTTATAGGCGCGTTCACAGATTTCAAAGAGCAGAGCGAAATTTTATCATCAAGGTAATGCTAACAACAACTAGCATGGTAACAGCACACTTCCTGATTCTCAGACAGTAAAAAGCAGTAATTAGATACGGATGGTACACAGCAGAATTATTTTGACCTCAAGAGTCTCAATATTTCTGTACTGAGGCAAGTTGGATTTTTTTTTTAATTGCTTTAATATTAATGATATAATTTAAGTTTGATCAAATATAAGATGTGTTTTCACAGACCGATTCAGAAGTCCACAATCAAAGGACTAGACTAGAGACAAAACTCATGGCATCCTCACTGTATTAAACTTGAATATCATATATATATATATAAAAAAAAGTCAATTATTGCCCAGTGGTCCTCTTCTCACACCAAGTACCACCCAAGATATTATTTTCCTTTCCGAGATCTAAGCCAGGACTATATCAGGTCTAAATTAGGGCAAAACATGGTCTAAAATGAGACTAAACCAGGGATAAGGTCGTTAAGAGACAGCCTGCATTCCACTTTTTGAGAAACACTGGCCTAAAAAAAATCCTGCTTGTCTGCATGGAGAGGCCATTGCCTTGACTGGAATGTCTGCACTTTCCCCATTATAGCTCAAATAAAGTTGCTCTTATCTTGTCTCATCTCTATAAAGTTTAAAGATCCTATATTACACAAAATTGACTCCTGGGACCTTTAAGCAATTTTATGATGTTGTTACCTCCTCAAAAACATACTCGGAGTTGTGTTTTGCTCCACTCACTCACAAGTAGCTCCTGGTTTGAGTAACTTTTTATTAGTCTGTCTAGATCTCCAAAGCTAATTTTCAAGTGCACAACTACCTTTTACCTTTAGTTCAGTAGAGATTGACAATTCCGGGGCTGAAATTATCCAAATGAAACTAGTGAAGGTGTATGGAGTTTAAAAACATGGTGGAGAACTTCCTGTATTACTACATGACATCACAAGGTGGAACAGTGTTTTTGTTTGAGAGAAGAACACGGTCTAAATATGCAGAGTTTGTGTGTTAAACATGTGCGAATGAAACAAAAAAACAACTCCAGGTACGTGTTTGGTGAGGAATGAACATTATAACAGATCAGAAAATAGCGTAATATAGGCCCTGTGCCTAACCATACGTGTGCAGAGTCCTCCCCTCACCTGTAGCGTGCTGACCACCTCCTGCATCTTGGCGCGGCCCAGGTCCAGGAAGCTCTCGATGAGGTCTCCGTCGATGAAGCCTGTGGCCTGCTCCGTCTTCCTCTCCGTGTGGAAAGACCTCCAGGTGCAAAGAACGTCAAGGAAAACCGACATAACATGGCAGCCCCCCACTACAGTGGTCAGAGCGCATGTATCATCAGCTCTGAGAAGGAACTACAGTGCCGGGCTCTCCACTCTGCTAAAGGAGGATGTCATAGGTGTGAATGACAATGTAAATACGCTGGTAAGTTTGTAATCCTCACCAACCCACGCAAACAATCGATAAAGGTCGTTTTTTCTGTGTAATGGTGAAGTTGTAGTAGAGAGTGCAATGTGCTGTAGTAGGGATATAGTGGCAAAAGCTCTCAAAAGGAGTTAATGTTTATCAATCTGGAAAGAGTTATATTATTTGACCATATAAGTGACCGAAACTGCACCACAAGCTCACATGCAAATGCCAGTAAACAATGTCTTTGAAATGTCTATGAAAAAAGACTTCAACTTCAGATACTCTCTCAAGACTCCACGTAGCTCATTCTATACTCTCTCCTTTCTATTGTTTTGTATACAAACCCTTTAAAATTCCACTAAACTAACTAATCACATTATAAATTACTGAGTCAACTAAGACGCCAGAGATAGATTAATTGACTGAAGAACTAAAACAATGGTGTCCAAACTTTTTCACCAAGGGCCACATCTTGAAACATACAGACTGGTGGTTAATACAGCAGATCATTCACATGGGTGCATTTTACATAGTTTTGACTGACTCTTTGTACCTTTAATACGCTTGGAACATTAATTTCTGCCTGTATCACAATGCAACGTGATGTTACTGAGGTCATGGAGGTATACTTACTTAAATTTACTGTAAAAATTCTGCCTAGGATCAATTGGGCCATTCTGAACCATGATCAAGATCAGAAGTACCTAGCTAGATAAACCAGTCTGGGTATTTGATTGAACCTGCTTTTGTTACAGGTCCTATATTACACAAATGTGACTGTTAAGCTAAGTTATAATGCTGTTCCCTCATCAAAAACATACCAGGAGTTGTGTTTTGCTTCATTCACAATGCTTTATTATTAGTCTGTCTACATCTCTAAAGCTCAAAATGCTCAGTTTCACCTTGTGATGTCATGTAGTGGTAGTTTTCAAGTCAACATCTACCTTTTACCTTTTGTTCAGTAGAGATCGGAAATTCCAGAGCTGAAATTAACCAAATGATTCCAGTGAAGGTGCATGGAGTTTAAAAACACAGTGGAGCACTTCCTGTATTTCCATATGACATCACAAGGTGGAACAGAGTGTTTTAAGTTTGAGAGAACTCAGCCTAAATATGCAGGGTTTGTGTGTTAAATGTGTGAATGAAACAAACACAACTCCAGGTCGGTTTGTGATGAGGAAACAACATTATAACAGATCAGGGAACAGTGGATATAGGACTTAAGGATTTAAAGTGCATATGACAGGTTAGACTACTCATTTCACGAAAACACGGTTAACATCATTATGTTTGAGCAACATCTTTCCCACATAAAACATTTTCTTATTAGTACTACGCAAAGTCTAATTATCTCTTGATGAATTAGTATCAATATATTAAGTGTAGCCTGCTATCAAACAACAATTAAAAACAACAGAGCGGCGTTTTGCTCGCTTCCTTTGCTAAATGACTCTCCGTTAAACAAGCACATGAGTAAGTAGTCCGTCTAACCAAACATTTTACGGGGAAATAATTAACTTTTGAATGAAATGACTGGGAACAGCTGCTATGCTAATTGGTTCACGGTGGCCCAATTTCTCCCCTGGTCCCTAGTCATTTTCAATCAGGCAAATGGTTGTGGAAAAGGCTATCAAGTACTTAGAAAGGCATTACTATTATGAAAGCATACATTTTGTTTGTAGTGGGCACAAACGTTAGTGCTAATGCAGACAGATTAATTGCAATAGCGTTGGATTTGCGATGTGGATAGTCAACAAAGCAAACCGCGAAGAAGTTATGTAAAATTGAGAAGACAAAATCACTCCTTTGGGTCTTATTAAAAGCTGCAAACCCTGTAGTTTAGACTTCTACAAACATGTTCTGAAATGCATGAGATTCTTGTATTTGTTACACATACATATTTCAAATCTCTCCTGGTAGTGTTGTCACGATACTAAAATGTCGATCTTTGATACTCAATACTGATTCTGATACCACAGTGATAAAAGAAAGCACTATGATTTAATGTTGAAAATGGCATTGTAGTTTTTTATTACCATGTGGTGTTATATCTGTGTAATCCTTCACTCGTCCAGGAAGGTTTCATAGTGGTCCATGGGCGTGTGCTACTCTATGTGGTCTTATACTTGTCCTGATACACCTCAAGATCATTCTTAAGCTATTCATGTCCATTTTTGTCCTGAGAATGTGACTTTTACCTGCTCAAGTCAGTATCTAGATAGACATTAGTTTATATTATCGATTAGTATCTCATTTTCAATACTTTTGACAACCCTACTGACCATTAATCAAATAGCGCAGGTTGACCCTATACAAATATATGATGCCACCCATTTCCACTTAAGAAATCGGTATGGTAAATGAACATAAAAATTATTTTAAAAGATGCATTATGTAACATGTTTGGTCTGCTACTTGTTTGTCTCTGGGGAGATATTGTTACTATACTCTTATATTTCCATAGGGACATGGAAGTGACACCACCAGGCTACTACGCAAGAATGTATCAGACTATGGAGCAAACCAGAACTATGACATCCCCATGGAGACAAGCAGAAATGCATAATACATTTAAAGAAGTTAATATTAGATTTTTGGTGAATAGTGTAGTTCAATCATGATTAGTACACAGTTGATGTATTGTGCATATTATGTGTGTTAACCGTTGCCATGGTAAAGGATATAAGCTGTGTTCGATTTTGCCCACGCTCTTGATGACTTTGTTGAGACGGTTTTGCAGATCAAGCAGCAGACTGTACCAGCCCTCGGATAAAGACGTCACCAGGCCTAAAACACAAAAAAAACAAGTCAGAAGGATCAGTTATGCTTCCACATTGGATCACTAGCCACTGCAGTGGGGAGTTTTGAAAAGACATCATTATCAGCAGGCAGCTAAATCCCTTGTTTGTTGAAGGAATTACTTAAACATGAGAGAATTAATTTGATAAGGAAACTACTCTATAACATGAAGGCTAATTCAAAAGCATTGGCCACAAAGCTCAGAATAGTGTACGGTGACTTCAAGAGGATAAGCTCAGATCTTAGTGGTGTGGCGGCTCAGCTCCTAATGCCAGTCTGATGCTGCCTCTATGCTGGGACTGGCTCTGTGGAAACATGGCTCATTTGTGGGATTCAATAATTCAGAAGCACTCCAAAATCTTTTACCCACATAAGACACCGGAGCCGTACCTGAGGGAGCTGCCCACGAGAAGGAGGGCTGATAGAGAGAAGCTGTCTTTTTGTCCAATCTGACCAAATGAAAAATATTGATTCAAATTGCGCCGACTTAAGAAAAAAAAAATTGTAATGTTGAAATTATGTTTGGCACATGGAGTGTTTTTTATTAGATATGAAAACTACAAGAATTACCAATAATCCAATTTCAAGAAAAAAGTGTTTTGTAAAAGACTTGACTTTAAGAGCATGTTTTACCTGATATTGCACTTTCTGATTATGAAAAATGTATCTGAATCAAAAATAATGCAAGGTGGTCTCACAGTTCAGTGTCAAAAACAGACCTTACACCTTAGTGTTTGGAATGTAATCATTTTTACATTTGAACACATTTTTAATCATGTTGGAATGTTCCACGTTTTGGTGTTCATTCATTTCAAACCTTTACATTTTTAGCACATATTTCCTGTGTTTAAGCATCGAGTAATGACGTCACAAGAACTACTTTCATTGTACATTGTAAATACAGACTGAAGACATCCAATATAAGAAGGAAAATGTATGGAATTATGTATCCAAGAAAAAAAAAAAATCTAAATATTTTAGATTTTAGATTCTTTTAAGTATCCACCCTTTGCTTTGTTGACAGTGCTGCAAACCCTTGGCCTTCTCTTAATGAGCTTCATGATGAAGTCACAAATATGATGAACTGGAAAGAACATTTAAAAAACTATAAAGGAAAAATATGTATTTTAATTTGATGAAAAATGCATATATTAAATTATATGTACGTACTATATATATATAAAACATATGAAACCTGGGCCCTCCTCCCTCTCCTCACCAGGCTCCTCCCTCCCCTCATCTGGGCCTCTTCTCAATGAACGTACTTATGCAGACTTGTGAGCTTGTGGTCACGCTCTGCGCTACGAGTGCAGTTCCATTTCAAAGTCGGCTTCTCACCAAGTCCACTGGAACTTCCCTGATGTGAACTTGCACCTCCTGTTTTACTGAGGATGCAACTGAGGAGACTTGTCCTTACCCGGCTCAGTATATTTCCCACAATGCACTTCACCTAGCGCACACATTGGCAGCTGATCACCCCGACCCTCCGCCTGCTGCTCTCTCGTCCGCTTACAAAGAGCAGCCATGTGTACACAGAGCGAGCAGAGCCGCACGGTCAAGCCCAAAGATACAGCTCACGTGGAAATCAATGCAATGGATTTATTTGCAACAGTTCTCCTATAAAACTCAGTTTACTGCCAATTTCATTTTAAATTTTATTTTCCAATTTAAAATATATCCAGAGAAGTAAAACATGTAATTTTTCTTGAATGAAGCAACCAGTAACATTAATCTAGTGTTTGGAAATCCTAAAAACCAAGTCCTTTCTAAGACCCTGGCCACAATCAGCACAGTTGGCAAAAGATATTGAATAGACCTATTGTGCTTGTGTTTGCTATATAGTTATAATCTAGGACACCAGTGGATCATTATGTTATAATTTGGACATTTTATATTGCAACATCCAAGTTAGAAAACTGAGGTGGCCAATGGGAGCCGACATCACCATAAACAATCACAACAAAGAGCCATACAGCTGTCACACTAGTGCATATGAGTACGCAATGCTGTCAAATCAGATTAAGAAAATAAAATTTGAGAACGAAATAAGCACAGAGCAGTGGGCACATGTCAGTGGAAATGAAAACGGGTTGATCAGAGCAGTGATGTCTTGAATACAGGAGTACAATGATGCATGCAACATGCATTTATCACTCTAAATTCAATTTGGAGAGGGTAAATGAGAAGAAAAACAACTATAATATGGTTGAAAGCTCTGAAAAGACGATTTCGCATAATAGGTCCGCTTCAAGTTCATGTTCATCTCATCATGTCCTTTTATTTACTTAAAAACACTACTGCAGTACCCACCATGTAGTCTTTGAGTGCATAAAGACATCTCTCGTGTTGACAGTATCAGGCCTCCCTGAGCCCACATTTTAAATGAGCTCTTTGCCGGCTGTTCATCACTGCCATTATTACAGCGCTGTGGTTTAAAGCAGCGTAATGAGGCGTAGAGCATCCACTCCTCTCTGTGTTTAGACTTTGTGAAGGCGGAACATTACTTCACAGCAAATGACCTCAAGACAAGTTCGCTGTGGGAGTAATTAGTCCCAGACCTAGCGGACATGTGGAGATAGGGGGCAGCACAGAGGCACAGTCCAGACAGACACAGGTCAACTATTCATGAGTAAACAAAAGATTGAATCCATGCTACTTAAGTTCATTAACTACAACTCTAGGCTATGTTTTGGTTTCACTTTGAGCTTGCATGTTGTTCTGCTTGCTGCCCCTGCAAATCCCATTACAAACAAGTGACACTTTAATTTGGAAATCTCCCGTTGTGCAAAATAGACAGAAGAGAGGGGTGTTCACACTGGATGGTTAATTAGTGTAGAAGCTCAGAGTTTTGGCACTCAAAAATATTCTTTCAATCTTTAGCATTGTAAAGTTTACAATACCCATCACTCTAGAGGGCGCTGTGTATAAAACAAAATTAGTTGAGACAAGTCATATTTCCCATCAACTAAAAAGATTATTATATAACAATTTAAAAAGAACAATCTGTGTTTCCCTCCTTTCATTGGCTGATTGTTTTTTGATATAATTCTCTTCTCTTAAAACATGTTTTCATTTTATTTTCATGAACATAAACAAAAAAAAATAGATTGTATTAATTCAAGTAATATCCCATGAAATAAAGTTTGCTCTATTATTGGCTATGGAGGGGATGGGTAATGGGTTATTAACGGCTAACACAGATCAGCATAACAGCTTTTATATGTTATATTCGCTGAAAACAACGTATTAACATATTTTATAAGTTTAAGTTTTGGCACTGCGAGTCCCTTTTCAGAGCGCTACCACTGCACATCGCATCAGGTTTGTCGTGGAAAGTTGTCGTGTAGGAGCATGGATGAAGTAGGTTTGTGGGCGGAGCGTTGGACACATACAGTGAACCATACGGAGGGTTTGAATAGGGTCCAGGAGAGATCGCTAATTTACTGAAACATGCATAGATGACGTCTTCAGGCACGTTTTTGATGAGGGGAACTATGTTAAAAAATGGTAGAAAGCTCTTTTTTTTTTTTTTTTGCATAAAACCTTCTCTTTAAGCCTTAAGTTTATGGTGTAAATCCATCCTAAACTATGATCAGATTTAACCCTTTAAGAGAATTCTTTCACAAATACTGTCCCTCCCATAGCATATTGCGGGTGTGTGTGTACCGATCATGCCGTTGACTGTCCCAAAGAGAACGGAGCCCTGAGTGGGGGTGGAGCTCTCGCCCAGGTTCTGCAGCACCAGTGAGCCGTGACAGAACACATTCACAAACTCGCCCAAGTGGAAGACCCCGACCTCCTGTAGGTGCTGCCTCTCCTCGTCTGTGGTGGCCGCGCTGGGGACAAGAACAGAGACAAAACATCATTAGGCGAGTGGGAGACGGGTAGAGGAAATAGAGGAGAGACTACAGAGAGGAGGAAAAAGGAGAGAGAAAGTAGAGAGGGCGAGTAGACAGTGGGAACATGTTTACACCACGCAAAAACAAAAAGCAAAAACAAGCACTGAGTCACGGGCCAAACACACACACGTGTCAGAGAACGTTAGTTTAAATTCAGCCCCTTTTCTGTTGGGGCTTCATATTTAAATTTACCCCAAACCAATAATTCAAGGTGGGTGATGTATCGTCTACAAGATAGTGTCAAACGGTGTTGTTTTGAAGGATCAGGGAATAGGGAGAGCAGAGCAGACAGCAGGGACATGTTTATACCGCGCAGCAAAAACAAGCACTGAGTCAGAGGATAAAATATGGAAGAACATCTTACAAAAGTTTAAGTCCTTATGAAATCAAACCAAAGTTATTTTATTTTAGGGATACATTTCAATTCTTCTCACATTATCACTAAAGAATTGACCTATATTGTGTCATTTATTTGCAATTTAATTTGTGAACTTATTTCTAAGCTGCACAAGTGGTGTTTTTAAAGGATTATCTACTGTTCCTAGTTATTGTTTGTCAACTATAGTCCAAACTAGGTCAATTTACAGGTTTCTGGTCAAAAACGCCAAAATCTAACACTGTACTGCCTTCAGTGGCCGCTTAAATTTCAAGTAGTTGGTGATTTCAAAAACAACTGCCCTGATTACAAGTGTTTCTGATCACAAACAAGTTTTAAGTGTGGATATTTGTTAGACCGCATTTCAACAACTAGCATGACAACGCACACTTCCTGAAATACTTCATAATTAAAAGCAGACAGTGTACTCAGACATATATTAATCTGAAGAGCTGCTCATATAATATATCTGTACTGGGACAAGACAAATTTTGCTTAAAAAAATCGTGTACAGGGCCTTCAACAAAATATGTTATGTATTTTTATTAGTCTAATCATAACTATTGTGTAATTTAGACAAATTTGTGCCCTTTTTTACAGTAGGGTTGCTAGGTAATAATGCCCATGTAAGAAGGAACTAATATTATCAACATCAAAATAAAAATAAACAAAAATACGTAAGATATTTAGTAAAATGTTAGAATTATGTTAACTGTTTTAGTTAAATAAGTCTAACCTACCATAAGCACTTTAATTAGAACTGTCTTGATCAGCACCAAATACTGACATGTCTTAATGAAAATGACTTCACTGTATTTCAAACCTAGAAACACTTTAAGACAGAAACTGGTTCACCCAAAGGACAAAACCCAGAGCCATAAACAAACATAGTCTACCCCAGTCAGTGTAGTGAAGAGTGCAGTGAGCGTTACATTGGAAAAACTAAACAGTCACTCCATGAGAGGATGTACAAACACAGATGCGAGAGCTCCTCGGGACCCCAATCCGCTGTACATCTCCATCTCCATCTCAAAGCCACTAACCACTCCCTTGAAGACAGTGAGGTTCAGATCTTAGCCAGAGAAAATAATTGGTTTGAGAGGCGAGTTAAAGAAGCTATTTTTGTTAGGAAAGACAATCCTTCCGTAAACACGAATAAGGGCCTGAGACATAATCTCTCACTGATCTACAACACCACCCTCAGACCCAAAACAAACAGGAACAAAGAGAACAATAGGAACCCAAACAGACCTGATCAAATTACTGTTTTCTGTATTGCAACACATTCATACTTTTTGTGATTAGCCGAGATCAGCCTTATCAGAGTATAATTTAGGTACAATTTACATTTTATTTATTAAGTTAATATTAGTTCTGTTGAGGTGACATCAGTTGTTCATGTAGCAGAGCCAGCCCTGCCCCTGAACCCAGAGTCGTACCTGGAGTGAGGGAATGCAATTCAACTGGAGGGAGCAACAAAACTAGCATGCTGCTGGTCCTCCAATGACTGTGCGGGGGCGTGAATAGCACCACCCCCTGCAAGCCAGTGCCAGGTCCCAAGTGTTCTAGACGCCCTTGGTAGACAGTACCTCGAGTGGTCTGCTTTGGACCACCAAAAGGGGGCTAGTACGGATCTCTTTATGCAGTGGAAACACACCGTCCTGCCCCTATGGATCGAGGCTGTACAGTCAATGGGGAAACGTAAGCGGTTCAGTGTTAGTGCCTTGTTAATTTCATTTTTTTTTTTGAGAGGAAATTAATTAACGAAGTGTATTCTAGTCGTTTCTCTGGAGATTTGCTGGCACAAGGGAGACATAAATATTCATTCTTTTGAAATCATAAAACAGCCTCTCTTAGCACACAGTAAAGTTTTAATACATTAACAGTAATTATGAGGCTCTGTTAGTCTTCTCTTTAAATAGGAAACATTGTTAAAAGGTAAATTTTTGACAATTAATAACTTAAAAACTTTATTTTTTGCAGGCAATGGCTCCGCATAAGTCAAATCCAATATGGGACCCTTTCACCCAGCCCACACGAGGACAAGCAAAGTGCAATATTTGCAGCATCCTAGTGAGCATGGGAACAAAAGTGGGCACTTTCAATTCATTTTAATTTTTTTGTACTTTGTGTTTTAAAAAGTTTATTGTGCCTTATTTAAATAAAATTGTATCATTTCTTTAATTAGACAGTTTATTGAGACTCAAATATAGTGTGCGTGTTTTAATCTATGGGTATGGACAACAGACAATGCAGATTAAGTGGGGAAACAGTGTTTCTGCCCCATTTAGAGTCACCAATGGGGTCAGACAAGGAGGAATCTTGTCCCCAGTTTTGTTCAATTTGCATCTAGATGAACTGTCAACAAAGCTCAAAACATGTATAACTGGCTGTGTGGCTGGAAATCTTGTCCGGAATCATTTAATGTTTGCAGATGTCTTGATTGTGTTTAGTCCGAGCTCCGCTGGTCTACAGCAGCTATTCATCATCTGTTCAGCTTAAGTTGTAGAGTGTGATATTAAGTATAACGCAACTAAGTATATGATCGTAATCTGTAGGACCAAAGAGGACAAGCACATGAGATATCCTGATTTTTGCCTGTCTAATGTTGTGTTGAAGGTTACAACTAAAATTAAATATCTTGGGCGTATCATCACTGTGGACATGGCAGATAATAATGATATTTATAGACACTGCAGGATGTTGTATGCTCAACCTAACACTCTTATGTTCAAGTTTGGTTCGTGTTCTGATGATGTAAAGTTGATGTTTAAATCGTATTGTTCACCGCTATACTCTGCCCACCTCTGGATTCATTACAAAAAAAGCCAGTCTCCAAAGACTACAGGTGGCTTATAATGATGCTTTACGGGTGAGATGTTTGTCAATGCACGAGTGAACACTTTGTAAGCTGAACCAAGAACTTTAAAGTACAGTTTTATTTGCAGGCCGAATAAGTCAGAAAATGAAATAAAAATGTCACTCACAAACATAAGTTTCAGTGCAATCCGCTATCAAAGATGTGAAGACACTGGTATGCCGGTCTTTTCAAAACGTAAATGTTTTCTGTTCACTGTCCTTGTCTGTTTTTAAAAATGGACCATGAGCCCCGAATAAAGATGAAATGAATAGAGTTGAATTGTGAGTCGAATTACCATTTATACTACACAATGTTACGTTTTACTCTGAAACTGTCCTTTTTAGTTAGGGTTAGAAGAAAAAAACATATTTGTCAATCTCTACTCAAGATCGTTCTAAAGGTATTCAGCAAAGGTTAATTTCTGCTCTGTGACTTTTTTTTAGTATTGATACCTGCTTAGCTGAATATCTAGTTTCGATAAAAGTTTTAGTATCAATTACTAAAACTGTAGTCTGATTTTAGATACTTTTACCAACCCTACAGTTAACAAGCGGACCTCTCGCATCAACTCAACACAGCACAGTACACAAAATATTGCTTAAGACAAAAATACATTTTATAAGTTTTTAAGATGAGCCCCTACTGATAAATGATTCATGTGTTGTGTATGAACTCTAGGCCTCCACAGGATTAAAGAGTGAGGAAATGAGACATCAGACAGAAAAGTGATGGGAGAACTCCAGAAGACGCATCACAGCGACGGCCTCTGCATGTATTAGCTCTGAGCGGCTGCTGTGCTCGGAGATGGACTCAGTTAGGATTTTATCAGGAGAACCAAACTTGCCTTGTCTTTCCCAACACGTCTTAAGTTACCTTGAGACCTGCATGGTGTGTTTAAAGGGCCTATTAGGGCTGTCAAAAGTATCCAAAATTAGATCCTAAACAATACTAAAACCAGCATAGACACTAGATACTCACTTGAGCAGGTATCGATACTAAAAAGTCACATTCACAGGACAGAAATAAACCTTTCCTGAACAGCTTTACGATCTAGATCTGTATCAGAACAAGTATAAGACACATAGTATATGCCCATGGGATTACACAGATATATGACCGAATGGTAAAAGAAAGTACTATTATTTAATATTAAAAAACACATTCTACTGTCTAAATAACAAGTTTGTTACCATTGTGGTATCGGTATCAGTATCAGTGTTAGTTTTGATACTACGGAATAGATTTGATACTCAATTCTGATACTGAGTTTGAATATCGTGACAACACTAGGGCCGACATTACGTAAAACGCTAAGTTTAAAGTGCAGTTGGGAGATTAATATATTACTAATTACTACATGGTTTGGTGGGATAGTACCTGTGGTAAATATTTATCATAGATTTGCATCAGTTAAGTGGTGGTTTGTGGGAAAGAAAGTTGTGCAAAAAATGTACAAAAAATACAGAAACGATTTACGCATAGGAAAGGAATTTTTTTATGTAGTTTAAACCTTCATTTAACAAAATAATGGTGTTGACATTTATGAGTCTAATAACAGTCTAATACAGCGTGGTTGCTAAGTAACAGTTATGAAATTACCTCTTCGTCTGTAATATTTGCTGCCCGTGTCAAAGCAGGAAGTAAAATGATAAACTTCACCAAAACTTAAAAACTAGGCAAAATTCATATTCAAATCTTAACAATGTTAACTCTGTTTTAGTGAAATGAGTCATAAGTACTTTAAAGAGGGGGCATTTTACTACTATGGGGTAGTAAGTGCTCACACATAACACACTGAGATTATCATGTTACCTTTTATTGTTTAAAAACCATTATATTGGCTGAAAACAATGTGTTTTATATGTTTCACTGAGGGAAAACAAAGGGAGGGGGCTGCTCAGAGTAGCCCCCTCCCTTTGCTCTCCATGCTAAGTTACTCCCCCTTCAGATCGCCATCACATTACAATCAGTGTGCATCCAGTTAATGAAACTACTGCACATCAAATCAGGTTTGTCAAGTTGTTGTGTACAGTTTTGTATGATAATTTTGGATATTTATAGAGAATTATCATGTGAGAGGTGAATGACATTGGCTTGTGAGCCGAGCATTGGACAGAATCTTACAGCTAACTGTAAGGAGGGTTCATACAGGGCCCACGTATGTATGACATCTAAAAACACGAATGGATGACATCTAAAACCTCTTCAGGCATGTTTTTGATGAGGGAACAACATTATAATGTGGTAGAAAGCAAAAAAAACAACAACAAAAAAAACAAAAACAAATTTTGCATAATACCCCCTCTTTAATGACCAAATCTGGGCATAACGTTTGCACAAGTTGACTACTGCTGATATAAAAATTATCATGCCACAGCGCTGGCACCAAAGTGATATGAATCTTAATATTATACATTTTCAGAAATCAAAATGTAAGCTCTATGAGACGTGAAATGAGTTAAGAGATAAAAAGACCATGATTCTTTGCTTCATGTCATGGAGCGAACACTTTAAAATCCCTCATGAGCCTTTATTGCAATCATACTTGTATTTCAGAGAAAAAAACGCCATGCATTTAAACTTCCACAGCAACGGGGCCAATCAGAGAGGCTGTGGTTATATGCACACTCAAAACTTAATTTCTGGAGTTGTAATATTATTATGACACATAAACACTAATATAATCATATTTCTCTCTAATCATAGTCCCTCTGATTACTCACAGAAATTTCTGTGGTTTGCATATCATTTAAAGTGCATATGACTGTTTAGACCATTGATTTCACAAAAACACAACTAACATCTTACATTTTACTAAATATCATCCATATATTATATATATATTTGCTTTTCAATTTTGGTGACATAATTTTACTTCCTGGTTGGACATGGGCAGCAGACCTACGTAGAGGTAGTTCGATAAGTGTTACCTAGCAACCATAATGCTAACAAGGACTAAAATGTGTCTAAATTGCACAATAATTATGATTAGACAAATAAAAATAAATGACAACAGCTCTATTTTATTTAAACTTCCAGAAAAATGCCTCCCACAGGCATGCAATTACCCATCAGGTTATAATAATAATAATGCCTTACACTTGTAATGCGCTTTATCAAAGCCTCTCAAAGCGCTACACTGAAGTCATTACTCATTCACTCCACACTTGGTGATGGTAAGCTACTATTGTAGCCACAGCTGCCCTGGGGTAGTCTAATGGAAGTGAGGCTGCCAGCTTGTGCCATCGGCCCCTCCGACCACCACCGATCATTCACACACACACACACCACTTTCATACTAGGCAATGTAGGTGAAGTGTCTTGCCTAAGGACACAATGACAGAACTTGGTCCGAGCTGGACTCGAACCTCCGACCTTTGGGTTGACCAACGCTCTAACCACTGAGCCACTGTAACCCCCCACTGTCAGTTTCTGTTGTGAATATAAACATAGTCAGCGTTACTGTCGAACCAGCAGAACTAAAGCAATCATTTTAATGTGTTCTTGCACGGGATTTTCTTACAGTCAAATTGGTTCTACCCCCATACTTTGTAGAAGACAAGCAGATGATGGATGCCCTGCCATAAAAGTTACATAATGGACTTTAAAAGGAGTTTATGCAGGCCTTTGTAGGTCTTGAAAGATCACACAAAATGGAATAAAAACTGCAATTACTCACAATTAACAAATTGCAAGGGGTGTAATTAGCTGTGATATCAAGTCCTTTGCCTAGAACCAATTACCCATGAGCTGTAATTATGTATAGACCTGCTAACCCTGTAGTTTAGACCTTTGCTACCCACAGTCTGAAATGCACTGGATTCTGGCGCTAGTTTAGTAATAAATAATGCTCCTGAACAGTGAAGCTGGTGGAAAATGGAATGTGTGAGGGGAGGTGGAAAAGTGGCTTAGTTTTGTATAGAAGGTCATTTGTTTAATAAGATTTTGAATATTAAACACTGCTGAATTTCTCACTTTGAATTTCTGTGTTTAAATTATTTTTAATCTAAATTTCAGTTGATTAATTTAAGTATACATTATTTGTAGTGAAAATTTTCGCAGCAAAGATCCAAGATCCCAAGGCATAAGCAATTAATCCTAAGCGAGGCGGAACTTAGTAACAACTAGGAATGATGTAAGGAACCAATCTGATTGGTCAGAAGCAAATCAAAACATTACCTCTTTGATTTCCTCAACTATAAGCCCCGCCCACAGAAAAGAAAGGCCAATAAGAAACAGCCTCTGTCCTCCTCAGTCACACATGATCGATTGCTTATGCCTGGCATTTTTTTTTTTTAATATAAACTTTTCACTCAGAATTTTGACTGCAGAATTTGAGGACTTGAAAACATGTGCATATAGAGTTGAATGTTCAAACACAATGAAAATGTATACTTAAAAAAAACTGAAAATAATTCAAACATTTAAAGTGAGTAATTCAGCTGCATTTAAAATTAAAAATCTGATATAACAAATTATCTTCCATAGTTTTTATTTTTATTTTGATATTTTTCAATTTAATTTTATTTCAATTTAATAAAAAAAAACAAAAAACATCTTAATTATATAACAAAAAAGTTTCTTGCAGATCAATTAGTCGACTAAAAAAGGAGGCATGGCAAAAGCTCTCAAAACTATTGCGTATGTCTGTGACCCAAACTGAACTCGCAAGACTACACCTGCGTGGGAAGTTTATGCAAAAAACAACTATTTCTGCAGAAAAAAGTACTAGGAAACAATGTATTTATATTAAGACAGATTTGTGAATCATGAGTTTAAAGGTCTTATGTTATGCAAAATTGACTCTTGTCAGATTTAAGCATCATGTTAGAATGTTCTAAAAAAAACAAAAAACAAAAAAAACAACAACTGGAGTTTTGTTTTTTGTTTCATTTACACGTTTGAGTAATCCTGCATTCTTAGGCTGTGTACATCTCCACAGTTCAAAATATTCTGTTCTACCTTTAGATATGACGCACTAGTTTTCAAGTTAACAGCGACCGTTTACCTTGAGTTTAGTAGAGATTAAAATCATTTGGATAATTTCAGGAATTGCCGGAGAAGGTGTATGGAGTTTAAAAACACATTGGAGCACTTCCTGTATTTAGTCTCTTTCAGATCAAGTACTTCTTTTACATATAAATACCAAACGCATTCACTAACCTCTCATGTCTGCAGCTGTTCCATATAAATCCTTATAATCCATATAAAATGATTAGTGTACCAAGACACCACTGACTGATTAATCGACCGACAGACTAAAGGCCTGCAGTACTACATATATGTACTGTGATTGCCAGAAAAACTGCAATTCGATAACTGTCTGAAAGAACGGACAACTGCATCAGTACAAAGTGTGTTGTTAGAAGAACAGCCTTGAGTGGGACAATGGCGATCGATGAGGCCAGAGAAAACACGGGGGACGGCGCAGCGAAAGGTCACGGCGTGATAGAGAGCTCATGATAAAAGCAGGAGGAAAGCGAGGAGAAGCGGAGGTAAAGGTCGTCAGCAGAGCGGTCCGGCCTGACGTATGGCTCTCATAATGGAGGGAGGCGTTCTCACAACACTCCTCAGCCCACGCCACATCTGTCTTCTGTGGCTCACTGTGTACATGTCATACGGGGGGGGAACGCGCCTGGATCAGTGGAGCTGCTCACTGCAAATAGAGACATGGCTTGTAGAGACACTCGCCTGCATCTAATCATATTCTTAAAGAAGACTTATTGTACTTTATGTCATCCATCCATTTTCTTCTGCTTATGGGGTCAGCCGGATCAAATGGGCAGCAGTCTAAACACGGGCACTCAGACTTCCCTCGCTCTCGACTTTTCCTCCAACTCCTCCGTTGTTTTTATGCTATTTAGTTATAATCTTTGATGCCGGTGGATCATTATGTTGTATTTTGGACATTTTAAAGCAGAACTAAGTGACATTTTTATCTTATTAAATGCCTTTGTAAGTCCCTGTGAAGGTTAAAGAGGGGTATTAACTGCAAACACATACCATTTAGATCACCATGTTACCTTTTATTGTTCTGAAAATGCTATATTCACTGAAAACAACATATTGACCTTTTGTTTTAAAGTTTTACTTTTGTTTTTGACAGCCTGAGTTCACCCTCCCTTTGCTGCCTGCGCTAAGGCATCTCCCCGATCAGAGTGTTATCACACCACAATCAGAGTGCATCCAACTAATAAAATTACTGCACATTGCATCAGGTTTATCAAGTTGTTGTGTACAGTTTTATATCATGCTTTTGTACATTTATGGAGAATTATCCTGTGGGAGCATGGATGATGTAGGCTTGCAGGCTGAGCACTGGATAGAATCTGTAAGTTAACTGTAAGGAGGCTTCAAATAGGGCCCGGGAGAGATTTTTTGTCCATGTATTTGAGTAAAATCTGTCTTGCTCTAATACAGATATATTGTATAAGCAACTCTTGAGGTCAAAATACGTCTGCAGTGTAATGTCTGCATCTAATTAGAAAGCATTTTATTGTCTGATAATCAGGAAGCGCACCTTGGCATGCTAGTTGTTGCTAGAATTACCTTGACTGCAAAACACTGCTTTGGCCTCTGAAAGTTGTGAAATGCGTTTATAAACTCATTACGGTGAATAATTAGGATGCGCAGAAGGCATAAGGTAAGTGAGGAATAACTTTGGACCACTGCAAACTGTTTAAAATGAACTTTGGCTTTAAAATGTATTATCCGTAGTAATTTAAAGGTGCTTTGTCTCCATGGAGGATGTTTCACAGTATGGTATTAAACTTATCTCGATGGAAACAAGCCTGCAGAAGCGACTTGCTCACGGAAAGTACACGTACAGTACATGTTTAGCAAGCCATTTTTAACAATTAACACAACTGTAACTGAATAAATTGCAGATAGGTAGGTTTAATGCCATATTGTACAATATGCCAATCAGAGCAATATCATCCCCAGTGAGGCCAGCAGGTGAAGGACTGTCCACCAGAAAAGTTACACAGTGCACCTTAAACATTTGAACTGTAACTGAGCCAAATATTAAAATCTATTCTCATTCATCATGCCCAAACAGGTTTTGTTTGCTCCCAAGATTTCAATTTTGTGACTGAAGCTGTTCATTGAGCCGGAGGAAGAAATATAACCTATTCTGGCTTTTATTGATCATCACAACATCCTTATGGTTTAAAAACAGCACCAAAACCTGGGATGCTTATGGCTGCCATATAATGAGAACACAAACTAAAGTTATTACTGACTGAGTCCCCCTATGTAGGAAACTCATCAAAGTTCATGATCCTCCAGAATTCTGTCGCTCTGTTATTTGACACTAGGGGCATTTTTTAGGCATATAAAATTTTCACACAAGATGTTACCACAGTTAGCAGTAGCATAGAAAGTTTTTCACAATCAAAAGTTTGCACAAGCACAAATTTGGATGCTGGAGAAAATAAAACTCAGTTGGGGACAGGTGCTTTAAGTTTGGTGGTAGCTATTCAGATCATAGAGGTCTTTTAGGTTTATTTCCCACTGGCTTTGGCAGTAAGATGAAAGTCTGGGCTTCGTTCTGCGTTCTGATGTGATAATTAGCAATGTAAATGGATTGAGAAGCAAGACAACAAATGAAAATATAACTAGTAAAATATTATTGTTGTAAGTATTATAAAAATATAGCTACAAATTCTTCATATGCATAATGATATTTGACAAAAAATATTAATATAAGAGATCAACATTACAAAATTATTTTAGAAAGTTTACAGCATATTATGGCTTTGATTAAAAAAAACATTTCTTCTTGGGATGATCTGGGAAAAAATATCAAATTTTTCTGACAAGCATTGGGATTGCAATCAGATTTGCATCAAGAAGGACTGACAAAGAGACTAAAATATGAACTGACAAGAATCACCTTTCAGAACATGTTTGTACAGACTTAAACTACAGGATTATCAGTTTTTATGCAGAATAAAACAGGATATTTTGTTGTTTGTGGAGGAAATTATGGTACTTCAAAAACGGCAACCTTTATGATTTGCCACTTGTGTCCATTCAAATTGTGATTCGATTGTGATTAAAGGTATTACATAATTTCTATGTTCTGATCGATGTTAACTTAATAACTACCGTTCCTCAAAACACAACTCCAAGTATGTTTTTGATGAGGAAACAGTAATGACACTGTAACATGGCTTAAAGCTCACAAGAATCAACTGTGTAACAGAGGACCTTGAGTCTTACAGCCTTAGTTTCTTTCTCTGCTCGTTTTCTTGTTTATTTCTTGAACATCTCCCCATCCCTCCCCTGCAGTCTGGCCTCTCACCTGTCCTTCTGGCACACAAACAGGTTGAAGGCATTCTCTGCTCCGAGGAAGTTGTCATCGTCCAGGATTTCCACGGCACTCATCCAGTTCGGGTTGAAGTCTCGGGCAATCTGTGAACAAACGATAAAGATGCCAGACGTTTAGATAAACACATTTACTGCATTCGACGTGTCTCGGTGCCAATACAGCACATGGCTTCCTCCAGTCTGATTTCCAGTCCAAATGGGTAGTTCTAAAAAAAACATATTTTGATGCTAATGGCCAAAAACTGGAGGTTGATTGAATGTTGTCAGCTTCCTGGCCAATGTAGATACACATTTTCAAAATTTGGAGGACCAGATGGCAGATAAGCGGTGCCGGACTGCATAGAGGACCAATTTTAATCATTTTACCCGAATATTATGACTACTAACATCACCATCATGTCAGTTTCCCATATTTTGTTCTTCCGAGCCAAGGCTGACTCAACACTGTGTATAATGATCCAAGAGAAGTATAAAGCCAAATTAGACTGACCCAGAGTCGGAAACTATGCACTATAAAAATACAAAATAAAACCCCAAAAGAAAACATACCTAAAGGGCATATGACAGGTTTTCATGTTTTTCTAATTACTTGGTTTAGTGGGATAGTCCTGTGGTAAATATTCATTACAGTACATCAGTCAAGTGGCAGAGCCAATTCAACACATGGCTTGCTCCAGTCTGGCTGCAATTCAGAAGTTCCAAAAATCTCCAAATTTTGATTCTAATGGTCAAAAACTAGAGGTTGATCAAATGTTGTCGGTTTCCTGGCCAGTGCAGATATGATTTTTTTTTTCAAATTTTCAAATTTTGGAGCAGCAGATGGTGGATAAGCAGTGCCAGACTGCATAAAGGTCCAATTCTGATCATTTGACCAGAATATTATGACTATTAACATCAACAACATCACATCACTTTTCCGTAATGTGTGTATCCAAGCCAACACTGTGTACAATGAGCCATGGTATGAAGTATGAAGAAGTATGAAGTCAAATGAGACTGAGAGTAAGGGGTTTTGGTAACAAATAATTATTAAATTCAACTGCCACGCAAGTATTTATGGACCAATAATAATCATACATGGATCTCACTTAAATGGCCAAGTCTAGCAGCTTTATATTTTATACAGCAACATTCATCCAGTTGTGTTGAGTCCAGTTAAAGACATGTCATTGTCAGCTGGTGTTATTCTGACTCTCTAAGCATGTACATTGACCAGTCTAATGACCAGGTCTAGACACTACTTTTCAAGGTGCATTTATGTGAAAAGTCCATCTATGCAAGAACAGTTTGCATGCAAGGAAGGCATATTTTTGTTTTTTGGCGATGTAACAACTTTCTAACACAATTAAAACCCAAATTTGCATGTTTTTTAAAGTATTTGGAATAGCAATGACTAAAACATTTAACATGAATATAAAAGCCACACAACTGAGAGGACCTTGGAAAGAAATCAAAACCAAAAAATTGTGGTGGTGTGTTTTCTTTTCTGACAGTAAATACTACATTACCCGAGTGGAGAAGTGCTGAGTCTAAGCAGGAGCCAAATTACAGTCAATAGGCGTCAGTCCTGGCACAAGGGTCATTTCGTTTGAACACACCCTTGAAAAGTGTTCTCAAACCACAAAAGACAACACTCCTGCATCAACAACACACTCGGTGGCATTAGGTTCATTATCTGCAGAAGCCAATTCAAATTCAACCTTTCCTTGCTGGTGTTTATCTTTGTATAAAACATCACTGTGCAGTAAATATTTTATCTGCTGGCTTTTAACCATGTTCTAATGTCATCTCCTCGCCAAAAAACATACTTGAAGTTCTGTTTTGCTTTTTCCTTTTTGCATGTTTAAGAAATACTGCAATTAAAAAAAGTGGTATTTACTTCTATGGGCTTATGCATAACCTTTACATCATCATGGTACCTTTTAATGTTTTGAAAATGCTATATAATCGGCAAAACAAAAATTATAACATGTTCTATATGTTTCGCTTTCTTTTTTGCCACGAGTCTCCCCTCAGCCTCCCTTCAGAGCACTGTCGCATTACTGTACTGTAGTGCTTACTATAAACAGCTAGAGTTGGTTAAGTGTTAGTTTAGCCCCTCTATACCATGTCATACTGTGGAACACTCCAGGCAAAGCAATAACCCTCCACTTGAAAAGTTGCATACTGCATTTTTAGTTATGTCCGTTGAACTACTCTGAGGTGTGAACTGTCATCGGAGTAATAATAAAAATGTATTATCATCCTTATTCTTATTATCATTATTACTTATAATGCACTCTTCATTCCATAGAATCTCAGAGTGCTACAATAAAACAAGAACTTTAAACCAATACTAAATTGCTAAAAGCTAAAAACATCAACAATAAGCTTTTCTAAATTAAAAGGGCTTCAGATTAGCTTTAAAAAAGTCCAGGCTCTGTGTGGCTCTGGGCAGGGAGGCAGTTCCAGAGTCGTGGTGCAGCTGAACAGAAGGCTCGGTCCCCCATCGTACGGAGCCTAGTGGGGGAGACCTGAAGGAGCCACCTGAAGATCTGAGGGTGCAGTTTGAAGATTGCAATATGATCAGGTCTTGCAGACACAGTGGTGCCTGACCAGTGATGCGTTTATGGGTCACTAGAAGGATTTTGTATTCAGTCCAGGATGAAACAGGGAGCCAGTGCAAAGTATGACTTCAGTGACAATTCATATCTAGGGTATTTCAATGGGCCTAACTAATAACAGATACTCCTTACTGTAAACTACTAGGGTGTGTTAGTTTCATTGGAATTAGCTCCTCCATACCATGCTAGTGTTGTGACGATACTAAAATGTTGATACTAAAGAATAGAATCAAATATAATTTTGATACCCAAATGATCATTTTAAAAACTTTTCTATAAAGTGTTGTAATTTTCAACACAACACAATAGTATTTGTTTATTATACCACTAATTCTGATAAACTCGTGATGAAACAGTTCAGGAAAGGTCACATTTTATCCCGTTATTTGATTTTTTTCCCCCAGTATTGATACCTGCTTTTAGTTTCAATACTAGTTTTTGTATTGATTAGTTTCAATACTTTTAACAACTCTATACCGCAACATACTGTGGAATATTCCAGGCCAAGAAAAAACCCTCCACTCGAAAAGTTGCATAACACACCTTTAAATAACCTAAACAACAAGGCTCACGTGTTCAAAGGTAGTTTTAATAGCCTGAATAATGTATAATATGATAAAGAACAATGACTGCAGTAAAAGAAAGCCAGCTCTGTTATAATAGCCAACCCTTGTTCTGCGGTACTTGACATTTGTGACCCAGACGTTTTGATATTCACACCTTTGAATAAAATGGATGAACATGTCTAATGGTGTCCTTGAATAAGCCTACGTAGAGAATGGCTTGTAATCCAAAAGCACTTTAGGGAAGTGAAGCGGTCCCGTGCTGCGCGTGGACACAGCAGGAACACATTACACTGAAACCAATGGGAGCCCTGTGGCATTTTAGATATTAGGCTGAGCTAAGCACCGCAGCGGGCCTCGTACAAGCGTCATTTGGATGGATAATAACAAAGCACACCACAAATACGTGCTTACAGGCTACTTTTTTTTAAATAAATTGTGTTCTAATTAGGCACGTAACCAAAGACAAATTACAGGGCTGATAGTACTTTTCTTTAAAGCTGTGATAATGCATACATTAAATATTCAAATTAAAAAGTAGCATTGGGTAATTAATAACATTTTAATCAAGGTACTTTTAATCAAGAGGTCTGCTGTCAGTCAAAACATACGGTTTGCAAGATTAATTACAATCGAATAAAGCAATTTGAATATAATTTGAATAGAAGCAATTAGCAAATGGAAAGGATTGTAATTTTTCAAATACCAAAATTTCCTCCACAAACAAAATATAATTTTGTTTTATTCTGCATAAAATCTGCTATCCCTGTATTTTAGATGTGTACAAATATGTTCTGAAATGCGATTCTTGTTTTAGTTTGCCAGTTCATATTTCAGTCTTTTTGTCAATTCTTCTGGACTCATTTAAAAAGTGAATCTTCAACAGAATCCTATTATTAAAACATAAATGGCAAATCTAATCCCAATGCTTGTCCACAATTTGGTATTTTTCCCAAATCGTTCAACCTAATTTGGAGCGGACTTTGATGGGATATTTTTGTGTTAAGTATATCTGATTGAAAGCTTGCCTTGCTTACAATTATGGAATATCAAAGTCAATACAGAAAAAAAGAATAAACTGCCAGAAAGTTTGTATTCCTAGTTTTATTCTAATGTGAAGTATCAACAATTCACATGGTAGCTATGTATTTGCATTTGCATATGGAACAGTGACAAATAGCATGTGAAAATAGCAGGAGATCTGTTAGGTCAGGTTAGGTTGGCTGTCATTATATGCATTTGTTTTAATATATTGCAAAAGTAAATTATTTCCATATCCGTTATGTTATATTTAGACAATCCCATCTTTGATTAAAAATATGGTGTGACTAAAACACAGCCTTCCTTTTTGATTTCCTTAAAAGGATAACTCCGGGTATGTTTTTGAAGAGATAAGAACATTCACAGTTTATTTTGAAGTCTATTTTTGTATTATTTTAAGCTATTTATTTATTATCTTGTTTCATTGCATGTACGATTTTCCTTCTGTTCTTTAACTGTGTGGTGCAATACTGGAATTTCCCCGCTGTGGGACTAATAAAGGCATATCTTATCTTATTCTAACATGGCTTAAAGCTTACAAAAGTCAATGCTGCATGATGTAAGAGTAAAAATTCAGCAATTTTGAATAAAAAAATAATTAAACAAAGTTAAATAGAAAATAACTTTATAGTACAGATCATTGCATAAATATAACCATTTATTTTTTTTTCTGTGACGACAGGTGAGGCCTCACCTGCCTCTCCTGACCGCACGTCACTGGATATCACTGATAACTCCTCGTTCTAGTGTGTTGCAATTTTAAAGTACATCTTCCAAGACTGGGACAGTGGTTCTCATAGGAAAGTTAGAGCACTTTTAGATTTCAGTCTTATATGATTTTTAGTTTATTTTAACCAGGGAGTAAAAAGGACCATTTCAAATATTCTGAACTTGCATTAAATCCTAAAAACAAAGGAAAGTTTAACATGGCTATTGAATGTCATCTGTATCGTCTCATCTTACCGTTTAACAGCATCAGAACCGGACTATGTAACTGCTTGTGGGTATAACACATTTGGCATTTTCGTGCACTTTGAGCAGCTTAGTGTATCTGATTGAATTGCAAAGAGAGATTTACAAGCTGAGACTTTGAACGTCGTCATGGTCTAAAAATATGGCCGGCTCTGGATTCATTGATTTTTGCTGGGATTTCAAACAGAAAAATAGTAGATGCAGAAGTAAGCACCTCCATTTCATGCATAAGCTGTGTCACGCCGCTGCTGGGGCCATGAACGCTGACACTGCACTTAGACGAGCCAAATCAGCACTGCAAACTCAGATACTGACTTATTACCTCCAACGTAAATTTTCTTTTCACATTTCCCATATTTTCTCATATGGGAATGTTATACTTTTTAAAACCTTAATGTGGAACTAAACACTAAGGCAACTTTTTGTCTACTGTTCCTAGTCCTGGAAATGTTGGTGCAGACTAACTAAATTTGCAGCTTTCTGGTCAAAAACTGTGCTGCCTCCAGTGGCCATTGTAATTTCAAGTAGTATGTGACATCACGCGAGAAAAAAACAACTGTGTCTGATTACAAACAGCTTGCTACAGTAGCAAAATTTGAAGTATGGATATGTTTTAGACCAATCACCTTCAGTCCTCCAGGTACTGCCCAGTTTAGCAACTCTATCTGAAGTACAGTTGTGGGAGTTTAGGTGTTTAGTCTCACTTTTAAAAATATCACACCTTTGCATTGGCGTTTTTCATTTTAGAACCTGAAATGACACATATAGTTAAACACATCTATCTATCTCTCATATATATATATATATATATATATAATATATATATATATATATATATATATATATATATATATATATATATATATATATATATATATATATATATATATATATACACACACACACATACACACAGATCACAACTTTAATTTTATCACAATCAAATTATCTTTACTCTCTTTAAGATGTGGCCAGTGATATCCGCTTCTTCTGAAAACTCACTTCAGTCTAACTGGTTAAATCCACCTGTCACTCAGAGCATTACGGAGGCTGGCCAATATTAGAAGTGGGTGGGGAATGTGTCTGGATTTGAACATAGTAGAGAAGCAAATTTTGATTTCACCAAAAACAGCTAATCGTAACAAGGATGAGATAACGATTAAATTTTTTAATCACCATATTGCCCTGCCCTGCAAGCAACATCTACTCAGAAGGATATAAACTTACCGAAGAGAATAACGCAAACATGCGTGAATGAAACACAAAATTCCCCACACACCGTTTTTTGAAGTGCAAACATTATAATGTGATTAAAAGCTGAAGAAAGTAACATAATATGCTAAATAGCTGATTTGGCAGCATATTTCTTCAGGCTCAAAAACAGTTTCCACCAAGCAGAACACGGCGTCTTGGTTTCATGTTTAGCCTAAAATGTTTGAAAGCCAGTGGGTCGTTCTGTACCCAGAGAAGATAACTGCGAAACTCCCTTTTCTGCCATTTCTTCCAGCTCCACAAGCTGAATTTTTTTATTTTTATTTTTTATCTCCCGACTCAGAAGTCCTGTTTTCACCGAGCTGTAATGTGGGGCTGGTTATGGCATGCTATATTAATGCCAGCAAAGAAAATTAACTGGGTGGGAAAAGGGGCCACCGCTGTGCTCAGAATGGAGCAGTAAACAAATAAATACAATAATAAAACTATACTAAACTATAATAAATACACAGACTATAAGGTGACTGCTGTGCTGAAGGCAGAACCAAATCAGGTTTTAATCTTGAATGAACCACTTAGGTGTTCTGACACCTCATCCCATCTCTACCCAGTGTCTCTGAAGTTTTCAAGTGATAGCAAACAGCAATAGCAAATCACACAAAGGCTCTATAATAATAATAATAATAATATTAGCCTTTTGTTTCTATTTTGGGGGTTTGGAGTCTGACACCACGATTTTGAAATACATGCAATAATCGATATTTTGCACATGATATTCTGCGATATTTCACTATTTTTAAGAACAGTTTCAACAACAGCATTTCTTTGTTAGTCCACTACCTGCACAAATGTAATATGAATACATCAATTTAAATTGCAAACAGCATAAACAAGTTTCCTTTCTCTAAAGAAGCAACAAAATTGTAGCACTGTCACAAAATGATGTAGTAAAATACACTAAAACATACTCATAGCGATACTGTACACATACTATACATACATACACACTATAGCGATATACCGATAAAGCAGCCCACAATAACGATATTTAATCACCAACTTTAGTATCATGTTATATCCATATTTTAGCACACACCTAGAGGTGAATACAAATTTGCAAAAGTTAAATCATTTTCCAAGTCAATCCAATTAATATTTGCATCAATGAATTTGTAAGTATGATAAGTTAATTAATTTATGTAATTTAACTTGTTAACGTTGCTCTCCCTCTCTCCATTCGCAGTTGGCTCCAGATTTGCAGCTAGCAGGATTTATTCATTGGAATGGTGCAAGACCATGTACTTCATGTTGAACCATGAGTAAAGAACATTTAGTCCCTTCTCTCACTCATGTTGAATCATAAAAGCAGAAACAGCACCTGGAGAAATTGGCCTGTCTCTTGCAGTTGCTTCCTTATGGTTTTCATCCAACGCATTTTTTTTTTTATATGTATTGGCCAAATAACTGCTTTAATAGTATAATATATTATAGTATATAAGATACTATTTGTTATAATATTTTCCTGAAGAAATAAACTTAAGTACAAGCTCTTTTCAAAATTCTAAGTATTCAGAGCAAACCTTTTCTCCAAATGTGTTGTGTTAAACAAGAACAAGCAATTTAAAGCTAATGCTAGGCTGGGGAGTCCAGGACAGATCAATCATTTCTCTTCTTTTTTCATTTCATTAAAAACTGTCAGGGGACTAGGAGGAACACACCACAGAATACGCCCAGCTAAATATCAGATCTACAACTCGGCTGGCAGCAAAATGTTTTCAGGAATGTGCTAAATCGAAAGACAGTTTGTTGCCAGGACAAACTTTCCAAACAGCACTGTTAAAATAGATAGCTTTTGTGCTTCACAACACAAAAAGCTGGCACAATATGTTAGAATCTGCCTTCATTTCCATACTAACAAACACTTCCTCACATTATGTTAGATCTACTTTTCACCATGGTATGATGCCTGCTACTTCAATACATACACTGTATTTCACCAATGAAGTGTAGGCTTTCCTGTTTTATGAAGTTCTTTCCCCACCAACATTTGTGTTAAGGTCATGTTGACAAGAGCTGTGCGAACAATTTCAAAATATGGAAGACTGTTAACCAGCAAAGGGTGGCAGAGACCTAACCCAAAAACATACTAGAGTAGTCAAACGTATTGAAAATCAGATACTAATAAATACCAAAATTAGTATCGAAACTAGATACTCATTTGAGAAGGTATCAATACTAAAAACATCACATTTACTGGACAGAAATGAATCTTTCCACTATGGACCCTACCTGAACGACTGAAGGATTTGACAAATGCTGTATAAGCCTACACTTTAAAAGAAAGTACTATGAATTAATGTTGAAAATTACTGTCTATTCGGTATCGGTATCCAGTCTATTCCTTAGTATTGAAATAAACTTTGAAATTTTAGTATCATGACAACACTACTGTACACCAACACCAGCTCACCTCCTCAAAGTTGCCCCCATGGGGTTTGTAGGCCAGCAGCAGCACCACCGACCTCATCAGATCTCCCACCAGGATGAAGTCTCCTTTGGTCTTCAGGTACAGGGCCATGATGTTGTTGTAGTGGTTGCATTCGGTCCTTAGCTCCTTCTCTGCGGTCCACTCGTACAGCCGTACCTGGCCACACAGCATGAGAGGAGGGTTTGTTACACAGGCAGTTACAGCGCAGTAAAATGAATGGGCCTGACATTTGAGTTCAACAGTCTTTTTGCATCGCCTGTGAAGGCTCTCTGCACCGGGGGGAGGGAAAGTTGATTAGCAAGTGTCAGCTGTCATTATAAATCCACTGTTTATGGCTAATTGCTCTGACCACTCGAAATGGGTGTCTGAGGAGCAGACTCTGTTTAGGAGGACCGATTTACATTCAAGGGCTGAAGTGATTTCCGAGAGTTTGTACAATGTCAGAACAGGTACTTTGTGTGAATTTAAAGTGCATATGACAGGTTTTCATGTTTTTTTTTAATTATTACTTGGTTTGATAATACCTGTAGTAAATATTTATCATAGTTTTACAGCAGGTAAATGGCAGTATGTGGAAAAAAGTTGAGAAGAAAAGTACAAAAATACAGGAAGCAGCGGGGAGTTTTAAAATAGAATCCAATCAAATGTCATCAACATGGCAAATTTTGTCCAAAATGCAGAGACAATTTACGCATAATCATAACTATTCTGTAATTTAAACATGTTTCGGCCCTTAACATTATCGTTGCTAGGTAACCTGCATGGAATTACCTCTACGTACGTCATATCTGCTGCCCGTGTCCAACTTCACCAGAATAAAAAAAAAAATTGACAAACTAGGCAGGTTAATATAATGATTTCAACAATGTTTTCTGTAAAAAAAAAAAACCTCTAACCTGTCACATGCACTTTAAAGAAGAGATGTTATTCTTTTTTGTGGTATTAAGAGATAAACTTGTATTTTAAGAAAACATACATAAATCGTAATTTTACATTTTGTTCATTGCAAACCACAATACTGATCTAAAATGACTAACAGGGCCACTGACTCAAAACTGTAGACCTGCTTCTCTGCTGCCCTCCCTTCTTCATAGTGGCATTTCATCATAGCAAGTGCTATGCTAGGCAACATGAAAACTGAAATTGTCTAAGCAACTGTGCTCTCTAATGCAGGACAATACAGGAAAATTACTATCTGGTATGTAATATAATGGTTTACATGCTTATACATTGCAGCGCTGCTTTTGGTTGTTTAATTTGGGCAGATAACATTAAATCAATCATAATCAAAAATGGTGTTTCGCCATAGAATTTATATGAACAAAGCAGGCGGTCTCTGACAATACAAGTGCCCAATGATGATTACAGCCATTGTCTTTTTTTTTTCTTTTTTTTTTCATTTTAATTAGATTGATATATTATATTGCGTATTCATGCCTATAAACATATATATTTCAGTTAGCATGTTTTTGGACCTGTAATGCCACATACCAAATATCAAAATAGCATCTAAACTGTAGTGAGAGGGGGTGCAGTGGTGCAGTGGACTATCCAGATGATTGTCTTGTCGAATTTCGTCTGAGCACAGCATAAAGTCATTACTTCACTTCACTTCACTTCAGTCTATTCACAGTGATGGTGGCTTGTTTAGACTGTCTTTCAGATAATGTATTTTTACTTCCACTTAACACTTCAAATTGTTACTGCAAAAGGTATTGACGTAGGTTAGCCTGCTGTGTGCCTTTTCTATTTATAGTCACATCATTTATCGCAGCAGAGACACTGATGCAGTTCAATTACTCTTAAAGGTCCTATATTACACCAGACTGCCTCTAGTGACTTTTAAGCCATGTTATAGTGTTGTTACCTTATCAAGAACATACTAGGAGTTGTGTTTTGTTTCATTCACACATGTTTGAGTAATCCTATGTTATTACACTGTCAACATCTCCAAAGCTCCAAATGTTCCCAGATACTTTTCACCTTTTTGTTTAGTAGAGATGGATAATTCAAGGGGAAAAATAATCCAAATGATTCTTGTGAAGGTGTATGAAGTTTAAAAACACAGTGGAGCACTTTCTGTATTACCATATGATCACAAGGTGGACCAGAGTGTCTTCTGTTTGAGAGTAGAGCCAAGTCTAAATATGCAGGATTTCTGTGTTAAATGTGTGTGAATGAAACAAAACACAAGTCCAGGTATGCGTTTGATGAGGAAACTAAAAAAATAGCATAATATGGGCACTTTAAGTCTACAACCTTCTTTTGTGGTGTCAAGTTGATTAAAGGATTCCACAAATACTTGAAAATGCGTGAAGAGAGTAACAACTTTTATTATCCACGGAGGCACTTTTTAAATGGGATAACGAGTTAGGAGCTCACTAAGCCTGAACCTTGATGACATTTTAACACAGATGCACAAACAGAATTAGTTCAGCCCAATGGATTGTTATCGCGGCTCTCGGTTATAAAGATATTCTCATAAATCCTTGATAATATCCCGTGGTTCCGCTGCATGAATAAGCTTTTCAAAATGGAGTAGGTAGGATTTTCACATTTTTAAAGTGAACTGCACTTTTAAGTCTCCATCCTTTTAATCCACGAGCGGCCCAGCAGGTTTATGGGACCATGGGGGTGCCTTATTAAGCTCACTCACATTTTGCACAGCTATCAGAGAACCACCGGAAAAAATAGTTTCAAGTGAATATTGGATTAGAAGCATGATTCTTCGAGGAAAGGTTGATGAACGCACTAGAGGTATTAAGAATAGAGCTGCAAGTAACAATTATTTTGGTAACCGATCTAGGAAGTATTCTTTTAATTAATTGATTAGTTGTGCAGATGTAGAGAGCCCTGTGAATACACAGATTTTTTATCTATTTGACCAGGATGAAGCTAAAGAGATGTTGCTAGAGAACATCTTCATATAGCAGGGGTGTCCAAACTATGGCCTGGGGGCCAAATGCAGCCCTCAGATCAGTTTTTATTGGCCCTCAGACCTCCTGCTGAACCGGCCCAATAGATCACAAGCAGTACTTTTAATAGCAAATTAAACTATTTCTGCCACTATAACCTCAGCCATCACATTGCAGTGTGATACAGACCTAAAATAAATGTGTTTCAAGCCTTATCAATCCACAGCAGCTCTGTCAAAACTGTGTTTAAAGCACCGCACTGTTTTGCGATGTGGCCCTCGAAAAAAAAGTTTGGGTACCTCTGTCATATAGTATATTTACAACAAAACTGGTTGTTCATTAAAAACACATTTTTACACATTCTGTGTAGTCTTCTTTTTGTAGTCATAAAACCTCTTTATGTGTATAGCTCAGATAATGATTAATCCATCACTAAATTAGTTGACAACTATTTCATTGATCTATAGATTGCGATTAATCGATTCAGTTGTTTCAGCCCTAGTGAAGAATAACAGATTTTATAATGTATCTTGATTAAATAAGTCATAATATGATTGTATATGTTTCAGAGAGCTAATTATTCAGAAACATTATAAGCAGAAATATGATCTGTCCTGCCAAAACAATGTCAGAAAAAAGTAAAAAATGCCATGCTTTTCAATAAAAAAAATTGTTATATTGTTTATGATAAGGGCAGTAAATAGGTCCGGAAGACTAATCGCAATCACCTCAAAGTAACTACTTGAATGGCTACACTTATTTAGAGAATCCAATGGTCTCTACAAACAACAAGATATTCTATAGTATGTGCATTTGGTCTTATAGGTGGTGTACTTAAAAAACGTGAAAAACAGAACTAGTTCATTTATATAGTTTGCAAGGTCCAATCTTTTTCCTCATATTGTTAACACATTCCTAGCAGCCAAGTCATTAACTGCAAAGAGCACTTTTCACAACTGTCAGAGACCAGAGGGCAGTTTTGCCGTCACGGTGATGCTTATAATAACTAGCATGCTAGGATCAAACTAGCCTTGGATTGGGGACAATTGAAATGCCTTATAATTATATGCAGGAAGCACACCGTGGTTTTATTTTGATCCCAAATGTCACTTTTACATTGTATCTGTACTGGGCAAAACCAAATTTTACTTTGTTAAAAAAAAAAGTTGGTATAGCCCCTTTAATGTTTGTTTTAAAATGTGACAACCCTGTAGTTTTAACCTCTACAAACATGCTCTGAAATGAATGTAATTATAATATAATACTAGATTAGACTATGCAACCTGAATCTTGATTTCCAAACACAATCGGAATACAATACATGACCTGATGTATAAAGTCACTCAGTACTAGAGACTGATCTTTGTAGTGTCCAAGTTGAAGCTGGTGGAAAACAGCTCATCGATGTCAGAGGAGGATTGAGTCCTGCGCATGCTGTGCTCAGGGACACTTCTTACCGTGCTATTGATACTGGCCAGCAGTTTGCCATTGAACTCCACCATGGAATAGACCGCCGCCCCTTCACCTCCTTCTCTGCAACCGTCTGCAGCTTACCTGGAGGGGTACAAAAGGGAATGGGTATTAGAAGTACACTGGCATAAGTGGTGTGCAATATTTTTTCCACAAGCTTGAAATTGTTCTTTTGAAGGTACGCAAATTTAAAAAGAATGTCATCTAAAATATCCATGCAGATGTTACTGATTTGCTGTATGCTGTAAAACGTAGAAAAACATGTGTTCTTACAGAGGAGAGGCCTTGCATCTCCACAAACCTGACTCTTACTTGGCCTGGTGGAGGGCTTCTTCCTGCCCGTTTCCATGAAAAAGTTGATCCTTTGGCTATAGTATTCCACATTATGGCATCAAAAGTTTCTATGACCATGGAGAATGTTCCGAAGTCTGGTTTTTTAATTTCTATTTCCATGAATAATGCAGGTGACGTGCCACCCAGAAAGTTACTGTACTGTACCTTTAAATTAATTCAAGATAGTTTAATTTAATGTCATACTGTGTTACAGATCGTCCATCAGAAAAGGTACATGGTGTGTTATGTTAAACATTTAGTGACTCATGTTTTAAAAGCCGATAAACTCTCAATAAGACAACAGCAATTTTGTGGGCAAAATTTTGAAAAAAATATAAATATTTTGTGTAAATATACTGGAGCAACTGTCATGAAAAAAAACAAAAACTACAACGTTTTAACTGCACAGCTCTAAATCTGTTTATTGTTAAATGACACATACACTCATATTTGTCAATAGCTCCTAAATGGTGCACAATGTCTGTACAGCAATATACCGATAACACGGAGACTGGCGTGTTTCTTGACAAATGCAAGAGAGATGTGAGTAAAGAAAAAAAAAAAAAAAGCGATAAGAACGTCAGCAGAATGTAAAGCTCGGGTGCAGATAAGTAAAAGCACACTGCACACTGAACACCTTGAGAGCTGCATTTTGTGCTGTGGAATGAGGGGATCACTGGAGAAGGAGAGATAAGGAGTGATGATGAGGGAATGATGAAGTGAGAGAGAGAAGCCTGCTAGGACAGAGTGTCCGCGGGAGAGGGGGAAACAGCCCCGTGTGACAGGAATAGAGAGCAGCACTGTGGATGCACCTCTTCACAAAAGCACAGACGCTCCACTGACTGCGACAATAGTCTGGAGGATCAAGCTGTCTCTAAATACAAGCACAACAAGCCTAAAGAGGAACAGCCCCTTCACAAAGCACTGAAGTGTCTCTGGCTTTGGAGTACACAGAAGAGACATCTTTAACTGTTGTGTGTGGGGAAAGTTGATAAAGTTTTTTTCCTACGTGTGAATTGAGTTTTCAGATGGTTTCATGGGAAACAATATAAAGTGTGTATACTTTTACGCCAAGTTGCATTTCATTATAATGTAAAAATCATGACATACATTACAAACAACTTTATTTTTGTTGTTATTCATTATTTACGTCTAATTATAAAGGAAAAATCTCACTGCAAGATCTGTGTTTTCTATTTTTCTCACCAATACCACGTAGTTCAAAGCTAAAATTGCATGATGAAGTACCAGCAAGTATTCCAAGGGCTGCAGTAATGACTCTGACCACATGGGAACAGAATGACATTCACGCTCCTGGTTAATCTTTTACCCACACGGAGCCCCATGCGTTCCTCCTCACCTAATTACACGCATATAGCTGTATGTATTTAATTTAGGAAAGTAGCTGTAGTATGACTTTTTGGTACATGTATTCAGTTACTTCCCAACACTGATTATAATTTATGCAAGGTTGTCAGAAGCATCAAAACTCAGATACCAGTTGATACTAAAACTAGTCTTGAACCTGGATACTCATTTGATCAATATTGAAAAACTGATCTTTCATGAATAGTTTTACAATGGTCTTGATCAAAACCAATATCAGAACTATTAAAAAAGTGTGTTGCTTATTATCTTTCTGGTATTTAAATTAAGTTTCACATTTAAAATTTTAATATGATAAACACAAAATTATGTCCAAGTCTGCCCTGGAATATACTTGAATATATAGCAGCTTTTAGGACATGATAACAAAAGTAGTGGGGAAATGATCGATCATCCATAGTGTAGTTTCCACTTTGCTCCAAAAATCAAATTATGTGCCAAACCCTGGACTGTAGAACTCTCTTCTACTTTAAACAGCTTGCAGAGGTCCTAAGTTGTTTACCGACAATTACTTTGCATTCACGGTAAAGCTAACAACAACTCGCATGCTAACGTGCACTTTCTGATTATCCAAGAATAAAATGAGTGAAAACATGCGATTCTTGAAATACGTTTAGCAGGGTATTAGTATATTAGTCTTTTTTCAAATGTTATGCTCCTGTATCTGTTCATATTTACACTCTTGAGCGCAGTCTCCCTAACAGGTTTTGCAAAATAATACATTTTCAAAATTGTTTCATTAAAAGACAATTCTCTTTTTTGTCTAAACCTCCCAAACGGTTTTCCTGTTAGTCCAATCTTCCCAGAGTAAGAAACAGCCCTGAAGGAACACTACTGAAAGCACCGGGGTGCAGTGAGTGTGGAGGTGTGGAAGTGACCCACCGTCTGTGTAGTGGAAGACGATGATGCGTCCCTGCTTGGGCTCGGCCTCCTCCGGGTACACCATGGCCGTGCCCACGATGAAGTTACACGGCCGGGTCCTTCCCCAGGCGACACGACACCATGGTCAAGGCGTACTCACTGGGCAGGAACTGATGTGCATGGAGAACTGGCAAACACAGAGCCAGAGGATTAGAACAGAGAACAGCCAACATCCGCAGAATATCAACTAGGACTGTGCAGTTTAGGAATATAGAGGTGGGATTTCTGTGAGCTCAAGTACATTGCCAAAAGGGGATATATACTACACGAGTTAATATGACTTTCAATTTGTGTAAGCTGATGGTATTATGCAGGTTTATCACTTTTTTTGTTTATTATTAGAATGGATATACTGATACAAAAAGCATGTTCTCTTAAAATGAGGCATTATATAGGGCTGCAACAGTTAGAATAACTGTGGATTTAAAGTGGACTGAACCAATCGCAGTGACATGTTAAAAAACATCAGGTGCCTCTGACGGTTTTATTACCTCCTTAAAGAGGGGGTATTTTACGTCTATATGGTATTAACTGCCAACACATATCATGTAAAGGGAGCATGGATGACTTACGCTTGTTGGCGGAGCATTGAACAAATCTTACAGCTAACGGTAGATATGGTTTTGAATATGGGCAGGGAGAGATCGCTAAAATACTGAGATCCAGGGATAACATCTAAAACTCTCTTCATGCATGTTTCTGATGAGGAACATGTACAAAGCTCAGTTCTGCATAATATCCCCTCTTTAAGGCATTATATAAAAAGCAGAGGTGGGTAGTACTCATGTTGGATCTACTCAAGTAACTTTGTAATGAAACTGTATCTTTCAGAGTAGTTTTCTGACACCACATATTTACTTCTAATATTTAGTCTGAAGCAACTTACTCTTACTAGTTTTATTATTCTTTCTAGTTTTTAACATTGTTGCCGTATAACCGAGCTCTAGTGTTTAACTTAAACTACATGCACAAACATGAGCTGTGGAAGAAATTAGAAATATAATGCGCAAACTGTTGCCAAACTGTTTAAATGCATTGCATGCAATTACTGTATGTAAACTTATGTATGTCTGACTTTGAAGAAAATAATGAAAAAATGTCTAAAAAATCCTTCTCTCATTATTCTGGTATTTAGTGAATAGAAATAATTTTGGTAATCCTAATTAACCTAAAACAGAAAAAGTTCAGTCTGATTTCATGTCAGACAGTAAGAAAAAAAAAAACATATGTGTCTTTTGATATAGTGTTTGTAAACTTCTGGTTTAAACTGTAGATACATCTCATCCCATTCTATGTAGCATTCCAGACCAAAAAAAACAAAAACATCTCCATGGAGACAAGCAAGTAGCACCCAACCAGAAAGGTTACACAATGGACCTTTAACACTCCCTTTGGACAGACAGGAGCAGTATATAAGCTGCCCTGACTGACCTTTGGATGCTTTTTATTCACCTCTGCTCCGCACATTACCCATACTTCACTTCTATTCTTCCCTACAGCATTCCTACATGACTCTATACGTCAAGGACCGTGGTAATGAGTCTGACCACATGAGAACAGAGGACACTGTGGCATTCGGGCTCCTGGTTCACCTTTTACCCACATGGAACCCTACATGTTTCTCTTCACCTAATTAGAGCACCTCAACACATATCGTTCTTTATCTGCTCCATGCCCTCTGTTGCTCATTCCGCCTGCAGGAAAGACATCACTCACCTCCATCAGTGCTATGCTCATTACTCACTACTGGATTAGCCTGGCTACTTAGGGCTCAACTGGCGCTCCCTGTAGCCTATTGATTACATAATGCTACATAGAGCTTTATGCTAGTTAGTGAAAATCATATCAATATCTTCATAATAATATTCGGAATTTATTAGCAGGATGTAAAGCTAAAAATAGGGCTGCAAGATTAACTGTGATCAAATTGAAATTGCAATTTGAATAGCAAATGGCAAAGATTGAAAATTTTAAAGGGATCATATTGTGATATTTTCTGATCTATATTATAATGTTCTTTCTCTTCTGCAAAAATATACCCAGAGTTGTGTTTTGTTTTCACACATGTTTAACACACAAACCCTGCAACAGAAAACACTCTGTTCCACCTTGTCATGGGTCATGTGGCAATACAGGAATGATGTTCCACTGGGCTTTTAAACTTCACACACACCTTCACAAGAATCATTTGGGATAATTTCAGCCCTGCAATTTCCAATCTCTACTAAACAAAAGATAAAGGTAGCTATTAAATTGAAAACTACCTCTACATAACATCACAAGGTAGAACAGAGCATTTTGAGCTTTGGAGATGTAGACAGACTAATAATAAAGATTTACTCAAACAAGTAAAAAATGAAATAAAACACACTCCGGGTATGTTTTTGAGGATGCAACAACATGGACTAAAGCTCACAAGAGTCAATTTCGTGTTCTATAGGTACCAAATAATTTCCTCCACAAAACAACAAAATATCCTGTTTGATGTTGCATAATTTTATTACTAACCCTGCAGTTTGGAGCTGTACAAACATGTTCTGAAATGTGAAACATGTATTAGTTTTGTCAGTTCAAGTTTCAGTCTTTTGTCAATTCTCATGGACACATTTTAAAAAGTTAACTTTGCATTTTTTTTTTGTCTGACAAGCATTATGATTAGATTTGCGACGTGTGTGTTAATAATCAAATTCTTTTCAATTTGGTATTTTTCCCCAAATGGTGCAACCCCATGTAACACTAGCACTAGAAGAACACTAAATCAAGAGGAGGGCGTATGGATAAACTGCAGTGAGTTATTTACATTTATTAACATATGATAGAGATTAATGTATGCTGGGTGTGGTAGTTCTGTATATGAAAGGAAAGCTTTGACGTGGCAGAATCAGAATTGCAAAGCAGGTCTCTCTGATGCGTTATCTAGCGCATGTAGAAAGGCACACGAGAAGCCCTCTGTGTGTGATCAGAGCCCTAATAGCCCCATAAGCAAGTATGTGATTTGACCGTTTAAAGTAAGCACAAATCAGCCTTTGATGTAACACTCTGCATCTCAACTAATAGCATAACATTATAGACCTGCAACTCCTTTGGTCTGGGATACATCATACTAAGTAATAAGACATTAGTACCCACCATTTAAGTGTTGGCTGGGGGTTCTGCATACATGTCTATAGCGGAATATTCAGCAGTTTACCATGGTGACACAATGCCCCATTAGCAATAATTACCGAAAATATTTTAAGATAATACAAAAATGAATTTAACCCACACATTTTCAGGAGCCTGTGATCAATGCGAGTGCTCATGGTCCCGTTTAGGGCGTTTCATTTTCAACAAAAAACGTGCGGGTGACTAACTGGGAAAACTGTTTGCTATGCAGCAAGCTAGCTTGTGACTAATGTTTATTTGAGAGGGCCAAAATGTCAATTTTCCTGTGTTGTAGCTGCAACTCAGTCAGTTTCTTTATGGTCAGATGTGGTTAAAATAAAGCTCAGATTAAAGTCTAATTTGACTGACAGAGCTTCAACAGAGCAGTTCCCCCAATTAGTTTTCAGCCCCCAGGGGAATGTTGTGATTGAATCAGCTGTAAAGTATCAATTGGACGTCCCACCAGTGTGCTTATTTGTGCTGTAACCATTTTGCTGTGTTGACATGATCTACACCAGTGATTCCCAAAGTAGACTGCTTTGAACTATAATGAGGGATTGTGTTGTCATTAGGCTCGCTGGCTAGCCCACGTGTGCCTCAAAGCTAACGCTAACTGGGGATAAAGAAATTTCATTTCTGTGCTGTGCCAGCCCCACACTGCCAGCTCAGTCCTTGTTTATCTTCGTCTACGTCATCAATAGTATAATACTCCTTACAACAGAAGAATAGCCAGACTGGACTGCAGTAAACTGCAATGGACAATACTATCACAATGTCTTAAGTGTCCATGTATTTGAGCCTCATACTAATGGTAAATTAACTTCTCCTCCTGCCTTAGAACTCCAGCTCATGTCTCTTCTCTTCTCCCCACTCTCAGGCTACTACAATTTTTTTCTACAACATTAGCTTTTATTAAAACGTAAAACATAAAATAAAATTAAAAAATATATCTATATATATTACAATTTAATGTAAAGACTATTCAGTTGTTTTATATTTACATTACTCTCCAGTTTGTGTTAGTTTTTAAAGCAGAACTATTTTGGCATAATTGACTTCAGAGCTTTTTAACATGTTATAGTTGTTTCATTTACCCTATCAAAGTGGTATTTGTATTTGGAGTGATTCTTGCATGTTGACACAACTCACGGCTCTTTTAGTGTGATGATGTTTATGTCTGCTCCCACCAATGGGCACCGCTGCTTTCTAACATGGAAGTCAGTGGACGTTTCTTTTATTAAGTTGTTTTAGATTAATATTGGCATTTTAAAATGTCCAGAATTATAACATAATGATCCACTGGTGTGTCATAGATAGCAGCTCATGTAGCAGACACAAGCAACAATATGTCCTTATTTAATTATGTATTATGCCATGAAAATTATGAAGGAGACACAACACCCTATCTTTTATAAACGTAGAAGTGGTCCTCTCATTTGTCAAAGTTTTTTAACATGACCGCGTAGACATCCACTAACAACTAGGGTGTCCCCACTGCCTGACTTTTAAATAGTATATTCATTTTAACGTGACTCAGCACAAACCCCACGAGGTATAACAGGACTAGGAAGCAGTGAAACTAACATGAGCTAGCTGGGCACTTGTGTACAGAGCCAATTGCTTCTGTAACATTTTTTATAATGATGACTCCACCATCTTTATTAGTCATAACAGTGGCTCACAAATTTTTCACATCGCGTACCACCAAAGAAACCACTTGGCTTTCAGAGGACCCCCAGATCTAAATCAAGTGTATAACAGGACTATTCGCAGGTCTAATCTAAAACGAAACCAGTCAATCTACATCATCTCCACTGTAGTTCTGAAACAGAAGAGATCCAAAACAGGACAAAAAAGTGGATAAAATGAACTCATTAGGGAACCCATAAGTCAAGGATTGAAGGAGGTGTGCAGTAGTTTGAGAACAAACACGTTGTGATGTCAAGTTGGACAAGAATTTTTTGCCACTGTATTTGGACAAAATAGCTTGAGAGAAAAGGGTTAACCACCAAACTGTACAAAAAATCCATAGGGGGGTCTCAAATTTGGTATTGGCTTGTGTTAAGATACACTAAATGCCCCTCCTAAAACAACAATACTGCTTGAGATATCAGATAAATGCTTGAATGTGGGGATTTAGTTGACAATAAATCGATCTGTTAATGGACCATGGGGGTTGAAGGTGTCTTATCCAGAGTCACTAACAGTGCTTGGAACTGTTTTTTTTTCGGTCGTGGGCAGGTGACTGCTAAACCCCTGCCAGCCACGGCCGCCGCCCCATAGCTCTGACCTGCAAGACAGGCATCTTATTCTGCCATTGTAACCCCAAGAGGCAACAGTGGTGATGTGTCCAAACCTTCAAAAGTGGGCTGGGTCGATACCCAGAAGGCTGTGCCAACCTCCACCTCTTCTCTCGAAAGACGTCTCGTGGGGAGAAGTTGCTGCTGGGGAACAGTTTACTGGAGCTGATGCTGCTAGAGAGGGCCTGCAGGAGGAAAAGAACAAAACAGTACCTTGCTGAGGAACACACTACTATTATAGATGTTAAAAATGCATTATGAAGGTCAGCATTAAAGCAAATCAATCAGGTACCTCACCATTCAGAGGTGGGTAGAGTAGTCAAAAATTAGTACTCAAGTAAGAGAATGCTACTTCAAATATATTACTCACGCAGTCAAGTAAAAAATAGTAGCAATAGCCAAAATAGTGGACCAGGAAAGTAAGAAAAGGAAAAGAGAAAAAAAATAAAAAAAAAAAAACACTACTACAGTTGGGATTGGATTTATAATCGAAGTTAATGAAGGTACCAATAAATCGGATAATTTGAAGATGTGCGTCCATCGATAACTGATGAAGTAAAAAATGACAATACCTTTAAAAATAAACCTGATTTTTTTTAAAAATTTGTTTTATATATGCCTAAATGTGACACTAAAGCTAGAGCCGTATAATACGTACAAATCCTTAAAAATATGGTATTTAACAATATGAAGTAACAGTAGAGGGATGTATCCTGCTCATAAGCTCATATAATTTGATAGACCCCTCCGAGGGGATTCCTAAGTCTGATGAGTTTCATAGAGGCCTAAATTATTATTATTTTGGTCACATTGTAAACACTGTTAATATTTGTTATTTTCCTTATTATAACACTATGTTTCAGATACGCCATCTGTGATTTCCTGCTTTGGGCAACACAGAGGGAAAGGGGAGGGCCCATAGCAATGTGGCTGCTCCTTTTAATCACTGAGTTGGATTCAGAGTGACACAAGCTCAAACCAGCCACATGTGTATTTGTGAATATAGACAGTGACGTAAGAGAGAGGCGACACAAGACAAGTCCTGTACACAGTCCCCTCTGCATTGGGCTGTTTAGTGCAACGTGTCTGTGTGACAC